>VWPW01028663.1:231964-353435 GCA_013389825.1 Crypturellus undulatus
GCGACACCCGCCGCGCCGCCGTCGTGGGCCGGGGGGCGGCCCTGCGCCTCGAGAGCTCCGCCGCCTTCCACTCCCTCGTCATCCGCGACGGAGGTAAGCGGGGACGGCCGCCCCCGGGCCCTGTCCCGCGGGGCCGGGCCGCCGCCGCGGCGCTTCGGGGAGCTCCGTCCATCCTGGCAGCGCTGCGGGCGGAGAGGGCAGGTGTCCCGTCCCGCTTCGGTGTGGGGGGAGGCGAGGGACTTTGCCTGTGCACGGGGCAATCCCTGACCCCTCGAGGCGTCCTTGCTGTCTCCTAACCCCGCTCCTCTGTCTCCCTCCTTCAGGGAAACTGGTATTCGCCAACCGCCCCCACGGGCCGCCCATCACCCTGCGCGCCCGCTACATCCTCATCGAGGACGGCGGGGAGCTGCACATCGGCTCGGAGCGCTGCCCGTATGGCTCGCGGGCCACCATCTCGCTGTACGGGCGGCCCGAGGGCGCGCCTGTCGAAGGCTTCGGCCATAAGTTCGTGGGCGTGGGGCGCGGCGGGGTGCTCGAGCTGCACGGCCGGCGGCCCCGCGCGTGGACCCTGCTCTCCCGGACTCTGCACCCCGGCGGGCTTCGCCACGGGCCCTACTCGTCCGAGGGGCGCTGGGGCAGCCGCGGCCTCAACGTGCGCGTCCTGGACGCGGGCACGGCGCGGCTGGTGGCGGCCGCGCGCTTCGACACGCACCTGCTGCCCGCTGAGAGCCGGCGGCTACGCGACTTCCTGGCGCTGCAGGCGCCCGGCGCGGTGGTGGCGGTCGCCGTCGGGGACTCGGCTGCCCGCAGCCTCACGGCGGGGACGCGGCGACTCCTGCGCGAGCGGCTGGGCAGCCGCTACATCGCGCGGCTGCGCCACAGGTGAGGAGGGCGCGGGGTTCGAACTTGCGGCGCACCGGGGCGCGCAGGCGGGAGGGAGGCAGCGAGGGCGGGGGGGGGCCCGGGCTGCCACCATGGACAGCTCCGCGCCCGGGCGCCCCGGCTGAGCGACGGTGCCGCGGGTTCGAGTCCCCCGAGCAGCGGCTGCTCCTCGTCCCAGCCAACTGGGAGGGGGCCAGGAAGGCTGGACTGCGCTGCACCGTCCCCTGCAAAGCCTCTAACCTGCGTGTTCCCTCCTGCNGCTGGGAGGGGGCCAGGACGGCTGGACTGCGCTGCACCGTTCCCTGCAAAGCTGTGCACTGTCCACCTCCAGGCAGCCTCTAACCTGCGTGTTCCCTCCTGCACAGGCAGCCCTGGGCTCTGGTGGGGATCCTTGATGGGGACCCGCTTGCAACAGTGGAAGACAAGAGAGACTATCATGGGAATGGGACTACAGGGCTAGCCATAGCCCAAAGAGGTTTCCAGACCTATGATGGAATCCATTTCACTGTCACGGCTTTCAGCGGATGGGTGAAAGGTCCAGTGTCTCCCTACACTTGTCCGTCTTTGGTTGCTTTGCTCTGTTCTTTCTTCAGTTGCTGCTGCAAGCCTAAATGACAGGATGATGATAGTGCTACAGAATTTCACTCATGTGCCTAGTGACCAAACTAAGCCACAGTGCTCTCAAAAAAACATTTAACTGCCTAGAAAGAGACATTGAAGTATTTAATGGCCAGAGCACTGCTCTCACCAGCATGCAGTTTTCTAGATAAAATTAAATGTTTATTCTCTTTGGCTCTTTGCATGGTCGTGTCATGCACCACCGTAAAATAACCGATGACTTCATTTTTCAGGGGTGCCTCATAATGGATTTAAAGTGGAGGTGTCCAAAGGAATAGTTCTTCATTTGGCAGATGAGGTTACAAGTTGGTTACCTGGTGACCGAATAGTCATTGCCAGTACAGATTATTCAATGCATCAAGCTGAAGAGTTTAATCTCCTTCCTTGCACTGAATGTCAAAGTAATCAAGTGAAAATTGATGGTATGAAAACCTGTATTAAACTATTCTTTTGTAGTAAATGCTTACATTGTCCCCTTTCAGCTTGTCTTTTTAGCTGCATTCTATACTATAAATGTATGGGCATGAGATGTGTGAAAGCTGAAGTCCCCTCATAGTGGGACTTCACTATCTGCTTCTGTAGAAGTAGAATAGGCTTCTGGGATCATTGTGGGTTTAGATATTAATAACTGGCTAATTCCCCCAAACTTAGTGATTGAGTAAAGCAAATACTTTTTTAGAGCAATGTGACAGCAAAGACACTGTCCTCATCCTGAATGAGGAGACCTCTGATTTTTCCAGGCAGCCCACTTTACCTTCACATTGGAGAAGTTATAGATGGCATAGACATGAGGGCTGAGGTTGGTCTTCTCACGAGGAATATACTTATTCAAGGAGAGATGGAGGACTCCTGTTATGGACAAAATCAATGCCAATTTTTTTCCTTTGACACGTTTGGAGGACATATTAAAGTGAGTGATTTTTAATGCATGTGCAGGTTCCAGACAGCTGCTTTCCTGGTTTGTCCATAGCAATATAATGCATGAAACCACCACAGTGCCAGGGAAAAAAGCTTGTTTGTCTGCAAAAGAGGGCAAAGCTGGACTAGTTTGCAAAATCAGACTCCAGATGAGACTGCAGCATTTTCTTCACTGTGTGTGCAAANCCACAGTGCTATGGAAAAAAGCTTGTTTGTCTACAAAAGAGGGCAAAGTTGGCTGGACTAGTTTGCAAAATCAGACTCCAGATGAGACTGCAGCATTTTCTTCACTGTGTGTGCAAAAACCCACTCTTTGCTGGGCCAGAAGATACTGTTTAGAGCCATTGCTGTCAGTAGGGTTGGTGCCAGGCTGCATACCTTGTGAGACATGGCTGAAGAGGTGGTTCCTTCAGAGCAAACACCTCTCCTCTTGCATAACCCGTGTGCTCCTGGCAGACGGGCAAAGTGTTGCTGCTGCGGCTGCAGATAACCCTAGTACACGTGCAGGTAGCTGCAGATGCTGCCCTTCCTGTGCTTGCTCTAAGTGCTGGCGGGTGAGCTCCTCCGTCACCACTATGCGGCTGGTGACCCCGGCTGGTGGCATTTGGTTCTGCCCTAAAGTCACCCGGCAGAGAGAATTTCACCAGCAAAGCCTGTTGCTAAATACTTTGCTTCTCTGTAAGGAGCGAGCGGGAGCACTTTGTCCGCGGCCATTTCAGATGCTCACGCGCTGCTGTCAGGAGATGCTGTAGCTGCTGCTTGGCAGCTCTCAGTGGCCGGGCTCAGCTCCTGGCACGCTCCTGTCCAGGTGCTGTGCTGGCCCGGGGCGCAGCTCCGACACCTCCTCCCGCTCAAGGGCCCGGCTTTGCGCTGCAAACACATTGCTGCCATTAAAAAAAAAAAAAAAAAAGATTTCTTTCTTTCTTGCCTCATGTTCTTGTATTGCTAACACCTTGCTTGTATCAACAGATCCTGAGGAATTTTAGCTCTGTTCACATGTCAGGAGTGGAATTAAAAAATATGGGGCAGCAGGTCCTGGGCAGCTACCCTGTGCATTTCCACTTGGCTGGGGATGTGGACGAGCGAGGAGGATATGAGCGCCCAACTTACCTTGATAACCTGGCCATCCACCACTGCTTCTCGAGGTGTGTTGCCATTCACGGAACTCACGGCCTTCTGGTAGGAGACACATTTTATTAGCACCAAGATAATTTCTTTGCTTACGCACTGCTAGGCAGTAGAAGTATGTGAGATGTCTTGCTGCTTTGTGGTACAAGGGGAAATCAGAATACAGCATCTTTCTTTCCCCTGAGAAATGTCCTGATTTGACAACTCCATTCAATTGACTTAAGACTGTTGCTGTGCAGATACTGCTCTTTGAAGTGAATTTCACATTCTTAATATTGCTTTATTAATATTACTGATTGTTTGATCAGGCATAGTAGAATTTTTTGCCATTGCTATCCTGAACTATTTGTGATAATAGAAATAATCATTTATAATGTTCAAAGCTACAGACTTTTAACTTGCAAAGGAGGTATAACAGATAGGAGTTGTCCATGTCAGGGGCTGTGTGTCAGGAATCCAAAACGCTCGCATGACAAAGGGAATGAAATATGAGAGAGACAGACCCAGTTGGCCTCTTCAGTGCCAGAAAAGCCCTCAGGAACTTGGCTTTGACCTAGATACTAGCAAGGGCATTGCAGAGAGGAACATGTTTTCCAAAGGAAAAAAAGGGGCTTCCACTGGAAAAGAGAAGTCGGGGCATGTCCAGCACCATGTGCTCTGCAGGACCCTGCACGGTGTTTCGTGGTCCAGAGGCATTTCCTCACTCGTGTAACGTGTGCTTAGAGACACTCCCTGAACTATCAGTCTCTGCTTTTTATTCCTGACAGCTTCTTCCTGACTCTGGACANTGGAAAAGATAAGTCTGGGCATGTCCAGCGCCATGTGCTCTGCAGGACCCTGTGCGGTGTTTTGTGGTCCAGAGGCATTTCCTCACTCATGTAATGTGTGCTTAGACAGAGACACTCCCTGAACTATCAGTCTCTGCTTTTTATTCCTGACAACTTCTTCCTGACTCTGGACATAAGCTACCGTGCAGTGTGACATCAATGAGCATTGGTGGACGTTATGTAAAATGGTCCACTTAAAAGAGTATATTGATGAAAAATGATACTGGAAATGTACATTTGAGTGCACTTTCCATGCATCCTACACTGTTTATATTGTCCACATCAGCCAAAATTATGTACTGCCTCTCTCATACATGATGATTTTCTCTGCCTATAGAACCTGCTTTAGTTTACATAGCTCTCAGATAGCAGGAAATGTGCCTAAAATATATGGAAATAATGTAAGTCCCTTTCTCCTCCCGTTGATATTAAACCTCTTGAGTTGAAGGAACCTGCCTGGGATGAAAACTCAAGCCTTACGTGGATGCTATTCCTGAGGAGAGGCTTGTGTTCTTGGCCTGTGTCAGAAATGAGGCAATTAAGGGTTTATCTGGCTATGCGTGATCCCATACGAGTGAAGTCAGTGTGAGGCCAAGTGTGAGGTCGGTCTCCCAGCATGTGGCTGCTGAAGGCTTTGAGTATGAATCAGTGAAAAGATTTGATAACAAGGGACAAATATGTGATTCTGCGGAAGAATCCTGTTGTTTCAATATAGTAATTGCAATACAGAGTAATTAAAATGCATTAAAAACCTTGCTTTAAAATAAATTACAATAATTTGCAGCTCCAGAGAGCAGCATGCAAGGCTGTTAAATAATACAGATGAGTCCTGCCTTTAGCATGAGCTTATGAAACTTTAGCCTCGGGGCAGATTCAGGCAGCTTGTTTCATCCCCCTGCCCCGTTTGCAGCGTTTAGCAGATGTAATTTCAGCCCGGTGCAGCGGGATGCGGCCCCGTGTGCGGCAGCCTCGTGCCCCCACCAGCAGCTCCCGTTACGGCCGGGGTTGCACAGCAGGTTGCGACCTGCCTCCCGCTCGCCTGGCACGCGTCACACACTGCCAACGCTCCAGTCCTCCGTGGGTAATGTGCACTGAGTAAAGGTCATGTATATTGTGCTGCTGAGCTCTGTGCAGCTCGGCATGTGGCAACAGAGCAATAACCACGCTGTGCGGACCCCGCAGAGGGGCTGTGTGCGGGCAGTGCGCCTGCTGCCATGCAGAGTTAACATGCTGATGCCACCAGGCCATGGTGGGCTCTCACTTCCCACCTGTGTTTTCTATCGGAGATACGCCAGAACTGATGAGCGATCATTAGCAATTATTGCTGTTTTGGCCTGACAACTTGGACCCTTGTCTTTTTGTGCATATATAAATGATCTTTAAATTACATTATTTCTGTCCAAGAGGATGGTCTGTTTAGTTGCAAGTCGGAAAGTTCTCAGAGTTGTCCGTGTGTTTTCAGGACTGTGATAAATCACATTAGCTGAAGCTAAAGCCTGGTTTTGTGTGGACATTTCCAATACATAATGCAGCCTGTGGAAGCCCAGGTTGTCTAGACTTCAGCTAAACTCTTGACCACGAAACTCTACAATGGAAATACTGTTTCCTTTTTGGCAGAGAAAGGTTTGCTGTTACACTTGCTTTCCAAAAATAGCCTTCTATACAGTCCTTAATGCAATTTCTGCCCACCCCCTGGAAGGATATAAGTAGTGGGACTTGCTGTTCTTTGCAGGTTGGCAAGGAAACATGCATCTTCAACTAAATTCTGTCCCTAACTATCTGTATTTCCAAGACCCAGTGGATAGGGATGCTTTCCCTCAGTGTTGCTGCGTGTGGATTCTCTGTGTGTTCCTCCTACCTCATGTGGGCTCCTGCACTTGTGTTTTGGGTCTCAGTTGATTTCCAAAAATGTGCTATTTGTGGCTTGGTTGCCTGGCTGCATTTTGCATTATTTTTAACTATTTCTTGAACACCTCATTGAGTAGAAACAAAAGCACCTGATGACATGTGTGAGGGGCAACTGCCAGGAAAAAGTCCAGTAGACTTAATCCTATGGGATTTGCACTCTTTGTAACTCCAGCTGCTATGTACAGTGGCAGTTCATGACAGGAGAGTCGTAGGATATGACACCAAAATGGATTTGATTCAATTCCCCTCTGTATATGGAAGTAACCAAGTAGGTCAAGATTAGGTAATCCTGCAGTCTTGCGCAGGCCTAACTCTAATTGACACCAGCAGGAATTTTGTATGCCCGAAGAGTGAATAAGCGTGCTGACATGAATCATTTTAAGCACAAAGCTACATTTCAGAAAGACTTAGTAATACATAGTTGGTGTTTTAAGCAGCTTGATTTACTATTCACATATAAAGGAAGCATTTCTAAATTTGTCTTCATAAGACTGTACATTAAAGGAGGCTCGTGCTAAATCCTTTGGGTCAAATTATGGTTTAATGCAGTATCTCTGCTCATGTCAGTTAATCTTAAATAGGTTGAAGCAGTGCAAGACACTCTCTGCACAAGCTGGTCACTGCAGGGATGAAGTGGACCTGCAGGTTCTGAGAACAGAGGAGAAACAAAAGCTTTGCTAATATAAATGATTTTGCCTGGCACATTTTTTTTATCTTATTTTATTTGGGAAGAGTTGCAATCATGAATGTATCTGGATTAACCAGGCTGGTGTGTTGGCTGATCATGTAAGACACATTTGTGCAGATATTTAGTCCATGGCACCAAACTGAATATTCTCTCCTAGAACTGAGGGCAGGTTTAGATGCAATGCTTTGCTATTTTCCTTTAATTATGCATGTGATATTCCCCCAGGTGATGTTAACAGCAGCTTTGCTGTGTAACAATGTTATACCCACCACTCTTGTGCAACCTTCATATAGTTTGAGTTAGCTCCAAAGCTGGTGCAAATGAGGCTCACCGTCCAAAAACCTCTTTAAGAACTTTTTGGAGGTTATTGATGAGCAAAGCTTGTCATTCATGGTTGCTACTATTAGCACTGCAGTCTATGGCTTCCATATTTTTTCCAGGTGAAAGACAGTATTGGCTATGACACTCTGGGCCACTGTTTCTTCCTTGAGGATGGGACGGAGCAACGCAACACCTTCTACCACAACTTGGGCCTCCTCACAAGGTCGGGAACCATCTTGCCTTCGGATCGCAATGAAGCCATGTGCCTTGCCATCCGTAGCCACGTCTATGGGAGTTACATTCCCACGCCAAGCACAGACTGCATGTGAGTTCCCCAGCACCCTATTTGCTCTACCCTAAAGAATATTGTGCTGAAACAAAGCTTTTCAAAGGAGGGTGTGCATGATTTCCATTTTATATAATGCCATTGGATGTTAAATGAAAAATGGTGGCTTTACGTATCTTTTCTTATTTTAAAATAATTTAGTTACTTGACAGTGTTCCACATGTGGAGTTCCTTGTTAATATCTGCCTGAATCCTACCAATACATATTTGCTGCTGTTTATTCCAACCGTATTTCTGGAAATCATCAATATGTTAGAGCGCTTCTTTCATTTTTGAACTATTTTTCATTCTTTTTAAGTAGGATGTTGAAGGCTCCATGACATCTGAAGAATGTAGGTCGTTTTAGCCCTGGTGTAAGCTGGCATAAATACCACTTGCTTTCAAGGGAGTTTTTTTGCTGGTTTTCACTGGGGATGAATTTAGGCTACAACATCTAGAGCAAATTAGTCAGTAGTACATGAGTACGTTAATGTAGAGCAAATTAGAATATTTAGTGAAAATGCAGAGATTAACATAAATTACAGTGAGCCTCATTTACAGCACAATAAGCAGTACCCACTATAATTGGCTAGAGTTCACTTCCATTTGGGAGACCAGTCTACTGCAGTATGGGAGGTCGGGTCATGTAAGTGCTGATCTGGATAGTGTTTGCAAGAAATAACATAATTTAGCCAAGGAAATTTGTATTGCCATGTTTTCTGGAAAACAATTTGGTGGCCAAACACTGTTTATTTTTATTTATTCAAATAACCCTACTGAATTACAGTTAGAATTACAGTTCTCGAAATGCTGTGGTTAGCTGTGTGGCTCATATAGATATACTGTGTATCTATTCAGTGGCTGAGTTCATCCAAAGGAGTGTGGATTCTTGAATATGTAATAGTTAAGATGTATTAAGATGGTATTTTTGGCTTAAAATGGTCAAATTAAATGGCATGATCATTAGAAAAATATTTTCAATGTTTTTACATGAACTCATGCCAAAGATGTTATCAATTGAAGTAACAAAACAGATGATAATATTTTCATAGCTACATCTGGCTTCTGTTTGTGCCACTACTGATCTTCTGTTTGAAGCAAAAATATTTTATTTGAACAAACATCAAAATAATATCTTCTTAATCTCCCACTTAACAAGATGTTTGCAACTTGCAAGGATGTTTGTTTTGCTCCATGTAAAAGCATCATAAATCCATAGAGATCCCATACCTCTTCCTCCTCTTCCCTCAAAGTTCTAAAAAGCAAAAGCAAAGTTTACTTTTCAGGCCTTTTCCAAATGTTTTAACTTTTGAAAAAAAAAAAAATCAGGTTTCCTTAAGCTGTATTTAACGGAGCATGGATTTTGTGTTAATGGTCTCCTATAGTTTACAATACTTCCAGCATGCGGCTCCGTAAATGAATGTCTGACATCACTAGCTGCCTTTTTTTTCCTTAAAGAATATCATTAAAAGGTTGTGTGGAGTTTTTAAGTCAATGGGAGCGTCGTGGCTGAAGTCCAGTGCAGCGCTATGAAAATGTATCCCTTCCTGTTTGGTAACTGCTTAGGATCATTTTGATTTTGATATTTCAGGGCTGTCAGCACATTCTGGATTGCAAATCCAAACAACAACTTAATAGCGAATGCAGCAGCTGGTGCTCAGGTAAAATCATTTAACAGCAAGAGCTATATATTGCCTCCAGTTCCCATATATTCTGCTCTTACTGATGTCGTTAGCGTGAGGGCAATGAATTTTTAGTGCATTGTTGTAAAACCTAGATATATATTTCCGCAAGAGTCCAAAAGCAATTAGGAAATTACAGACCAAATATACAACATCATAGAATCTCATCTGGAAAGTCCCGTTTGTACCCAGAGCAGCCTCGCTCCCTCATGTGCCTTTCTCTCTCTTGAGAACGACTGTTTGCCTTCAGCTCTCACACTGGTATCACGGATACAGTTTTCCATTACAACCATGCTTGGAAATGGTGTGTGGTGTCTCTTAGCAAATGCTGATTTTTATTTGTAGTTAATGGTTAATATCCCCAGCAAAATTACATATATTCATATTGTGGTGATGTTATCATCTCTTACATTTACTCAAATCACGTTTAATATGCCTTATAGAAGAGGCTATATTTTCTAATAAACCAACAGGATGTCACCCATGATATATGTATTCTTAAAATCCATGTGTGTGTCCCAGGGCCACACTGTGCATGCCACAGGATAAGCTGGGAGGTGTAAGAGCAGGGACTGGCAAATGTCCCAAGGACTCATACATGTTTTGCAGGCTCAGTTTAGAAACTGGGTCAGTACAGTGGGCTAATCTATATCTTTAATTGTGCTCTCCTGCTTCCGTCACCTTCTGCTGTTCTTCAGGATGTCGGGATATGGTACATCTTCCACCGAGTTCCAACTGGGCAGTCCGAGGGGCAATATCCAGAGGGGCAGGCTGAACATACCCCCTTGGACGTATTTTACAACAACAGAGTCCATTCCAACTTCAAGGCATGTGGATGATTTTATATGTTACTACCAATGTGATAGCAAGGCGTAGGGCTGACCGTGTGCGGTGCACCCATATCAGATCTTTGTGGGCACCCTATGTTTTTGTAATGGTCTTCCAAGCTAAGCAGGCATTTTGTGCTACTCCCTCATGGAGGAGGTGAGTGATGATGCTCTGGCTGCCCAAACATAGGCAGTACTCTGCTCCCTGGAGCATGGTGCAGCAAGACAGCAAGGACTGCTTGCTACAGGGATGACACAGGGGGATGTACACTATTACAGATGCAGGTCTGGGGTCATCCTGTCCAGCTTTAGCTGGTTTACTGGATGCCATAATAAAGTGCATTTTTGTCACTGTCACCAAAAGTCAATCAGCTCTTGGGGTTGCTCTTTCCACTGCTTGCAGAGGGAGCTGAGCAGAATGAGGTTCATGATCTGGGACTTCAGATGGCTGCCTGAGCTGGGTGACTGGTCCAGGCTATAGAGGCAAGATAGAATCATTGAATCATTATGGTTGGAAAAGACCTTCAAGATCATCAAGCCCAACCATAAACCTATCACCACCATGCCTGCTAAACCATGTCCTTGCATGCCACCTATAAGGAAGTGCAGGCAGGACTGAGCACGCTGTGGGCTGCAGCAGCACAAGGGAGATGGGGTGAGCGGAAGGAGCTCGTGCCAGGCTCTGTTCATGGCCTTTGCAAAATGAGACAAAAAATTCCAGGGTTAGCTGCAAGAAAAACTCTTCTTGCAAAATATGCTGTTGACAGGAAAACTTACACTGTAGTCTATAAAAAGCATTTTAAACTTATTTCTTAGAATTCTAAACTGAAAGCAGTGCTGCTTTCTGTGGCTTGCCTATATTGTATCTGCTCCGTGACAGCTGTTGCTCTCCGGAAATGTTTAACTTGGCTGCAGTGGCTCCTGTTTGCAGTGAATGTCGTGGGGTTCGGTGCTCTGCAGCTATAGCCTCGCTTCTTAACAACGCTCTTTTTCCAAAAAGTTATCAAGAGCTTGGCAGCAGCTCTTGCTGCTTTATGTGAGCGCAAGGAGGCAAGTGGGAGTTCAGTGCTCTGCGCTGGGTCGGAAGGCAGCCCAAGATGCTGATGTACAACACATGTTGGGGCAGTGCTCCGGCCGCACTTAGAGGCGCGTTGCATCCCATGCTTGTGTCGTGGTGCCAAGGGACACAGAAAAGACAGCACATGTGTGGGCTTGGGGGCACTCATGGCGCTTGTGCACGCTGGCTGCCCCATTCATTGATAAAACCCATGCCTTGGGTCTCTGAGGTACAGTCTGCTAAAATAATCGGAACTGCTTTATTTCCAGGCCGGTTTGTTTATCGGTAAAGGAGTAAAGACGACGAGAGCCAGCGCTGAAGATCCCAGAGAGTATCTCACTGTGGATAATGCCAGGTAAGCACAAACTGCACAGCTAAGCGGTTTGCTTCCTTGTATTGCTGCTTGGCGCCTGTGTTGTGTTTAGCACGTCATTATGCCTCGTTATGGCTGAGCATCTGAAAATACACACAAACTATCTGTGATGTCCAGAGGCACCTACTTCATAGCTATTAATCATCTGTGTTATTGCTGATCAAAACTGATCCACATGCACTTGGGACTGCAAGCACTAAGCAGGAAAGCACTCGAGAAAGGATAGAGATTCCATTATTCCTCTAGCAGGTCTGGAAACTTTGGCACCGCTTATTAATTATTTAGAGGACTTGAAATCCAAAAGATGACATAAGAGATTGCTGAGACAAGCCTCTGATTAATGAGGAAAGTAAGGCGCAGTTAATGTAGTCTCGATGCTTTTTGTCAGTATATAAACATGTCTACTGAAATTTTCTGAGCTTCCTTTCACAGAAGGGGAGTGGGTAAATTAATGCCATTTTCCTGCTCACCATGGTCCTGGGGGTCTATGTGAGAGGGATGTGGCACAAATTAGCCCCTGCTCTCAGCCGGGTCTCTGCTTTTTCCCTTCTCTCTCATACATGATTAATGCCACATATGATTCTCTGTTATGGCTAAAAGGTAGACTTTGCCTCCCTGTTGATGACTTCTTTCCTGGGGCTTGTGCTATAGGATGTATTTCAGCATTTCAGTTGGAAGAAGTAGCATGTGAAGGTGGACTGAGAATAAACAAAGTGTTTTTTTTTCCCCAAACACAGCACAAGTCTCCCATTAACAGCCAATGGGGCAAGAAATATTCTAAAAGTAACTGAGAGGCATCAAATTTCTAGGCTGAATCCTTTTCACTGTCGGCAGAGTGAGGAGCTTATGGAAGTACACATACATGCAATGTAACCGTCTCCAATTACTCAGTTATCTTGTAGTCATCTATATTGAAAGCATCTAATTGATTTTTCTAGCCCAAATCCAGGGGTTCTCAATGCATCTTGGAAGGGCAATTACAAAAGGACCCAAGTGACTGGGAAAAAGGCATTCCCTGCCTCTAAATCACACTGAAGCAGATCAAGGGATAATTGTGGGTCCATTGAAGCCCAGTCAGACATCCCTTGTTGGTCTGACCAGAGCCAGCTTTCACTCTGATTAAGGTGTCTTATTTTCCACTTTATAAGAAAGCTCAGTAATGACATCAAACGTAATACTACCTCTTCAGGCCCATCCTAATCAGAAATGTTATGAACTCTGCCTGGCTGGAGCTCCTGTACCTAAGGTGGTTTCCCTTTTTCTCAGCCCTGTATTAACCAAGCTCCTTGCTGCAGGTTTCGCCCACATCAAGATGCTGATCCTGAAAAGCCACGAGTTCCTGCCATAATTGATGGTCTTATTGCTTTTAAGAATAATGACCATGGGGCCTGGGCCCGGGGCGGCGACATCATTTTCCGCAACTCAGGGTAGGTTACTGTAATCCTGGGGTACTTCACACTCCCCGAGAGAGGTATCAGGAAGTCTGTGATCGGTTGTACCTCCAGCTTGCCCAGCGACTCACACTGTCACGCTTTTTCTGTGCTAGGTTTTCTGACAATGGCATTGGACTCACTCTAGCAAGGTAATTTCTTAAAATGTGCTTTTTTGCCCATTTTTTCCCACACTGTAACATTCCCCTAATAATTATGGCAAGATGCAAGCAAATCTCATGTCTCCTTCTGAAACCCCATCAAGTCTACCTGGTGCAGCGGTCACTGCGAGGGGCAAGTTGGCCTTTCATTCTCTTTGCCTGGGGAACATGCCCTTAGAGCTGGTTATTGCCTTTTGACCCCTGGTTCTGAACCTGTAGACTAAGCATTTGGCCATGTGTTCGGGGAGATTTTCCTCGCAGCACTTGGCCAAGCAAAGGCCACCTCTTTGCAAGGGACCCCCAAGGAAGAGCTGCATGGCCAAAATCACCGAATGGCCAAGTTATTACCTCTGTAACTGGTGCTTGGTTGCTGCTTTCTAAAGCTGCAAAGAAGTTTTAAACCAGACTATTACAGTGGTGGATGTGCTTTCTTTTTCCAATTAAAAAAATTATCCTGACTTTAGAAGTGTAATTAAAAGCATTAATTCACACTGTGCTGCATAGTTATTGTGTATTTCTTTGTCTGATCGTAGTGATGGAACTTTCCCAACAGATGACGGCTCCAGCTTGGAGGTTTCACGCTCCATTTTTGTTGGAGAAAGCAGCAACCTTGGCTCCCGAGGAGGCCAAAACAGCTATTGGGGAAGAGGGGCAAACGGCGAGTACAGAACCCTGCCGAGAAACCAGTAAGTTATTTATCTGCTATTTCTTCCTGGCATTAGCATATGCTAAAAAAAAAAAAAAAGCCTCAGGAATCAATGTGAATAGAGAAGAGTAATTTATACCTGGTGATTAAATTATTGTATGGGCTAGAAGTAACAAGCATCTGAATAAACTCTAGGCAACAGTTTGAGAGCTTCCCCAACCAAATGTGTTTGATTTAATTTTCTGCTTAATTTATTGGTCACTGGAGAGTAGATTAGAGAATCTGAGACATACTAAACTGCTTTTCCTTAGTGCTTCAGGAACACTCAGCATGTGAGCTGACAGGGCCAGTTCATGTTTACTGTGGTGCAGATGCTAGCAGGGCCTGGACATGCCAGCCCGGAGCTGCTGGGAACGTTGTGCAAGTCCCGTCGGGGCTGGAGCAGGGAGCGAGAAAGGTTGCTCGCATGTCTCACCTGCAGCCTCCCTGCGCGGGGACACACAGAACCCCCTGGGTGGAGACGAGGCCACCTCCACAAAGGGCAGAATCTCTTTATTTTGCATGTCATCCCCCTTTCAAAATAATTTTCTCTTTTGATAGTAGCGCAGATTCCTCTTCAGCAACCACTGCGCATACCCACTCTCCCAGGCTAAGCCAGACTTGCTCAAGCCTGAGTTCTAGCCTAACTATGTCTGCGTGATGGTCGTCAGTTGTTAAACCCTCTTGTGAGGAATACAAAGTTAAACAGTAACAGACGTGTCTTCAGCAGAACCTTGACTGTGCATGTTTAGGCCATAATTGACGCAGGAATGGGAGCCTGGATAGGACAGCAAGAATAATAGGGTGATTCTCAGCCGTTGGTGGTGTGATGTTTTAATTGCAATTACAAGACAGCTCCTCTGCAGTTTAATCATCTGTGATATAGTTAAGCAACCTGCTCTTGGAAAAGAGGAATATGAGAAAACGTCTGATAGTTGTGCTCTCCTCACACCACAGTGCTAAATGAGATACGGAGATGGTACCCGTCCCACCAGAAACCCAAGTCACTTTGCTGACAAAAGCAATAAACAACAGCAGGAGCCCTGCTTGCACCCACTATTGTCAATTGGCAAAGTGTTTCTAGAGCCAACTAGTAAGAAAAAAATGGGTTTAGGAGAAATCTGGGCCTCTGTTATTCACAGACTAGAGAGACCCTGTAGAGCCCTCTGGAGGTTCGTGTTGCTTTGTGGTTCCTAAGTCTGAACAACCTGACTGTGTTTCTGCCAGCAGGCAGGGAGAGCTCTACCCTTCCGGGCCACTCCATTGTGGGCTGCAAAGTCCAAGTCATCTACCCTTTCAACAGGCAATGCTGGAGCCAGATGAAACTTGGTACCTCCTCTAAACAAAACATGAAAGAGGCAAGTTCTTACCTGTGGCTCCAGTGGCCTCTCCTTCAGTTCCCCCAGCCTGCCAGTGCATCTGCGTGGTGGTGCTGAAGGAATTGGCTTTCTGCACACAATGTGGTGCATTAGGTCCTGGGCATCTGCTGTGGCTGGTAGGGAGAGGAGAAGCTGTGTTGTGCCACCCAGCAGTTATTTGCAAGGAGGCATTTTGGCCTCTAGGGAATGACTGATACTGCTTTCCCAATCCCACTTATGTTTTCCTGAGAAACCAGCCTTCCCTGGAACAGGAAACCCAACAGGAAGATCTGACCCAGTCTGTGGCTGCAGGGGTTTATTCATAGCAGTCCCCAGAGGCAGGGAACAACAGCTTTGAACTGTGTTATCCCAGCTGATAAGCTGGGTGTTTGGGTCTTTTTTTTTTCAGACATTTTGTCCTGTGGAGGATGTTCAGCAAAATTTCACCTTTCTTTAATTGCATGATGAGCGTCCAGATCCTAGGTTCAGGAGGGAAAAGTTTTAGGATTTGTTAATATCTTTCTATTCTTTGGGAAGAGCACTTTGCCCAAGGTTTTTAGTACAGATTAGTGTTTTTTCTTTTTCACAGGACGTTCCCTATTCGTGGCTTCCAGATTTACGATGGACCTGTCAGGATGACAAAATGCACTTTCAAGAAGTTCACCCCAACTGCTGACAGATACTCAAGCGCCATTGGGTTCTTCATGAAGAACTCCTGGCAGATAAGCCCCCAGAATAATGTGTCACACATCCTGATGGAAAGAAGCGTAAGTAAGAAAAGTGTGAATGCGTGCTGTTAGATGTGCAAATTTTCAAAGTGTTTTAATTAGTGAGAGATTTTTCTAGAGCAGGAATTTGCAGGTTGCAGTACATGTTACTTTGGTGAATAACCATTGATTCATTTGGCAATACTTTCTCCTTTGAATGAAGGTTATCTGTAAACCAGTAAAATTTGGGAAATAAGATGTAGAAGTATCTTATGCCTGGGAGGACATGAATAAAAATCTGCAGGAAAGGAAGATTTTACCTTGTAACCAGAACTTCCAGAGCACCTGCCTTAGGTGGTGAGGCCTTGCCTACTTATACATACCAAAGCCCTGGCCTCAGAGTTGAGAAGGGTGTAAATGAAATGCCAGGTGTGAGTGAGCAGCAATTCATTTCTCTTAAAGAAATCAGCTCATGCAAGTAGAAACAAAGACATGGCTCATATTTGGGGGTCAGCAATGGAATTTTGGTTGAGCGCACAGGGATTTTTCTTGAGAAACAGCAGCAGAATGGGGCTCTTTATACATGCCTTGGCAGAAGTTTCAGGATGCTGAGCAATTCCAGTCTTTGTCTAGAATTCATGCAGGGATCATGTCCCCGGACACGTGGCCTGGGAAATGATAGATTCCACCTGGCTTACTCCCAGAGATCGCAACCTCTGCTTAGCTTTCCTGAAACAAGGTCCCTGCTTGTTAGGATGTCCGTGAACTCTAGTAACTTTGGCTTGAGGTTTGGCTTTATCTTAAGGAAAATTTCCATTGCTCTGGAACTGACCGATATCACTATGTCTGGCAAGCAGTCAGTTTGTCTGTCCCTACTCTGTTACACTTAGACCAATAACAGGAGGGTCTTTTATGCAAAGATGATATCGGTTGCAGTCACTTGACTGCTCCTTTAGAGTCCTTGCCTTTTGGTAAAGAGACCCTAGCTATCCTAGATAGTGTAGGAAGCATCAGAAAGAGAGTAAGGGCTAATCTGCTTTACCTTTTCTATACCCTCCATGGGGAAAAGTTTACAAGATGGTTGTGGGGATCATGAATGAGACAGTTAGTTAACATGGAAGAGGAACTGGGTGCTTAGAGAAAAATGTAAAATGAAAAGGCTTGATCCTTCAGTGGATCTGAATAGAGTGGAAATTTTCTTCTAGTAGTGGCTGTAGGACTGTTTCCAACAGAATGGTTTCAGAGAGATTATATCTGTGCACATTAGCAAAGGGGATAATTACCTGTGGAATAGTTGAAAATGCAGCTCTTTAATGATATTGCACCATTTGATGCCAGTGAACCTGTTAAATATCCCAGCATATTTTGTAAGACATTTTAATAATGCGACACCTTTAGAATCTGATGTTTTCAAGACAAAAATGAACTAAAAGCTTCCGTAATGCAAATTAAAATATTACAGCTTCAGCCTGTTATAAAAAAAGACATTATCCAAATAATAATTACTTGTATATACATTTCCAACAAATGTGTCTATTTCCAAAGTTGGTATTTTGCCAGCTTAAAAGCCATTTATGCTTATAACCACCTGCATCCCAACATTTTTCACTTTAATTCTATTTTATCTGGATTGAGCCCAGATGTGCTAAATCTGGTTTCAGTCTTGAAGGACTATGGTTAGTTCATTGTTTTGTTGCTAATTGCTACATGGGACTAGTCTTTGACTAGTTAAGATAGAGTGTGTAGACTGTTTTAATTAATTTTCCATCTTCAGGCCTAATTTTATTGCTTTTTAAAGAGTAATTTTACTCATTCCCTAAAGGACAATCATTTTACAGTTGTTTTCAAGAAGAAATTAACCATTACTTCAAGCTGTATAGTCATAGTAAAACTGTTCGTCATGCAGAAGGAATAATTGTATAATTATTCAGACTATTCAGCTGATTTGTTAGACAACAAAATAATAAACCCAGTTGCTTAAAGACCCATGTAAAAATAAGCCTCATACCCTACAGAAAGTATCCTAGTCACCTTTCTGATGATATTCTGATGAAGATATTTCTTCACTTAACAGTAACATCATTATTGCTTGGCTTTTTTAAATTAAGATGCTCCTAAAAGCTTATTTTGAAGCAATGGCTTTGAAATATATCTATTTTGATTAGTCCCAATTGTTTTTTTTTTGTTTTGTTTTGTTTTTGTTTTGTTTTTTTTGTTTGTTTGTTTGTTTTTTTTTGCTTTGCAACCAGGAGGTTAGGATGGACTTAAGCCTATTTTAGTCCTAGTAGCATCTTTGGATTAGAGAATCTTGACCAAAGGAGACTTACAGGATCAGGATTGAGTGATTTGCATCACTCAATTAAAGTAAAAGCCATGTTAACGCAGGCAGAGCTCACAGGTTATCAAGTAAAGGAAGATTCAAGTAGTAGATACAAGTAGAACTGGTTAAAAATGTTTTCCTTAAAATGAGTGCAGTAATAAAACTTGCACTAGCAGCTTGGGTCACCACTGGAGTTTTAGAAAAGGCTGTGAGTAGTTATGATATTTTACAATGCCCTATGAATTTCTAATCTAAAGAGAAGTTACTAGTTTCCACTGCAGTCCTGGGGACTTTTCTGTAGGTGCACTAGACGTGTTGCCTTTGGAGAGGTTTAGCTTCTGCATTCCTCTCTAGAAGACTACGACCTCCATAACCGTCATCCATCAGGGGCCACTGCTAAGCTTCAGACAAAGTTCACGTTCCATATTTGCTGTGTTGCTCACAGAGAACCCGTCTCTCTGCTCTGTTTATCCGTTTATCTCCTTCCCAGCCACAAAAGGCTATACCAGCTTAGCTGGGTCTTTTTTCTGTCCATGGGTGTTCACTTAGAAAGAAATATGTTGTCATAACTGCAAGCTGCATACCCTATGGCTCAGCATAAGGATAATCTTACCCTCAAATTTGTAAACAAGTGGCCTTGCTCTTTGGCACTTCCACTGCATTTCTGATTTTTCAGGCATTTTAGAGCAGAATGTTAGAAATCAGATTAAGGTGTCAGCACCAAAACTGTTTGCTCCTGAATGGGAACACTGAATGGCTTAATTGAAGGTAAGCTGTACAGGCTGTACCTTACTTTGTTTGGAAGCACAGCTGAGTTTATTCTCTCCCCGAGTGAAGTGTCCACTTTCTGTTCAACCCCAGAAGTGCTATGTCACCAAGTGTTTATAATGCAGATTGGAGCTGCGGCACAGTGTGTGTTTTGTTAATATTTCCTCTTTTATTAATGAAAAAAAAAATCCTTGGGGTTCTTTCTTCTTTGCCAACTAGCCCTTTGGGCAAAAAAAAAGTCCTGCAGTAGAGTAGGAAAAGGGTTTAAACACTCAAAAATACATATTAAATTTCCATATGTTTGAGTCTCCTTTAAATGAGACTCGTTTGAGTGTTTGTTTATAAGACTAGTACATAGACAAGGAGGTGGCAGAAAAATGGTTCTAGGGTCTAATTTAGTTTTAGAATAATAAAAACTTAACAGAACAGTTAAAGTTCTGACTGTTTTTACTCTTCAAGTAGTTCTTGCCACAGTGATCATTCATTTTAAGGCAATGGGACTTTCCATCTAAATAAGAGTAACAAGGAACCTCCTATTCTCTTAAGTTGTTCTATTTAGTATTGTGAAAGTAAAGCCTTTAAAACCCTTAGGAAACTTGCAGCCTAATCCTGCTGACCCTAATTCTCATGTGCACAGTCCAATTAAAATTAGTGGAATTAGGTGGAACAAGTTATATTCCTTTGGTTCTCCACGATCAGGCCACTAATTGTGCTCTGTCCTTAAATACATATTGCTCATGGATTCATTCAGAGTGTTTGACCTGGAGTACTTATTGTCCTGAGTACATCCGATCTTAATCATTGTGCACTGTAATAGCCTTCTCCATAGACATTCAGATATTTCATGCCTTTTTGCTGAGCATCTGCAGTTTTCCCTGTTTTCCTGTATTTTCATATCAGGACGGATTATTTCCCTTAGCTACTGAGCAACTTTGAAAACAGAGCTATGTATAATAAGGATAATGTTGTTTCCTGTTATTTCTCTTCTCTAAAAAAATAAAAATAAATTTCCAGCGGATATAGCAGAACATGAACAAGAGGCAGTTCTAAGAACAGATGTCAAATACATGAGTTTTATAAGGATTAGGAGGAATTAGAAAATTAGAAAAAATAATGACACTCACAGAGCTACTTAGGATAGCCTTTGAAAATATACAAGAAAATTCACTATATACCTAGTATTTTTTTCTTGGAACATAGCTGCAAGAGAGGCTGACTACTACTCAGTAAATTTCATAAGCTTCTGTTACTTCCTTACCCTTTGAGTCATCCTTGTTTTTGACACAGCACCGTTTATTACGCTATGATTTTAAGGAATAATGGCTATATGAATGCATTTAGAAGAACTGAAAATCTATTTTTTGTGAAAATATCTTCTGGGATTAAGAAATGAGGAGAGGAAACCAGAAATGTTTCTAAATAGAAGAGGCAAGAGATTGCCTTACTGAAACAATAGAGTTTTCTAGTTAAAGCTGTATCACTGCCTTGGCTCTGAAGACCCTGCAAATCCCAGTCCTCATTTAGAGATAACCAAATTTTTATTTCCTCCTCTTCTCTTCTGCTAGGTTGGACTGGAAGTGTTTTTTGGTAGATCAGGCCAGTGGTTTGGAAACAACGATAATGATGGTGACAAAATGTCTATCTTCCATGATCTGGATGGCTCTGTGACAGGGTATCCGGACACTTTTGTAGGCAGAGCTGACAACTACTTGCTTCATCACCCCGGATGTCTCACTGTGCCCCGGTGGAACGGGATGATCTGTACCGGGAAGTTTGCCCAGGTAACGTGGGGAGGCTGCATGCCAGGGGGTGGATGTTCTCACATGCCGGTGAGAGGTGCTGGAGTGCAGCCTATTCAACATTGCATAAGATGAGTTGGATAATGAATTGAGGATAATTTTACTTTTCTTTGTGTTATTGACCTATCTCTAAGGAGTCAATTGATGAAATCAGGTGGCTGAAACACACATTTAGTTCTGCTTCCCCTCCAGAAACTGCTGACAAGTTGGTCTAGGGCAAGGTGATCTTAAACCTCAACTGTTTTCTTCAGCACATGTGAGTTAGAGGCCTTTTACTTGTGATGTCAACACCTTGGTAGAAAGGGCTGTGAAAGAATGAAAGAGGATAATAGTAAATTGAGGGGAATAAGACCTCAAAACCAGAATTTGGCTCAGAATACGCTGCTCAGATTTCCACAGGATTTTTGTGTATGAGATGGAGCATACTGTAAATACACGATTCTTTCTTAGTCTTCCCTGAGAGACTGCAGCCAGTTCTGCTTGCTCTTCTGCTAAAGGTTATTTGTGCAGTGACACAGAAAGGTGGCAGGACCTGTTTAAAAACTCCAGTTCCTTGGAAATCTTGCCAGCTCTTCTTCCTCCTTCTGTTTAAGAAGGTGAATTTTAAGACTGGATATAGCAGGTGTGCCCAGCACCATGTGGCCTGCGGCTGGACTGCATGTCTTGGGAGCTTCAAGAGATAAGGGCTTTTGAAAGGGGCATGATGTTCTCCTTACCCTCAAGAACAGCCCGCCGCTCAGCAGAGTGCAATGTGTGAACTGCAGGGTCTGAAAGGCAAGAATGGAATATGGAATAATCTTAAAAAAAGGGATCAGAGTTCATTAGATACAGCTAGTGCTTTTTCTGGGTTTTTTTTTTTTGTTTGTTTGTTTGTTTTCTTTTCTTTTTAACATTCTTCTGTGCATTTGGCAGCACACTGCAAACATATCTCATTGGGAGTCAGTAATCATTACCCAGACATCAGTAGGGTAAGATAGCACAGGATAAAACACAGCCTGAAGTCATCAGAGTAGTGTTAAAATTGATCCCTGAGAAGAGCAGACCATCAGGTTTTGCTTTTGCTCAAGCAGCTCTGTGAGTATAGGGAATAGCAGAACCTGATTCCCTCAAGTTATGTCTGGCAATGGGTTGCAAACTCAGACTGACGGTTTTCCCACATTGGGATTCCCGAAGGCTCCTTCTCTGTGGCTTCTCTGATGTGTAGCGATGTGTGGGCTTGCGCCTCCAGTGTCCCCTCAGGACATCACTCATAACTCTCTCCTCCTCTTTCTCCAAAGCACTTGTCTGCATGAAACTTTTAGGAATTTATCTATCTTTGAGACCTCTATGCATTCATAATATATGCACTCATATCCAGCTAATGTGATTGTATGCATTGCTTTAATTGCACAGCAGAGAACAGGAATTGCTATTTAAGTCCCTAGATACTGTACTGATGTCCCCTATTTTATTAATGGCAGGTAGAAAAATGACTGGGCGCCTATGAAACCACCCACTGAACTGAGGGATTTATGCTTGACACCTACATTTTACTCTGTGTCTCTATAGAAAATAAGTAATAGGCTGTGCCCTGGCAACCTAACAGTTAAATTCAGAATTGTAAATAAGTAGGCATTTATATTTTTTATTTCAGTTTTCACCCTCCCACTCATGGCCCTCTACATTGTGAGGCAGTTTTTCCGCCATAGAAATTTCCTTGGCTAAGTTCAGGCAAGTGTAAACATCAGTTTCTCCGGGATCTGTTACTTACCAGAGCTTTTCATTTAATCAACATTCAACAGGGTGCATGAAGTTCAGATTAAATGCTTCCCTTTATGGGTTTGTGTAGGAAAAGGTATCTGCATGCAACGTGGGGGAAATTTGTCCTGTGCAGCAGGACTTGATTAAGTTTGCAGGGTATAATTGGTGGAGTACTTGAGAATAACCCTGATTCTCATTTTGACAAACTGATGATTTGTTTGGGTGCTAAATTCTGAATATCATATTTCAGACCAAAAGCCTAAAAGACAGAATCCAATTATAGAGAAAGATGGTTTTGCTTTGATCTTCGCAGCTCTATTACAAGATGTGTTTTTCTTTCCCTTTTTGCGTAGCAGTGCTAGACAAGAACTGTTTTTCTTCCCTAGCGTGAGCAGGTGAAAATGCCCTTTCCCTTCAAGGAAAGAGTGATTCTTATATTGCCCCAGAGCTGAGCCCGAGATGCTGAGACTAAGGACGGGCTACCTGGCATGGAGTAATGAGCCCCGAGCCCTCCAGCTCTTGCTGCAGCCAAATCCTTCCAGAACAAAGTGCCTACGGTTCAGTGAATTCCTTCTGCCTGTGTTGTCTCATTCATTTTCTTGTTCTTATTTTCCTGGATTTTTCCCAAGAAAGGAGAAGTCTTGGGAAAGCCCATTCTTTGGGCAGACTCTCCTCAGGGTGTTTCATTCTGACATCTCGTGCCCCGATCTCCTCACATCTGGTTCGTGTCCCTCATTCCTTGGAGCCGTGTCTCCACACTCTTCTCCCGCACTTCCCTTCGGCAGGGAGACGGGAAGTGCTGCAGCGCCCGGCCTGCCTTTGGCTATTGGCCAAACTCCTGGGGTCAGCTGGAAATCACCAACTTTACACATGTAATAAATGTCAAGTCTTCCTTGTCCTCCCTTTTTCACTCGGGAGCCTGTGGGGTTGATGTTGTCAAAACAGGGCCAGCCCCGCTCTTTTTAAGGCAGCTGGAGCAACCCTGTTGCAATATAAATAGAGCGAAGCTCTAAGGAAGGACATCAAAGAGGCCAGACTGGCGGGGAAATCACAGGAGTTGGCAGCACTGCATCTTCTGGCAAGTCTTGATGACTCACGCAGGCTCTGTCAGTCCTAGGTGTCCTGTCAACCTGCCATTCAGCTGCTGCAGGGGCCTGTAATGAAGGAAAAATGCAGGGAGCGGCACATGCCATAATTACCTCCATGTAGGCGGGTGAGGTTTCCCAAGGCTGCAAGTGGAGGCTCCTCAAGGCCTGCAATCCTGCAGAAAACGAGGTTCTCAAACAGTGTCTGATTTTGCATCAATCCAAAGGCAAGTGCCTTGACTCCCAATGGAGGCTGCAGAGTTACGGCTTCCTCACTGGCTTTGCAGCAGTTTTTCAGAAGAGGCCATGCCACTTCTCTTTATTGTTTTTTTGCTACTTCAATAATATAGGCAGGGTTCTGGGCAGTATACACTACTTTCTTGTATAAGCATAGAAAAAAAGATATCAGATATTCATAAGAGATTGCTGCATAGCTCAATTAGTGCAAGTTCTAATTAAGGAAAGATGGATGCACTGATACTACAAAATAATTAAAGGCCAAGTTGCTGATTTTTCACCAGTTTGCTCCACCGGGTCACTACCTTCTTGAAGATGGCTAAAATAGAAATTGTTCCATTTCTGTTAATGCTGTTTCTGCAGGGAGTGTGATCAGACTGATCTTCCATCCTCTCTGTGCTAAGTTATGTTCCTTCAGCTAGCATCCATTTGCATATCCAGCAGCTGCTTAGGATACACCTCACAAGCTGTGCAGAAGGAAAGATCTGCAGGATACGTTTCTGCTAATACTGTCCCTATGTGGACAAAGAGGTCCACTTTTGATCTCTGATGCACACCAGTAGAAATTCAAGGCAGTTCTGCTGACATCAGCAAAGATGCTTTTAGGACCAGAACTGATCCCAGCATGTCTTGCAGAAGGGAAAACATGCATTTTCTTTCTGAAGTATTTCGAGGTCTTCATTTAGAAACTTCATGGAGGAAAAAAAAAACAATGCTGTACTGGGAAATAAGCCTTTCTTGAACAGGCAACCAGATGAGAAGAATACCTGTTTTGAGCTTCTTCTATTTAAGATCTTTTGGCCCACTTTGACAGCCAGCAGTGCGGCCAAGCAATGTCAAAGAAACTAGAAAGCAAGCAAGAGGTGTCTCAGAAACGAAGACTTTCTGTTCCAGTACAGTACTTTGCATGTTGCTTATCTTCATATTCACTACCCAGCTGAATAGCAAATCCCGTATGAATTGTAAAAGAACTTATCTTCTCAGTTTCACAATCTACTTGGGAAAATTTCCATGTAAGCAGAGGGAAATCTGACACATCTTTCCAGCATGAAGTGTTAAGCAGCTAAAACGACAACTATGTCCATTAAACCATCCAGGCAAGTAGTCGGATCACATTTTATAGCATTTTAACTAGCTCTTCTTCTTCTACAACATTAAACTGTCACCACTTCTAATGTTTTAGAGTATCTTTATGACCCCCTTTCTTCTTTTTAATAATTTGGTATATCTAATGAAAAATCAGATGTTACTGGGAAGATTGGGTTCTTAACCTAGAACTAAATTCTCCTGTTAGACTCCCTTTTGCTCCTATTCACCAATTTTGCAAATGTAGATGCAAAGAAGGAAAGCGATAAAGTTCTCCAAGATAGTTCAAGTGAGTAAAGGTGTGATGGTGTGACAGGGGGAGGAGGACAGAGGCTGTGGCATGCGGCATGTGACATGTGCTCTTTGCTGTCTTTTTGTTGCCACATACAGCAAGCGCTTCCAGGGATTTACTGAACCCAATAGTCATAGTAAGCAACATGGACTGTGCCTAATGGTTTTGTTCTTTTGTTTTTAAACACAGTCAAATAGCTTAAAGTATATAGGAATCTTTTATTCCTGGTAGTCTCAAATTTAGGAACTTTGGATTGATTTGAATGTGTTTTGGGGTTCTTTTTGGCTTATTTTACCATTGTTGCTTTAATTTTCTAATAAATGCACTGAAGTTACTACCTGTACCACCTTTAATATTCTGGAGTTTTTTGATTTTCTACATTTGAAGGAAATAACATTAGAGTTTACTGTGACAGGGCAGAAATTGTCTTTTATCCAGAAAGACACAAGGAGAGTGTTATTTTGCAATATCAGACATAATTTGCACTGTTCTTTTTCAGAAAAAATGATGTTTTGATTGAGAATGATTAATGCATTCATAAGCTTTCAGATCAGAAGGGACTTTTCTGATTGTCTCTTCTGACCTCAGCACTGTACCCACTGGGGAGCACAAATGAGGCTGAAAGGTGATTTATTGCATCACACATAACTGACTTTCCAATCATGGTTTGAATTTTCAGGGAAAATAGGTTTTGCTCTTTGGTTTCCTAGATAACAAAGTCTTTTATCAACTGGTAAAAGTAATTTCTTCTTTCCTGAGCCATGAAGAAGGAGCAAATGAGCTGCTACTCAGAGATTGTTTGGGGCAAACTGATCAATAGTTCTCAAGAAAATCTGGTGTCCGATACAATTTTGGGATATGCGTTACTCTTAAAGGATCTGTAGATATTACTCAGAGCACTATTAAAGATTTGCACCGTTGGAAAAGCAGGAACGGACGGAATATCCAAGAAACTTTTACAACCACTTTTGGATGACTGTTTTTGACTGCAGCCCAGGTCCAGGGGCCAGGGAGGGATTAGGCAGAAGTGACCTGCCTTTCGTAGTGCTGAGGAGCCCAAACTCAGCAATGCCAAGGGCAGACTCAAAACACGAGCTTTTTCTGAGCAGCAAGCGCCTCTGTTAGAGCACGAAACTGGAACTGGGAGCCAAACTGGCAACTTCCAGGCAGGAAAATTGCAGCTTTAGATCCTAAGCTGAAACAACTCCAAAAACATCATGCCATAAATAGATTTCAAGTTAAATAACCCCTATGCTGGAGACCCCTCCTCTGTCTTCTGTCAAGTTAATTTGTTGTTGCCAAGGAGTTATGTTTCAAGGAGAAAGGGGAAAGAGACTACTGCTCTGGGGTTTGCATGGGCCATGGAAAGGCAAACCAAATGTCATGGCAAGCACCTGCTTCTTGGCTCTGGTTTGGAGTCAGGAAACCAATTTCTGACCCTGCAATGAGTGTGCAGCTGCTAGACACCCCAACTGAAACAGACCTGTACATAAACAGCAGGAGATGGTTTGCTCTGCAGAGCTTGCAGTCTAAGGAGACGAGACAAGGAGGAGAAGGAGATATGGGGATGTAAAGGGCCAGGTCTCATAGCAAGATCCAGAGGGAATTTGCATGAGAACATATATATGCCAACAGGCTGCTAGTCTTGGCTGTACTTGTATCCTTGTCCATGGTATTATAATCTGTTAAACGACCACTGCATCCATTTTGACTTGTCTCAAGGACAGAAACAGAGTTTAAAATTAATTTTGCTGGATAGAAACTTAGATATTTCAGAATTAATTTTTTTTTTTTTTTATGTTTGTTATTTTAAGCTCTTCATACAAAGAGCACTTTTTGCATGGAATAGAGGGAAGGAAACATCTTCCCCCGGTGTAGGTGAAACCTTTTGGGAATATGACAAACAACATCCATAGGTGCCAAACTCATTTATATGTGTGGCTGTGCATCCTCCTTTTGCACAAGGAGGATCCTCCTTTTTCTCACTGGCTATGAGATATCATCACATATTCAGCCCCAAAGCAAACAATTTCCACACAAATGGACCTTCATTTGAGTTGATGAGAAGGGCAAAGGAAAATATATCGTTGGGATGTAGTTTTGTGATTGGTCTGTAGCGCTGATCTCCAAGAAGAGCTCCCCATGAAGCCTGCACAACAAGTTATTTAGCCATTGAGTTTTAGCCCTGAAAATTTCAGCCTTTTCTGCTACTTGAGAGTGAAGTTGTGAATTCCATTAGATTACATTTGGACCTCATATAAAGGCAGTTGAAATCAATTAAGAGTTTTCTTCATTTTCAATGGAATAAGCCCATTTTAGGAGTGCACTTATTTGAACTCATAAGTAAGAAGTTCCTTTTGTGATATTTCCATGATTACCTTTCTCTCAAGAGTTTGAGTAGGAAGCATTTTCACGGTGCTGCACAATTCCTATTTCACTTCACAGTGTCCCTACAAACGGCTGCAGTTGCTATTTCTGTTTTACCTTTGTATTTGAGCTGGAAATATTTCAGTGACTTTCCAAATGCTTTCAGCTCTTTGCTGGCAAAAGCCATTTACAGGCAACAGTGATCAAATGCACATGTTATGGCCGAGCCTCGCTGGTTTAATGGACATGTTTGTCATTTTCCTTGCACCCTCAGCTTTATATTCAGGCCAGACGCCCTGAGAATCTGACCTTATCCATTGCCAGAGCGGCGCACCCCTCCCAGCCCTCGCGGCTGCAAGGCGTGAACCGCGGAGCTCCGTACCAGCAGTACCAGCCGGTCGTCATGCTCGAGCAGCCTTATATCATCCAGTGGGACGGCAGAGCACCTGAGGATGTCATCCTGTACCCCATCAACTTCAACAGGTACCACCCTATCTTGTTAGAAAACGTTCTGGTTTCAGCAGAGCTGGAACTATAATGGTTTTCCACCTTCACCACCACCAACATGTTAAACCAGTGATTTTTGAGAACGTTGAAGTGAGGTGTTAATGGCTGGTACTTACCCAAGCAAAGAGATGCCTCTGCTTTCACTTCTTCCAGGGGTTTTGACGTGCAGAGATGTTTCTCTTTCCAGCAAGTTTAGAAACAGAATCCAAGTCGGTCCTGGCCTAATGTGCCTGAAGTCACTCCAGAGGAGCGCTGGCTCTAGCTCGTCTGTTTGTACTACTTGCTGCACACATAATTTATCTCCCATATATATAAAGTGCAGAAATACATCAGAATGTGCACAGAGCTTTGCATTTGCTGTAATCCAAACAGCACTGCCACCACTGTTTCTTTCTGACATGAATTTTTAAAAGATTACAACTCAGTACAGCAGAAGTGTAGGCCATGCTGCTTTTATTTTCCATGTTTCCTTCCATCTCATCTAGTGTTACATAGATGCATGACAGACCCATTTTAGACCTACTTTTTTCCTTTGCAAGTTGTTTCACTTTGCATAATTTCATTTACAGCTTTCAGCACTGACTCAGGACCAAATTTCTTCTTACGTCAATGAAATCGCTTGTTCTTTGCACTAGTTTAACTATCAGGAGAGTCCTGCAATCTCTTCAGTTTATTGGTGGCAGACCTTGTCATAGTTTACATACGTATACTGCAAAGGCAGTGGCACTGCAATGGTTTTTGATTAATAGATATAGGTAACTGTAGAGCCATGACCGAGTTACTGGAGTATTTGGACAGTCCTGTCACTGAGGAATTATTAGAAATAAATGACTGTTTTCTGTGTTAGTATAACTGATTGCACTTTAAGGAAGAGGAAAACTCATTAGTCACTCATGGACAAGCTGAGCTTTGCAATTATTATCGGCCATAAAATAATTAGCTATTTCCTTGCAATTCGAGAGCAATTCCAAATTCAATTCTGTCGGTGTTAAATGGTCATTGCACTATCACTAGGTCTATTAATAGTTGTGGAAGCCCTGGCCCACTGTGTTCAAGGATGGATTCAAATTTTAAGGCATCAGTGGATCTTTGATAGAACTCAGCTTGATGTTTACCCCTTTTTTAAGCAGCAACATAAACAGATTTCACTCTTGAAAACCACAATGTGGTTGTGGTTCTCTTTGTCTCTTGTGAGACCAATTAAGTTATTTGAACAGGGCAAAGGTTTGTAGGCTTTTCTGATCCAGAAGAAGTTGGCAAGGTGTCTGTTTTGTAGAACTACAAATAAGAAATGTGCTGTTGTGTGAGAAAAATGCAGTTTTGCTTCATTTCATTCAAAAACACCTTGCTAATAAAAAATTGAGAATGACACTTGTAGCAGCTCTCTAATGTTGAGTGCGCTGAACACTGCGAGACTTAAGGTGATGCAATGGCAATGATGAAATGTCCAGAGAGCATGTGCAGGCATGGGCAAATGTGAGTCTCATGGAAGGGTATAGCAACTGAGATGAAAACAGGATTTAAGAGCATGAAGAAAAACAAGTTCCTGCTTAAGCAGTTCCATATATGACCTTTATTAAACATTGTGTTCCAGCCGCTTTTGGAATGGAAGAAATTCCAAATTGTGGAGCCCAAAGCAGACAGAGTTAGAAAATCAAGGAAGATTTTACCTGTCCCAAGTGGCCTTATGCTTCATTTGTTCCTTTCTATTCCAAAATACTGCATAATCTGCCAAAAATTGAGCTCTTAACATAGTAACATCTGTGCAAAAAAAAAATATGATGCAAACCAAAATAATGTGATGAACTTGAATAACAGTATTCTAGGATTAATAATTTCAGACATAGCTTTATTGAACTATGAAACTATTTTTAATGCTGTCATTGTATACCGATGGCTAGATGTATGCAGAACATTGCTTTCTCAGCAAGACAGCCCTCATGTTTCTGGACTGAATGCTCTGCGCTGGCTAAAAGAAGGTCAGAGGGGAAATAAGGAATGTGACAGAGAGATGTGTACCAGGATTTGGATTTCTTTGGAGATCAGACATCGTATTGACAGTGAATATTTGTGCAGTTAACAGTTTCACTGCCTCTCAAGTGCTGTTAAAAGATCCAGTGGAGGAAATTCCAGTTTCTTTTTAAAATGCTGAAACATCCAGATTCCTCAGGTAGGCAGAGCCCTGCTGGAATGATTGTACATGATTCATCTGGAATTGGCAGCGCTGCTGATTTGAGCCCATTGGAAAGGGGATATCCTCAAAAAAACAAACCTTCCCTATTTAGTTTCTTTATTTCCATCAAAATATGTAATTAAATCAAGTAAAAACGCTGTATCATCTCCACTTGCTGTTAGCTGCAACTATGCAGTGCAAACTCATGTGAACAAGTTGTCTGATGCAATCCAGCCTCCCTTCCAACGAGAGAGATATTTGCCTGCAGTTATCTTGGTAGTTGTGCCATTAGCTGACGGAAGGGAAAATTTAAAGCCATGGCTGAAACCTGCAGGGTGTTTTTCCAGGCTACTGAGCCTAGAAAAACTGCTTTTCTTTACCTATAGGGTCTTGTCTAACAGCTGAGAGTTTCGTTGTGAGTATGAGGATGCTATTGACGCTCTTGAAAGAGTTAATGCAGGACAAACGTCTTCTGAATATTTGGCAAGGGAACAGAAGGCAAGTGCTGGCTGGAATTTTAATTACCAGGAGTAAAGTGTGCTCCAGAACCAGGCCAAATCTTCTGAAGTTTGTTCTCTGTGGGCGAAAGCTTTATGAACCGGGACCTCGGATCTCTCCATGGTGGCCTTCGGCTCTTTGTTGGAGCAGTTTCTGTCCCCTCAGGGCTGTTTTCTGTGTTTTCTTGGATTCTGTGCTTTGCGGAAGAATGGGGATTATCTTTAAAACCAAGTTAAGAGCTTTAATTAAAATTGCTATCCCCTTCCTGAAGCACAAGGACCCAGAAAAAGTGTCAGGCTTGATATGAGACGGGAAAAGGGTTGCTAAGCCAGGAGGAGAGTGTGGAAAACATTATTTGATTGCAAGGAAGCAATTTCTTTCAGGCATTGGAAATGGTGCAAAGATCAGCACTTTATAGAGTAAGCAAAGGCAGAAAGTAAATTCTTCAGTTTAATGACTTAGTCTTTGTGTGTGTGCAAATTTTCTAATTGCAGAAGCAGCTAAGGCAAATACTGTTATCAAAGACATAAGGTTGTTCAGTAAATCAGGCCAGGTTATTTGTGTTATCAGAAGATCTAAAGATAAGAATTAAATCTCCTCAAAGCACATATCTGCAGTATTGTGTAATAAATTGCGTTGTGAAAGTGGCCTGAAAAGCAATGGCTGTTAGATTATTTTTTCCATGTGTTTTATGAGCACCGACAAATATCTGTAGGCCTGGTCCATTAAGGCTCAGAGAGAAGTATTTTCCCTTTTTAGGGCTCTCTGCCGTGGGTCAAATAATCTTACATAATCACAAGTATCTGAAAATTCAAGAGCCTGAAATGAGCTTGTGTCTAGAGTGAAAGACAGTGGGGCCTTTGGATGCTGGGTGGTATGAAGCCTCTGGGATGTTGTGACCCACTTCCCTCCCGAAGTGAAGGTTTTGGTGCAGGCAACCAGCCTACGGACCCTGCATCCCCACTGCAGCGCCATTCTGGCTGTGTTTGTCCTTCTCAGGGCTGTGTAGGTGGGCGTTATTCCTCTGATTTTTCTTCAATGCCAGTATGATTCATACTTCCATCTACTTGTCATTTTTGCAATTAAATTCTTTAGTGGTGATAAGGTCTGGAGGGAAAACAAAGATTATGAGAGGAGGCTAGAATGTGCTTGTTGCAGACTCACCCAGCTATGATGTTTCCTAAATTATTTCTTTTTCTGCCTAATTACTACCTGAGCTTTTGCCTTTGCTTCCCAGATTGATAAATGCACAGGAAGGCAAAATTAGTGTTTTAAAGTGGAACAAACAGTTTAAGTCTGGGACTGCTTTCTTGTTATTCGTGCGGGAGTTCTGATCTAGGTCCTCTAGAACTGCGTGTAACATCATTAACACCAACGCTATTTCCATGATAATAAGGTCTATTTGGGTCTCATAGTTTACCCCCCCCGTAGCATCTCTATTTCGCCATTAATCATTCAACTACAACAGAAGTGAGCAGATAAATTTACATTCGCTTCTACCTTTTTTGATATCCTTTGAACCACAGGTATTAGTGGATGGAAGGGATTAGGAAAAAAAAGGAAACTAAGCTAAAACATTTGCCAAAACACTAGCTTGCAGTTTGCCCTGTTGGTACAGCTGGGCCTAAAGTGGGGCTGGCATTTCTGTGTTTGAGCGAGCCTAAAAATCCTGTTTCTGCCTCCTGGCATCCACAGTCCTCGCTGCTTTCTGGCCACCGGCTGGCCGAGCAGTAGGGACACCATTAACGAGGTGACCCTGAGGAGGGACATCCACGTGGAGCAGATCATTTCACAGGATGAATTAGAGCAATCCAAGCACCAAACAGGCCCAGGTGTCTGAGGCAACACCTTCAAAGCCCACGAAACATGCAGGTTTTCTTGGGTTTCACCCTTCTTCTGACCCAGGGCCAAGACCTCTGGGCCTCTCCGGGCCACCAGCCTCCCCCGACCTTACACGGGACTCTGAGGTCCATCAACAGGAAGGCACAGGCGATAACCAGCAAGGTAGTGCTTGGGAACTCATTAAGAAAGGGACAAATAGAGATGTCGTGCGATTCCTGCAAGAAAGCATGTAGGGTGGGAAAGAACATCAAGGATGATAAGATGATGTACTGTGTTTAAATACAGGAAGTTCTTATTTTTTTGCTTGAATTCCGTTGTCTGTGAGCCAAGTGCCTGATGGAAAGCTTGGTTTCATGAGGAACAGTAGGAGCGTACCTTGGGGCAGGATCTGTTATATAATTTGTTGAACTTTGGAAAGCAAAAATCCTTTTTGCCTAAGGAGGCACATGAGTAAAAACAACAATTTCAGTTTATATTTAAAAATGGGCTCTTTTTTTTTTGCCATTCAGCATATCCTAAATCGTAACATTTAGGAAAGGCATTTAAATCTCAGTATACACAAATCTCATTAAGGAAACAGATATCTAACTTGTTAGCAGCCCCACAGCAAGTTGTCTTCCAGAAGTGTCTAGCCTGAATAACAAGGTCCTGGAAAAAATACTTGGATGTTTGCCCAGTAACTGTATTTGTCATTGTGGGGGACGTGTTTAATGGGCTTGAGTTGAAGGCAGAACCTTAAAAAGCAATGTAGCAGAAGAGGAGGAGTGAGCAGCAGCGCCCGCGAGCCGGGGGGAAATGGGGACTTGAGGAGCAGAGCTTGGACTAGGAGAGGGCACAGGGATGTGATCCTGGGCTTTGAGGCCACTGCTGCTGTCTCTGTCTCAGCAGCAGAGAGAAATGTGGGCATTTCCCATTCTATTTTCCCCAGGTTGGGCTGGGATGCTGGTTTGGACAGAGATGGCTTCATGAATAGGAGTTTTTGTGCCAGAGGAGATTCTGGTACAGGGCAGGTTCTCGTGCGGTCGAGAGATGTTGTAGGAGATAAAAATCAGAGTTGTGTTCTTGAGAGCATGGAGTAGTGACTGTAAATGACACTTGCTTGGCAGGAGCTGGAGACTGAATGATGGCCTTTTGAAGTGCAAAACTTGGTCTGTGAGAGACAAACGTACAGAAGCTACACATGAGGTCTTAAGCTTCCTTCCCATTTTATGAAAGGGAAAGTTTCAAATTCTCAGTTTTCTCATTCGGCTCACACAGGTCTGACTAAAATGTCAGAGGAATTGTTTTTAAATAGTAGCAATAACATTTGGGGGGAAGCTGACTCACTGGTTGACAGTCTCTTGTTTTTTCAAGTCCAAGGAAAAAGTAAGTAATTTTTCAGTTGTACTCTGCATTCCTCACTGGCTTACCCCAAATTGTCATCAGTGAGATCAAGTCTAGGACTCTTAACTTCCATGGTCGTCAGCTCCGTGACGCACCATGTCAGCAAATGCGGTGGGAGTTGTTTTCTGGAATAATATTCCTCAGCTTTAGAAGTTCCCTTGGCTAAAGCACAGCTAGGATGTTGTCCCGTCCAGCCAGCAGCCCCAGCACCAGATCATGCCTATTTTCCCAAGCCAGGTGCTCCATCCTAGACAGTCAAGGGACACATTCACAATATTTAACTAGTGCTCATTGGTGCTCTCCTTGAAGGAACCAGACGTAGGCTCTTGCTGTTTGCTCTAGCCAAATCCCATCTCCGTGTTGCGTGACTCACTTTAGCCCCCACCACTCACAAGAGGCTCCCTTCCTTCTTTGCCCTCGTCACCTTTCTTTGAGTATCTTGGCTTTTCAGAGCTTGGGGTTTAATAGGGGTTATTTTGAGACATATAGATGAGGTAGACACGTGTCTGCACGTCCACACATATATATCACATGCCCAAGAAGAGGAAACCTCTTGCCTGCTTTTTTTATCTTTCCCTCTTCCTTTCTTTTGCTTTCAGTTATCCCAGGAAGACTGGTCATAGGCAAAACACAAGGACACTTTCTTAACATTTCACTTGGTGTTTTTGCTTCACTAGAAGGAGCCAGAGCTGCAAATGTCAACATCCTCATGAAAAAAGAATTGCTTCTTGGGTTAGTTTCATCCATCCATCTCCAAAAGGGAAAAAGTAGGCTAAATACACTCGTTAAAATACATGAAATGCACTGTATGGTTTGCTGAACGACAGTAAAGAGGGTAAGAGTATCAGGTCTGATACAGCCTGGTTTCAGCAGACCCTTGGACGTTTTCAAACTGGTACGACTCACTAAACAGTGACTTTGTGTTAGCACATGTTTAATTTTACTTCTCCAAATGCCACTTTTTTGGTAGGAACACGTAGGAAAATGCTGGCCTCATTAAAAGCAAATAGGAAAAAATATATTCCTTTTGTCTAAAACAAGCTGAACTTTTTCACTAGAAAAAAAACTGTGACATATTTAGTTTTGTGATGAAAAATATCTTAGAAGCTCAGAAGTTTTCTGTACATGCTAATATGACTGTAACTTAAGGTGACAGCTATTTCAAAAGTAGGGTGTTCTAACTGAGTGTATTTTTGTTTTTCTTTCAAGTAACTCCCAAGAATGAAAGAAATAAGACTCCTACTCATCGCTATATTTGACAGCGCTTTGTATGTTGCTTAATGTGACTCCTACCCTTGTGTTTTAAATGATTTTTTCCACTTTTTATGTGCAATCTTTGAGCATAAGATCAAGCTACAGATGCTCCCAGAGGACTCAGACAAGGGTCTGAAATTACTCCAAATTCATGGTTTGGGATGTATTATGATTTCAGTGTTTTCTCTTACTGAAAAACAGACATGCCTCAAAAAGTGAGTGACAGCACAAGCCTTATCAACTGCTAGTGCAATTTGTGTTCCTAAGTCCCCTGGTCACCAGCCAGAAGGTCCTCTGTGGCCAGTGCCATGGTTGAGGAGGGCATGAGTGCTTCAGGCTCCCTTTGAAGGCAATCTTCAAACCCTCTGTGCCTGATTACAGCTCATAGCCTGGGGCTGCGTTTCTCCTTTGGTCTTGGTGGTGGCTGGAAGAAAGGCACTGAAGCCCTGTCTGGCTGCCAGATGCCAGGCAGAGTCCTGCAGGCCATCTCTAACCTTGCTTTGCTTTTCCCAGCTATAGTGGAACCCAATGCAGCAGCACTTCCAGGTATAACTATAAGGGAGAGGGTTTACAGCACTTTCTGTATAAACTGAAAAAAAATCAAGAACTAAATAGGAAGTTGCTTAATAACAGTAAAACAGAAAGAAAACAAACACCTTAGTTTTCTCTGTATTTATATAAGGCTAAATTCTAACACCAGACCCTCTATTGGGGGATTTACTTATTCCCATCTCAACCTCCACTAGCTCTAGAGTAGGTGCTTTTCATTTGATCTTCTCTATCTTGATATAACGTATTTCAATATTTCAACCTGCTTATGTGCACAATAGGCTCTAGCAATCATATTCCCAAACACAGGGAGACTCAAGATAGTCACAGCTGTGTTTGTTTTTTCTTATTTTTTGTCAGGCTTGGTTTTTTCCCTTCAACCTCCAATTTCCTTTTCTAGTGCCTTTCTTGACCTCTGGGAAGGTGGCAGCCAGTGTAACACTGCAGTGAGGCTCTTTCCCAGCATTGGAGGGAGATGAGAAGGTCTTTTTGTGACAGGATCTTCAGGGGATGAAATGTGCTAACTTGATGCAAATCACCCTTATGAAACAGCTGAGTGTCCTGGGACTGTCCTAAAAATATTCTACATGCATGGCTCCAATGCGTTTCTTTAATTTCCTCTAGTCAGAGGCCAAATCATCTGAAAATATATCCATTTCTAGCTGTCCTGTGTTATGACACAGCTGGAGTTGCTTAAAATCTAGAGGGCAGCATTTGGCTTAAACCAATAGGTCTTTGTATGGCTTTTATTTTTTATTCTAGAACAGCCTATCCCCCCTTCCGTCCTATAGATATTGTTTTCTTTTGTTTTAATCGGAAAAACAGAAGACTGACGGAGTTTTGCTCTTGCGCTCTTCATGTATAATGCAAAGTAGAGGTCTAGGCATGTAGACCCCAAGTGTCTCCAAATCAAAGGGCTTTCCCCCCATTTACTGCTCCCTATGGATGACAAATCATTTCAGTGGAGCCTTTGGAGAAGCCTCACATTGCATTGTAGGACCCTTCAAGACGGAAGATGAAGGTTTTGTTCGTCTATCTCTGGCCAAATTTATATCCTTGCATTTTGATCAGGTAATTAAAAGGATGTGTTTAAAGCCCAGATGGCTTTTGGCAGTATAAGGAGGATTAGCTGCAGGTCCAGACACCTGCATGGGGCACATTGAGCTGCTTCAGAGGCTGAAGAGAAAAAAATGCTGAAGCTGATTATCTTGGTGTTCAGTTTTGGTTTGCAGGGGCAACCTGCCTGTGGCTTTCTGCTGTGGTGGTGCCATAGGGAACGCTTTCCTCCTGGGGCACCTCCCACGGGAAGAGCAGAGTGTTAGGAGCCATTAGTGCCAGGATTGTGTTGTCCCAACTCTATGGCTCTGCTCCTGGTACCGTAGGATTTTGGTCTGGGGCTGGTTCCCCTCTTGGCAGGACTGGTGATGCAGAGCAAAGGGCAAAGGAAAGCTACGGGGCAATTATCTGGCTGAGGTAAATGTGCGGGATGAAATTCTAGTAGACAAGAGTTATTCTCAGTTATTCTACAACTTTGAATGTTGGAGAGAGACCAGGGGAGAGCAGTTTTAATGGAAACCATCGCAATGCACGTTGCTGCAAAGCAGGGGAGGCAGGTCTCTCTAAAGCATGGCCCTGGTTCAAGTCGGAGATTACTTCGTAATTCCTGAATCTCTGCCCCTGGGAAACGTCTGCTGGAAGCCAGTTCCCTCTCCTGCCGTGGTTCAGGATGCACTGAAGCCAGCCTGGGGGTGCTGCGGAGATGGGACTGGTCATAGCTCAGCCTGAGGGGCTGGAGAGAGAAAGTCTCCAGTTTTAAGCAGGCCTGGCACCTGGTTCAGAGTCGTCTGAGGTCACCTGGGGTCTCTGGATTACGTCTCTCGTAATAAGCAGCTGTTGTCTCCAGACAAAGAAAATAAAACTCTGCTTTTCTTCAGCTTTGAGGATTTTTTTTTCTTTTTTTTTCAAGGAAGAGGAGAACCTCAAGGGGCATTTCTTTGTTTTTTTCCCCTGAAGATTAAGCTCTTGGCTGAAGCCCATCTCTCCTGTTTGCAGGCCCTGAAGTGTTTTTCCTCTTTCCCTTTTGTGCCCACAGAGGAGACTGGCTGCTCGTTGCCCTCTGCTATCCCCGGGAGGCCGTTTTCCACGTGGTGGCGGATGTCTACCAGCGACGCACGGGGACGGTGCACAGCGTGACGCACTATGCGGCTGTTGCCACCCGCGACCATGTGCTTGGAGGCACCAGCGAGAGGATTTTCTTCTTCGACTGGGCATCAGGGTGAGTGGAGCAATGTGGCCAGAGCTGAGGAATCTCCTTGGATGCCCAGCACCTCTTTGACCATTCTCTCTGAGTTAAAATACTGTGTGACCCTCTCACCTGCTCGTCTTGCTGGATTTGAGCCCAAAATGCAGACAGGAGCCTCTGATTGAGGTCTACTTCTGTGCCACTGAGCAGAGCCTTGCATTCTGTTAGGAAAAGGACTTATTTTGTGCTCAGTCCTATGTGCTTGGAGGCATCCTGGCTGCTAGTGTTCCTATTGCTGGCGCTGTGGGTCTGGTATAAATATTTGGTAAAATCTGTTCATCCCAAAGCACCCTGACAAGGAGCCCTCTGGTGACTCCACTCAAGAGATTTTGGGAAATTGCAGCTCCTTTATGCTGATGAGAGACTTTTAAAATTAGCACTGGCTAAAAATAGTTGTTTTGTTAAAAAAAGGAGAGCATCTTAGTGTATCTCTTTTCTGAAGTCATAAAAAGAGTGCTAGAGAACATGTACCAGTTGCTTGTCAAGTACTACTCAAAGAAATCCTTAGGGTAGAACAGACACACTTCCGTGCCCAAATTCCACGTGAGGGTCTCTGGCAGGTGCCACTCTGCCCTCCATGCTCCCATGGGATGTGTGGTTCTGCCTCAAGCAGGGCCAAAGCCTCCCCTGGGTCAGGTACTTACCCATCTACTTATCTTCCTGTCTTTGGGGTTTGTTATTTGCAACTCTAGATGCCAAAAGCTCAGCAGTACCAAAAGTGAGTAATATTAATACCACCCTTGAAGGAATCTAGAACACCTTTGGTTATAAAAACATATTACGAAACTGTTTCTCGGTCAGCTAAAATAGTTGGGGAGGAAAAGACTGTTTTTGTGGTCTAACCATGGATCCTATGATGCTTTACCTAACTAAACAACTCATTTGGAAATCAATCCACAAATGCCAGATTTTAAAATAAGATGGGGTATTTATTCATTCAGTCATAACATATGAGCAATAAGGTCCCGGAAAGCCTTCCTTGCTCACTAGGCCTTGGAGATAGGCAAGTCTCCCCTATCATGACAGGAATTGTGAAACAGCAGTTTACTAGTTAATCCTCTGGTTTTTTTTGACAAAAAATGTCACCCAAGTTCTGTAAATGGGTTGTTTACTAGTAAAGAGTGGGGTAAACAGTTCCATGTGTGGGTCTGTGGGGCAGAGCCAGGCTGCCAGCAGCCATCTGGACCTGGTAGGCGCGGGCCGATGGGCCTAACCTAAATGCGTTCTGGCAGTATCAACCATTGGGTTCTTTGTTTAATTCAGTGTTGCTTTTTTTAGCTTTTCAGAGGATAGGAGTTAGGAGATTGGCTTTTTTCTTTTCCTGTTGTTGTTTTTTAGACATGATTTCATAATAAGTGGGATGTTTCCCCCCCTTCTTTTTTTAACCCCACGTGCTGGGTCCTTGGCCAGGAACCAGGCTTACTCATTCTTGCTTCCAGAAAATAGAAACAAGTATTTATTTTCAAAAGGAAAAGAAAGGAAAAATGCTTTTAAAGCTCAGGCATCTTTTTGATCCCAAAGCTGAGCTGAGCTGTTTATATAACTTCCTCGGCCTGAACTGCAAACTGGACACAACTGAAAACAGCTTAGAACAGCTAGGAAAAAGAGAGCTTGGAGGACAGAGGATCTGGCTGCTGCAAGTGCTTGGTGTGTGTTTGAGGGCTGGGCAATGGGAGGAGGGTTAATGCAATTTAGCAAGTGCAGACCCTGCCCCAGGTTCGGTTTTCCTCTGAACGTGCAGCGGCTCTGACCCCTCCGTTCGCTCTCCTCTGCAGGTACCTGTTTGTTCGCCTGCAAGCCCACGCAGCGCGGGAAGGACACAGCTACTGCTCGGAGCGAGGCTGCGAACGCGTCAAGGTCATGGCAGAGATGTCTGGAGCGGGATCCTGGAGCTGTGCCCCCAACCCCTTCCCAGAATCCAGCATCCGACCGGCACCTCCCCAGCATCCCGTGTCCCAGCGCCGGGCCGGGCCGTGCAGGGCGTGCGGGGCTCCCCAGGTACCTCCTGGCAGCTTGCGGGAAGCACCGGGAGGCTGCAATAGTTGTGTATCTGCACAGAGTCAATTCACCTCTGTAGTGTCCAAGTGTTCGCAGTCTTAGGGAATTCCCACTTGCTTGCAAGTCTGGTCAGCATTGTGTAACATAGATGGAAGGTTGTTGATGTAAATCCTGCAAAGTTGCTTTAGGACCATACAGATTTTATAGATAGGCAAAATATCTGAAATTCAGATTTGACTTTTTAACTTATTTTTGAGAATGTGGACTGATGACCTCCAGAGGTTCTTGCTGACCGATAATGCCATGACTCTGATAAAAGCTGTTTCACTAAGGAGTACTTATATCTAAACAAGAACCACAATCTAAAAGTGAATTCTTACAGTTTTGCAATCATGGATATGAGTGTTAGTACTTGATGTCATTTTCTTGATGAAATCTAGCTTGCAAGCCAGTTTTTAAGTTTCTGTCTTTCACATAATTGCAGCTCGCTATAACTAGCAAGCCCTCAATCAAGTATGTAAGAATACAGATCCAGTCTCTCTGCACAGCTGATACACAAAACCACTTGACGTCTGCGTTCATTAAGGTACGTGTTTTACCGCATTTGAAATGGTGATCAAATAGGGAAAACTTTATCTCCAACTAAAGTTATTGCAAAATCTGCTGAGCCTTGATGGGAGGAAATGGGATGTTCCACTGGAAGATCCAGCTACATTGTTCTCCTCTGTAATTAGCTCCATTAAAGCATCCCGGGAGCTTGTATTCTATTCAGATGAGGATTTGAGCCTTTAGGAGGGGAGAAAAAAAGGCTTTTATCACCTCAAAGGAAGAATTAGTGCTCTAATATAGAGGAATGAGGAGAAAAAAGCACACCAAAAGTCACTATTTGCAGAGGAGGTAGGGGACAAAAACAAGTTTGTTTTTCTGATTCTCTTTGTGGGTACTACACTGAAAAATGAAAAAAAAAAAAAAAAAAAACTATATTTTCACCACTGAAAGAGTTTGGAGTTGTCAGGTTGTCTCTGCACATCCCTCACCTGTCTGCCTAGACAGAGAAGGGTGACTATGAAGCTATGTGTACCAGGTTAATGCTACTGAACAGCAGTCATTGCTAAGAGATGCCAAGCAAAGCTAGTACAACGTCCTTAAGGAACTGGAGCAGCCAAGATTTCTTGCCATGTGAACTGGCTGCATTGTCAAAAATTAATTCCAAACCACTACCAAGTGGGAGTTATTTGAGGAAGCATCCTCCCTACCTGCAAAGCCTCGTGCTCGCAGGCGCTTTGTTTATGCCAGAGCCTGCTCAGCAAGGTGGCAAACCAGGGACATCTACAAAGCCTCTTTGCATTTTCCAGAGCTTTAACTCAAACCATTGTTTTCCAAAGGAAGTTTTATTTCAGACACATGTGCTCTTAGCTGAATCAAAGACCGGGCTAGGAAAACAACAAGGACCGGTGTTTGAAAGAGGATTCTTGCACTCAGTTTGAAAAGGTTAAGGAGACATAGAAAGAGTGGGATGAGGGAGAGAAACCTTGCACTGCCGAGGCAGGTGTTTGGCTCATGTTTTGCCAGACAAAATCTCAAAAATCACAAATTGCCATCTCAAATAATATTTTAAATGTATAATCCAAGATTCCACAAGGCTTGAATTAATTTTCTTTTTAAGAAGGAAGGGCAGTCCCACCTTCCCTGATCCTGCCCTCAACTACATGCTCCCACCTTATCCCATGTGTTGGCATAAGGCCTAACGCAGCTGTGGAGTGATGGGGAGCAGCCCCAGGAAGCTGAAGCACCTCATGGTGCCCTGATCCTTCTCCTGGGGCAGGACAAAAGCCTTGGACCGCTGTGAGGAGGTGTTGGGAGCATGCAAGGGACAGGTAGACGTGTAAGAGGCTGTTTTCTTGCCATCTGTGGCACTGATCTGTGCCCCATCTACATCTAGAATTCAACATTTGCAGTGTACTTGCCCAAGGGATCCGGGACAAGGAGCGCCGTGGTGAGGGATTTAGTCCATCTGCGTGTCCTTGTCCTAACTCCCTGCCACCCACCCATGACCCAAACACTCATGTTTCCCTTACCCTTGACCCTCTATTGCTCTCACCATGCTGTTCAGCCTCTGTCATCTTACAGGAGCCACTTTTAACACTTCCCTTTCCTATTCACTCTGGCTGAGTGTTCCCTGGAGTCATCCCCATGTCTCACATGGATGCATTTGAGCATTTGAGCTCCTGGATATTTGAGGGTTTTGGAGACTACATGGAGTATGTGGTATGTGGCCTCGGATGAGGTTTCTCACTACCTAGGCTAGGCTGGGAGGAGGTTGTGCAGTGTCTGTCCCTGCTGCTCTGCTGGGCTCTAGGGATGCCCTGGGGATGCACCAGGGCCAGGCACCTCAGAGAGCCTCTACCTGCTAAACATGAAGAGCATGGGGCATCATGAGATGAAATCTGAGCAAGAGCCCTTGCTATAAGAAGGTGGCAAGTGTGAGCTGCTTGTGCTAGATCTTCCTTGAGGCACTCAGGGAGTACTACAAAGAATAATTCTTTTTTTAAGCTTTTTGATAGTCACACTTCCAGGGAAAATAAATGTTGTCTTTGTAGCTCCTATTCCCCATCCGCTGTCCCACAACATCTCCTTTGCTACTTGGTCAAATCTGCTTTTTGCTGAGCAGCAGTAATTTCAACCCACATGAAAAGAATCTGTATTAAGACTAAACTAAGCATTTTTCTCCTGGGAGTCTCAGCTTCTAAACTTTATCTTCCTAATGCCCAAAAAATGTAGATGACTTTATTTCTCACGTGTTTATGCTTCATTTGGCTTAGCAGAGTCAGTGAGAAATAAGATTTTGCCTGCCTCCTCTGACTCACCAGTTGTAAGCGATTTCATTTCATCTCTAACAATTACACATTTAAAACTATGGGTTGTAAAGGCTTGATGTTGTACTTGCTTGTAACTTCCATCTTATGAAAAAGTTCCCCTGTCATTTACTGTCTGCCTACCTAAAACTTACCTCTATTTTTGTTGCAGATAAATGATAAAGTCTTCCTGTTCAACAGCCATGGGATATTCTTCGTGGTGCTAGATGCATGTTCTGGAGCAGTCGTGAGTAGATGGCACTTTGACACAATTAGTGGTGAAAATGCTGCCAATGCAATGAGTGACTATGTTCAAACATTTATAAAAGAGAGGTAAGCAAAGTGCTGAAAGCCCCATTCATGTAGCAACATGTGGGTGACAGACAAAGAAAAGAAATTCCCGACTGTGATACTTGAATCCGTGCTTTGAAAAAATCTGCTTAATATGAAATATATTCAAACACCAAAAATCAATCAGATAGATAGAAGAGAAGCACTGTTTCCCTGGCACACTTTCCCAGATTGGAGCACAGACAGATTTTCCATAAAGTGGCAAAGTGGTTCTAAATTAACAATTCATTTTCCAATATGGGGTAGGTAAGGTTCTTCCAGTGGCATTTGCAATTCTGTGCACTTATCCTGATGTCCAGCAATTTCCTGGTGGCTGATGATGCGTTTTTCCATTTCAGAAATAAGCTGGCTTCTGTTTATTCTTGCTGATTGTTTTTGCATCTTTCAGCAGATGAAAAAATCACAGGCGCTGACTTTGCCAGTACGATTTTCTTGGGCCAGCCACGAATAGGCCTGCCTGCCTGCCGGCTCTGTTGCCTTGAATGTGCACTGGCAAAGGTCTGGATCATCTCTGTTTGTGTCTGTTCCACATTCCTCGTGGTTTTATGTGTCGCCACATAAACACGGAACAACAGAGATTTATAGATAATTCTTGGCTGCTGACAGAAGCAGGTCAAATAACCAGAACACAGACTTTTCAGTCCAAGACATTTCTGAGCAGTTCATGACCAGCGATCTGAATGCTCCAGAGTTATTATATCTTGATTTATGTACATGTCTGTGTATCTGTGTGTAAAGTGCCTAAAGTGACAGCTATCCCTGTCATGACTGTACCTTTGAATAGGATTTTCTCCTATTTTGTAAACCTGGGCATTTAACTGGATGCAATCTGTTGTGCCTATGTTTCACTGCAGGTACAATTCACTGAGGGCTTAAAGCCCAGCTATGAGTACCCTCCTCAGACTGAGTGTAATTCAGGTTTAATTCTGGAACATACTTAGATTTAAAGTTCCAGGAGCTCATGTGTGCTTGGAAGTAAAGGGTTTTAAGCATGTTCTTGAAGTTGAACACGTTCTTCGGGCTTTTCTGAATTGTCGCTTAAAAGTCTTGCAGATGATTAACAAAAGTCACATTTTGTGATCACGCAGTAATTCCTGCCCTTCTTTTCAGATCAGTTGTTCTCGTGGGCTCTAGGGACATCACAGAAGTGGCAGGGAATTCTGCAATGTCTTTGTTCACCAGGTTAGGTTCTGCAAAGCCTATTACCTTCCATAAAAAAGGTAAATATATTCATTCTAACATATTTTTTTCCCCCTCAAATTACTGATGTGTTTCCCTAGCCAAAATGTACAGATGAATTCTGTGGTGCTTATCAGTATACTTGCTACTATAAACTATACCAATGTAATCTGCTAAAAACTTCTTGCCTTGGGGATGGTCAGCAGCAGAAAAGTTATTTTAAGTTTCTGACCCTAGTGCAGCAATAAGAAGCTGCATGCTGCAAATTTTTCATCCTAAAAAGAGCCCATTTTTCTAATGAAAAATAAATCATTTGGTAAATATTTGATAAACACTCCAACTCTAAAATTTAAATGCTTTGCATGGGAAAACAATCATAAACAGAAAAGGTTGATGGAAAAGAAAATAGCCTGAAGTGAAATAGGAAACTTTTTGTTTTTAGGGATGGCAAGTGAAATCACTAGTTTGAGAAAGTTCTTATCATATATTTACCGTGAATTACCATAATTTCCTGTGGCAGCTCGGGGTGTGGGTAGCTACTGTCTGTGCGTTGCCTTCACCACACTGGGTTTCCTGCTGCAAGCTAGGTGGCTGCTGAAGTCCAGGTTTGGGCAATCAACTCATACAGTTTGTAATTAAAACAGGAGAGCGACCAGTCAGGTTGGTGAGGATTCATTTGTTATTGCTTAAGCAGAGATCAGATACAGAATTGGCAGTATTTTGAGCTCCTTTTTTATATATTTTTCCTTTTTTGTTTCTGTTTTACTAAATTGTGCATCAGTTTTTGGCCCAAGGTCTAAGGCGTATTCCTATTATTGTCCCTGGCAGAGGAGAGCAGAAGTTTTACAGCCAAAACAGTGATTTCCCTTTGGTGCCCACTCTGTTTCCAAGTGGCTGTTTTTTCTTTCATCATTTTAAAAGCAAAAATTTGAGGTTTTCTTTTTCCCTTTTTGTCTTAAAACTTCATTGCATCATTCTTTCGTGAAAGCCCTGAATACTTTTGGAAGGAATTTTTTGATTAAAAAGTAATCTTGTCCTGTTTGTTTTGTCAAACTTTTTTTCCCCCCTAAAACACCTGTGCCGCTCGATTCGCGTGGCACTCGAGGCGTATTTTCTGGGCTCGGTTCTGCCTCCAGCCCCAGACGGAGCAGTAAAAGGAGCAGCCAAAGCACCCAGTGCAAGGGACAAGGCAGGGAGCTGCCAGTGGCCTTGCCCTTGCCTGGGGTGATGTGAGAGGAGAGGATGTGAGAGTGCTGGACTAACCTACTGCAGGCCTGTCAAGTGTTGCTCCTGTTAACGCTTTTTGCAAGAGCATGGTCAGCCCTGATTCCTACTCCGGGTAGTTATGTTCTGATTCATTAGTATTTTTCTACTGGTTCGGGTATGTTTGCTGATTGACTTCCTAACTTTCAACAGGATTTTATGCTGGACTGGGGTAAAGCAGGCACTGTGGCCTGCTCTGGGGGGTGGCTGCACATCAGGGGAGGTTAAAAAAATTCTCCTAAGTGCATATTGCTCCTAGCTAAGGTAACACAAATAAATAAATAATAAATAATGATCCACTTGACACCAGTGGGATCAGGATTTAGGGTCTTTTTGCCCAGTTTTGTATGAACCATATTCAAATTAGAAGTGTTTACAGGAATAGTCTCAATCCAACCATCTGCCAATAGCCCTGGGAGACTTTGCAATGAAAAGCATAATATAAACACAGGACATTATTATTAAAATCAAAGAAGATATAATGCCTTTGTACTTTGTGATGACAGGGAACAGTAATGGAGATGACATGGGGAACAGTTTAGCCGTAGCAGGAAGAAACTGATGTAAACTAATAAAAGAAGGATTCAAAGCTCCTAACCATTTTCATGTAGTCAAATATGAAAAAGTATCAGTGCTTAAAAATAAAAAGTAAAACAATATTCCTACTTACTCTCATCTGGGAATCTAGTTTAGTTTACTGAAATACCTGCAGATCCGTGCTGCAGTGAGATTATGGCTTCAGCAAGGCTTATTTCTCCTTTTCATCATCCTTTTTTGTCTCCTAAATGTTCTGTTATTTTAATCCAAGGCAGAAAAAAAAAGAGCCAAGAAGTTTCTCTGATGTGAGGAGTGAGTCCATGCTGTGCTGCTAATCAGTGAACTGATCCATGCAGAGGTTCACTCTTTGTGTCTGTTTTTCAGGGAGTTTTGCTATGCTTGGCTATAAAGGGCAAGCCAAGCCCTCCTGGATTAAAATCCTTAATCAAGCTGCTTATCAGAAAGCAGCTTCTCTGCAGCATTACGTTCCCCTGAAGCTGAAGGAATATCAGTGTTCAGGTAGTGCTGACGAGCCTCCGAGTTGGGCTTTGTCTCAGGACCACTCGCAGCACAACTCTGCAGAGACTGCAGAGCTCCACGACTGAATCCCCCTGCGTCCCTGGCACGACATCAGCCGGGCAAATCCTACCACTGTTACCAAAGCCTGCCAGTGTTTTTATGGAATTGTACCAAGCCAATGTTGTTTATTTGTGTATTTTATAACTAATAAATATATATTCTCAACTTATTGTCTGCAATTGAGTGTTATTGTCAAGCAGCGTCTAGGAGGGCAGGGTAGGACAAGCCTGCAGGCTGCCCTCCTCTAGATGAGAAGTACTTGAACATATCTACTCTTTGGTATAAAACGGTAAGTTTTCAAGGTACAAAACAACTCTTCAGAGTCATAGGAACTGGAAGGTAAACTTGGCATGGGAATTTTAGCAGCATCTGGGGAAACAGATCAACTGCAGCAAAGGTAGGGGATTCTCCCTTCATTCATCCCACTTTCCCTGTGCTAATGTCTACATTTAAAAAGAAAAAAAAAAGGACGTGTCTGTCTGATATTGCTCCGTAGGTGAACTCAGGTTAATAAAACGTGCTTACATTGAGGATAAGCCTGCACTGATCTTGCAATAATATCTTCTAATCAAAATGAAAATATGTGGCAAAACAAGGAATTATAAATGTGTTTCTGTCTGTAGCTAATGACTGGTGAAATGATATTTGCTCAGCTGATGTGAGTATTTAATTAAAGACCAACAGGAATGAAAACCAGGATAAAGCACATGCTGTGTAGGGCAAAATCTTGCGTTCCTCTTTCCAGACAATGATTATATTGAATTCCTTCTGCCTTTGAGGACTGGACAACTTCTGGTATTAGTTGCTTACATTCCTTCTTCTTCATTTTTGCTGCTGTTTTTTTTTTTTTTTTTTAAGTAAAGAGAAGAAAAGAGATCTTTGAATACAAAATAAGAAAAAATTAACAACCTCACTGACTAAGGTTAAGGTACATAATTATCCTGGAATGACAATGTACTTGGTTTGGTTTGAATGCGATGTTACCTGGAAAGAACAGTGAAGGAGAGAGTGATTTCAAACTATCCATGTTTTTGTCACAGACTTCTGTACAGGCACAGAACAAATTTCCAAAATGCTCTGAACTATCAAAGCCAAAGAGGTTGCTATATGAAATGTATTTATGCATCACTGAGCACTAATGGAGATGGCATTGTATGGAAAAAAATCTCCAAAGATCTTACAAGAGGGAAGATGTCTTTTTTCTTTTTTTTTTTTTTGATTGAAGGCAATGTACTTCAATGTGGTATGAAGAGAAGGATTGTCAATACAAGATGGAAAAAGATGCTATTTGTTAGGAACGAGGAAGGAAAAAGAAAGCCAAAGGCAAGTGAAAAGATGAAATTCCATGATGTTCCTTTTGTTATTGTTGATTTGTCTCCTATTAATTGGCATCCAAAATCTTAGATTTGCTTTATATGTACAGAAACCAAAAGGATTTCTGCCAGAGAAGGACATTGTTGGTTTTAAGCTGAAATAATTTATATTTATACAGAGGAGTGCAAGAAAATTTGCAATTGGTTCTATTTGCTCACAACAGTGGTATTTGGTCACTTAGCTAATCAGATGGTATTTTCTGCAGAGCATTTCCAGGAGGAGCTTGATGTTACCAGAGCTGCCAGCTCTGCAGCTGGCAGCAGGAATGACTTTGTTAGTGGTTTTGGCAGAGGCAGAGAGGCTGAAAATTAATCAGGACGTGCCAGCATATAGGCTAAGTGCCGTCTGTTCTCTGTTTTGAGAGGCCAGACACACGGGGTGAGGATTGTTGTACTGCACCTCCTCTGTGATGCTGCTTTCCAGTTATCAGCTCATATTATATGATCAGAGAAGCCTAACTGAACGTCTTTATATCAGGATGACTGGTAAAAAGCTTGTGTTGGATTCCTTGCTACCATTTGTTTATGCCTATGCTTTGGGCCTGACAGGTTTGTAGCATTTGAGCAAAGGTTCAGCATCTTTGTTGTCACCCTGACAAGCGTTTTTCTTGCTTGTTCTAGGGCTGGTGCTGTGGCTTTGATTGATTGGGCATCCAGCTGGAGGGAAAAGTAGAACAGAGACAATGGCCAAAGTTTTGATTCTTTACACAGAGAGAACTTCATTATTGTCTCATTCTTTTTTCTGCACATGAGGCAAACCAATAAGTGGTAGATCTTGTCTAGCAGAGAAAAATCTAAAGGTGAAGCTGTTGGTACACTTACTGCTCTGATATGCACGTGAATGTGCATCCCTACATATGCCTTCATGTCTCTTAAGGGGTACACATCTACATGTAGATCGTGTAACATTATGAACTTTTCTTTATGGAGTGATATGTTTTTTTCCAGCTCTTCTACTGAATGTACTTGACCTTTTCCTTCCTGTATGTTGTATAATGGGAGCCTTGCACTTCAAGGCTAACCTTTACTTCATTTGGGACTTATGTGACCAATTCTTTCCTTTGAATTCCTGACAGCTGCATGCAGGTTCTTCAACAGGTAGGTGACAACTTTGTTACTAACATCCCATTGTTGCTTTGAAATTCTCAGAAAAGGTCAAAGAAGTTGCTGCAGAGAAAGGTTAGAGTTCTGCTGGCTAGACTTTTGCTCCCTGGTGAGTAAGTCGTTCTGGCATCCGCATGCGCCGTCCAGCTGATGCTGTGCCATAGACTGGGTGTAAACTCCTTTGCTGAGACACTTACCTCCATCAGACACCTAATGCCCTTTGGTCCCTGAGGACTGGGAAGTAAAAGGACACCTGACAGGTTTACAGGGACAGGCAGAGGAGAGGAGCAGCCTGTGGCTCCATCTCCACAACAGGTAGGAAAGGTGGAGCAGGGTCTGGCAAGGGGAGAGGTTCTGGTTTACTATGAAATGTGAAGAAGTCAATGCTGGTGCTCAGGGAAGGTAACGTGAAGTGGGATGTGGTGGGCTGCTCCATCTGGAGCAGGCACCACAGGAGCCCTCGGTGAGGCAAGGAATGATGGAAGAGCTGGAGCAGGCTGGTCCCGACCCTCCAAGTAGCCCTCTGAAGTCCCTTTGTACTCCTGCTAGTACCTAATTGTTATGATTTCTGAGGCCATTTGAGGGAAGGAAAGCAAGATGTTTTTGGCTGTGAGCTTTAGCCCAACATTGGAACAACTACTTACAGAACTGGCCCTTTATTTTCTTGGAGATTTGTTTGATAATCTGTGACAGGTCCAGACCCTGGATCCTAATAAAACCTTGCAGAGCTCTAACCCCAGCCTGAGACTAAACAATTGGCGAAGGAAGAGCTTGATGAAGGAAGGCAAGGAATGTGCCTAAACTTCTGAAAAATCTGGCTTCCTCCTCCTGCCACAGAATGAGAACAAATGGCAAAAGTCCTGCAGAGGAAGGCATGGAGCCGTGGTGAGCCAGAGGCAAACAGCAAAGTACCACAAAAGCAAAAAGAAAAATATTGACATCCTGGTGCAGATATTTGAGTAGTTAAAAGCAGCAGTTTGAAGAGGATTTGGGATGCTGTGATCCTTTTGAGCTACTGCACACATTTTCCTTACCTGGAGAGGGAAAACAGACTTCAAAACTCCAAAACATTCAGCAGGGTACAGCTCCTCCGTGGATGCTCAGGACGATGCCTGCAAAAGCTGCTGCTGAGGTTGGGTGCCCCAGAGGTCCGTGTGTGTGAGGCTGCGGTGGTAAGTGCAGTGCGGACATGGCCCTTGCGCTGTGCTCTCGTGTTGGGCTCTGGGGTTTCCTGGCTAGGAGCACACACTCCTGCATGCTCAAGTCCACGTGGGCTGTGCGTGTGTCCTGTAGCCCATCCAGGCATGTTCGGTAAAATAGTGCTTTGAGGACATGCTGCCTTGCTGATTATCCCTCAAGCATTTCTGCATGGATACCTGGCAGCTCTGGTGCTTCCTGAAAGCATGAGACCCTGTATCTTGAATTTGGGCATTGTAAATCCAGTGCATCTTCAGCTTCAGAGAATGGGGTTCAGCGTCCCGTTGCTTTAATGCTTTGAAAACTTTATGCAGTGGGCAAGAGTTTAGTGCAGTGAAATGCGGAGCACTTCAAAAACATTTGAAACTGGAAGTCAGGCAGCCTCCAATGGGCGGGGTGATGTGAATTGCAAATGATTTTGTTTTAGTCCAGCCAAAAACTTCTTCCTTTCCTTTCCAAGGGCTGTAACCTGTGAAAAATGAGAATAATTCTGAAAAAAAAAGTAAAAGAAAACAAAACAAAAAACCTATAGCTTAATAATTAAACGCAATATATTTTCCTTTATTTCTGATCCAAAATTGTTTGCCAGTATTATGCCAAATTTGCAAACACTTTAGTTCTCTTTAATTTATTAATTGTAAAAACCTCCCTCCGACTCCAGTTGCTTATTTGAAATATGTTTTTATGAATATCAGGAATTAGGGAACTTACAGCGATGTTTATGTAGGGGATGTGTGAGCTGAACGATCTGCCTGGTAGGGAAGGTGCTGGAAAAATTGTCAGGGAAGCCTTTTTGGGCGGGGGGAGGAAGTCAGGTCAGTGCTTTGGACTTAACAAATGATTTTATTGAAAAGGTCTGATCCTGATCTTAATCGATCTCCTTCATTAGTCAAATGCAAGCTCAAGGTGGCAGGAGCAGCTGTGCTGCTCATACTGCGATTAGGAAGGTGTTTTCTTTATGGATCCCTAGAAACATGTTTGTTTATTTGCAAGGCTGTCTGAGGGCTTTACCCGTGCTGGCAGAGCAGTGAGCGAAGGCTGCCCTTGCGCAGGAATGTCCCAGTAACGACCCGCTGACGTTTCCTCTGGTCAGCAAGGTAAACCTGCCCGTCAGATGGGTCTGCCCAGCTGGGCTGAGATGCAAAATTCCCCATCAGAGGCAGAGCGGAGCCATGAGGGAAAGGGCAGCGGCTGCCGGTGTGGTGTCAGCAGGAACCTGGTAGAGGCACTAATTAAACACCTCCACCTCTCCTCCTCCTCCTCATCTCTGGGGAATCAGCTTCCTTCTTTGCATATGAATGAGGAAGCATCTAGCAGCACTTCTGCCCTAGCCATCAGGCCACTAAACCCTCAGAATCAGCTTCCATTACTCTCTCTCTAGGGAAAGTGTGGAAGGGTCAAGGTTTGGCCCCAAAGTGTACAGCAGTCGTGACCCGGGGCTCCGGGAGCACCAGCGGCCTGGGAAGGCCCTCCCTCGGGAGAGCAGATTTGATTTGCAGGCCCTCCACGTACCACTGCGAGTGCACGGCTGCTGAGAGGAGCTCATCCCCAGCCCTCACCCCAGGCTAAATGAGACCTCTTCCACTTGGCTTTTTTATTTTTTTTTAGTGGAGAGTAGGGGGCTGCTGCTTGCAAACTTCTGTTTTCAAGTTACCAATGACTTAATTCTCGCTCTGCCTCTCTTGACATATGGGAAAGGAGCCTCATTTCAGCAAGGCTGAAGGCACATCCTCCTAAGTGTATAAAGATGGGCTTAAAAAGCCCTTTAAACTACCTTTTTTTTTTTTTTTTTTTTAATGTTTTTGCCATGGGCCTGGATAGTTGACCTCAAGTCCTGCAAATGCAGAATCCCGGACAGAGCCTGTTTTTTTTTCTCTCCCACGTCCCGCTTTGCTGTGCTGCTGCAAAGCCCCAGCTCCAGGAAAGCATCCGTGCTGTTCACCGTGGCACCTGCAGGGAATGCCGCCTCGCCAGGGCATCGCTTTTGCCCTTCAGCATCATCTGCTCTGCGTTGCCTCAGGCAAGAAACCTGCAGGGACCGCAGTGGATCAGGCTTTCCAGCCACGGTGTGTGCTTTCTAGTACAGCGTCGCTATTGGCACCTGCGGTAGTAGCTAGCTAAGTGCTAATAGTTTCCTGTATCTACTTTTAGCATTGTTTGCTGCTATTGTTCCCTCTCTGGCGTGATCCAACAGCTGGGAATCATTTTGCAGCGCGCGTCTTGACAGAGCCAGGGCGCGCGTCCCACGGGCCCTTGTTGGGCGGCTATCCGTGCCTGGATGAGGAAGCTTTCCTCACCCAACAGAGGCTTCCGAGAGCGTTTGGGAAAGCTTTGAGATGGGCTCAGAGGACTCTCGCGTGGCCCTTGGGGTGGCAGGGAGCCCAGACCCGCAAAGAGAGCTATTGCCGGCAACGGTTACCTCAGAGCCGAGCTCAGCAGCGCTGTGGAGCAGCAGCCCTGTTCCCTGACGGAGCCGTGCGCGGAGCTCACGCGGCGGCTGCCGACATGGGGTAACCAGCTGCTCCCGAGTCCTCTCCAGCAGGAGATGTTAATGAAAGGGGTTACTATCCCCCCCTCCTCTTAGATGAGGGAAATAAAACACTTTACTGCTTATATCTTGCTTGGCGGGGGGAAGGGGAGCAGGGCAGGTGCTAAATGAATGTTGTCAAAAGAAAATTCCTGAGCTTGTACTTTCAGCAGAGCTTTACCAGCACTGTGTTGGCCAGGCGGGATCAGAGGAGGCAGCATTGGTGGTAGCAGCCGTTCCTGGCCCACTCGGCTCTCAGCCTTGCCAACCCAGTGCCAACATGGCCCATATTGACCCTGCAGCGAGCTCTGCTCCAGGTTGCTGTGTGAAGAGCCCTACCTTGCCTGTAAAGTAAACAACGTATACCAGGTCATACACAGGCTGGAGCTCAGCATAAACTTGACACCTCTGGAAATGAGATGTGTTTTCAGTGTCTCGGTGCTTGTTTTGATCTCTGCTAATGAAGGCGGGTGCCATCAGGGAAGTGTCCCCCTGTGAGTAGCGAGAGCCATTTGGAACGAGCAGTGCTGGGCAGCTCCTGGCTTTAAAGGAGGCAAAGACTCTGAGGCTCCTCATACTCTTTTCCTACCAATTTGCTACTGCTACTGGAGGGATTACTGTCCTGATCTGGCAAGGATATTCCTCTGAGTTCATAGGTTTTGTCGGGCCACAGAATTTCTTCACTACCGACAAATTAATGTGAGAGCAAAGGCATGCTGTCACTGTCGTAAATTCAGTCCCTTCTCTTCATTTCTATGAACTTTGGCATCACATTATTGCATTATAAAATCAACACCTTGCCAGCTGGAATTTGACTTTATGCAATGCTAGTAGGCACTTGTGTCCACGTTGTATGAATCTCTCTTATCTATAATGACTATCCTGTGATATAACCAGTCTTACTGTTTTTTTCTATCAGTAAAGCAGGGTCTAGTGGCTGGGTTTACTGATTACACTCTGCAATAATCGTTAACAAATCTTCATGTGTTAGTGGTGGCTGCTGTATTTTGGCTGTAACTCCCATAATGTTCTCTAAAAGAGCCCAGCTTATCAAATGCTGATGGTTAATACTGTTAAAATGTCAAGTGCGTGCAGCCTGGTTCTGGCACAAATTCCACAGCGATGTTATTGCTCTCTGATAATGTATATCATTTGAAGTTATAGCATTTCTAAGTGCATTCCTCTTTTCTGCTGCTCTGTAACAGCATTTCAGCACCTGATAGACTGTCTGCACTGGGCCCTGATCTGTGCTGTTTCCAGAGCTCACAGCTGTCAAATGCACTGAGCTCTTGCAAGCAAACATTTTCCTGCTGCAGCATTTCCTGGCAAATCTGGTTCTAATGGTATTTTTAATACCTTGGATGGTGGTTTGAATGTGTTATTGTACTTTGAACTTTATCACCTTTGTGAGAGTACAGACAGGTGTTATGCTTACAATGTAAATTTTGCTCCAGATCAAATCCTATTTTTTGTATATATTTTTCTGTTTTTGTTTGTTTGTTTTCTTTTAAAAAGTGACATGAAAACTAATATATGGGTCTTATCTTAAAGAAGTTGGATATCCTGCAGTTTCTTTGAATTACTTTCTTCCCATGTATAATTAAGCCATGTGATGCATATGTTCATGCTATTTGAGCATTGCTATGTGACATGACAGTTACAGATAAATTTCTCCCTCTTTCTCTGATACAGTCTTCAGTGATAAAACTTAATGACCATATATGAATTTTAAGTAGTGTCTCATGAATGTAGATCATTGAACACTTGCAGAATTGGATCTCCTGGCTTCAGTGTGCATATGCATGTCAATAAATGGTCACCAGCACGGGGTAGAGTTGCAGAATCAATCAGTTGAGAAAACTGGGTAGAATCACATTAATCCTAACTTTGTCTTTTAACTACGGCTTGTTTGGTTTTGCTGGGCTGCTGTCTAATGCAGAAATAAAAATGACATTGGTAAAACTGGTTTCAAATCTGCCTTTGGTTTTGCAACAAAGTTTTGGGCTGCCAAATTAAATAGAGTGTGTTTCTTGGATCTGAAGTCTAAGAAACAGAAAGTGCAAGTGGCTGGATGGTCCACAGACCACATTTGATGAAAATGTGCGGGTAGAAGAGGGGGAGAAAGGAGGAGTGCCCTTGAAAGACCTCTCCGTGCGAACTTGCCACTCTGCAAACTCCTTCCTAGTTGTATTTCATTACTCTTTTGCACATGTGAATATTCATCTCTAGAGAGTCTTGACACTGGACGTGTTTATGCTGCATTCCTAAGAAGTTTTTGGTTACAACTGGTGGTTGCTTTCTGTGTATATATTTGGATTCCCAAGTGGTTTTATTTTAGACCTAACAAAGGGTGAGGAGCTGCCCTGGCATTGTTGCTCTGCCCGAGCTATTGCAGAAGTGGCGTGGAGGCCTTAGCTACTAATCTGAGCAGGAGTGGAAGTGGTCTGTCATTAAACTGGATATAACTTTCTTTGTATAGCAAATGGATTTGTGACCTGAAAGAAAAATTCCTCTTTTTTTCTTGCTATTCTGTCTTCACAGGTGTCCAAAGAGTTAGAAATACTGAAGAATGGCTTTGCCTACCTTCTTGCGCCTGGCAGGAAGTTTTGTTGTGCTTCTGTTTGTAATCTTCACCATAAGCACAGGTAAGTTCTCCAGCAACGGGGTGGGGGAGGGAAAAGAGCATGGTTCATAACAGTATTCTTAAGTAAAGACCTTGCTGGTATAGGTTGAGCCGTTTTGCACTGTTTAATCCCAGGTATAATTATATGCTTTATATGCTAACATGAATGAGGTGAGGGAACTCAGGAAGAAAGATATTTTCGGACTTGCCTGTCTTTGTACATTAGGACAGCAGGAAGGCAAAGGTGGAAGGTACTGAGCAGATGCCCTCAGGAGTTTTAGACTGTGCCCCAAAGCAGAACAACCAAACCAGCTACAGCAAAGAAGAAACATGACCAACCTCAGCTCCTAACAGCTGTGCTGGTGGGAGGTGATGTCTGAGCAGGTTACTGTATGTCCAAGTATGTGTGTGGAGAGCTGAAAGCTCTGGGTAAGACCTGCTGTCCGTGCTGGCAAAGGACAGACCCTAAGATAGCGGCTTTGGCCCCTTTCAAGCAGGCCTTCTCCAAAGCGTTTAGTGTGAAAGGGAAGTGGTAGATGATGGTCTAAGAAGAGCTGTTTTGAGGTTTTATTTGTTTAAAACAAAGAGACCAAATGTTTTGCCCCAAATGCTGCAGCCACGTACCAGCATGAAGTAACCTCTCATTGTTTGGGCCCTTTTGGTCAAGAAGCAAAACATCCAGCTTATTCTTTTTGCTAGGTAGAAATCAGGATCTTACTGTGAAAAAGACATGGAGAGCATGAACCCAAGTTGAAAGGGAAACCTCAGATGGGCCGAGTGGATGGTGTGTAGCCCTTTGATGCCTGGGGTGCTGCTGGTGCAGGGAAATGGGTGCCTGAAGTTGGACCTGGCCAGAGTGGTGGCATCCTCTGCTAGGAGTGGGTCAATGAATTCAGGAATCTGGGTCCTTTGATATGAACTGCATTGGCTTTTGCTAATGGTCATCCCAGTTGTCAGGGTAAATTCGTTTTGATATTCCTTTGTGTTTTGCTGTCTCTCTCTAAATAACAAATTTTGAGAACCAAGATCATCTTTCAAATCTATTAGAAGTACTTTCAGGCACCGACATGGCTAAATAAATGAAAAATCAGCAGGTTTTTATCTTGGCCAGTTAACCTAGTTGCTAAATTTTACCTCTATATTTGAATCAGGACTTCTGGTTTTGTCTTAGTGTAAGCAAATTTTTCTTATTAAAAGTTATCCTTTGTTATCCTAAGTTATCCTTTTTTCTAAAAGAATAACAGATCATATTTTGAATTCATTGCCAGTGTGCATCTCTGAACATCTGTTTACAGCTCAAGTCCCATTACTGCCCAAAATATTAATCTTTTCCAACTCTGATTAATTCTGTGCATCTCCTAGTGGGATCCAGGAGCCTCCTACTTACTTTCCTCAATTACTGTAAATCAGAAAGAATGCTGTTGACATTAATGACGTGCTTCCAGTTTTCAGCTGGCACAAGCAGTATCAAAATTAGGCCCTGGATATTTATCATTTGACTACTACCCTATGGAATATTAGCTCCCCTTGATCTGGGTGCTTCATTTGTATGGAAGAACTTTGCAGAGAGCCAAGGCATCTGTTGCACACATGAAATGTCCTTTGCTTACCTTGCAGAGCTGATATTTAACAGATCCCTGGAGACATCCAGGCAGTGACTGCTCCACTTCTGTTGTTATATTGAGAAATGGAATTGGTGGAGGAATCTAAGAAGGAGGCAAATGCAGACGGATGGGTTTTGTTTGAATTGCAGATGTCCCCCAAGTTTCACAGCACCAGTATCTGGGCAGCAATTCCTCCCCAGCTGCATTGGCTCAGGGACACATTTCCTTGCATGGACCCACACTAGCTGTCTTTTCCATGAGCTGAAAGCATTAGTATTCATGGGGGAGGTGGAAATCCCAACCAAATTGAGAGTCTTGGAAACCTAACCCTGCCAAAGCCTATCCTACATCTATAGTCCTATAGTCATTTAGTTTAAAGGAAAAAAAAATGGAGAGCTGGTAAAAACTCTCAGCTCCCTCTGATAGCAAAGAGGACATTGTTCAGACTTCCACTGATCTCGGTTTCCGAGGATTAGGAAGGTTTCTACCATCAGAAAGTATGTGTCACATGTGGGACTCTCACACGCGCAAAGTGTAGCTGATTAGAGTAAAACATGAGGCTTACATATCCAGTGAGATTATATCAGGGAAATATCTTAGGTAAATATTTATAGCATGAGACTCTTAGATGGAGCATTTTAGACAAACATGTCGTGGTAGTCAGGAATCAAAAACGTGCGTGGAGACTAGTGATGTGTGAACCTAAAGAGAATGGCTCCTTACCAGCTTTGTCTGAAAGACCTCACGAAGCCTGAGTGTCTCTCGTGGGATATTCCCTTGCTCTCTGTTTCTGGTTGGACTGGTAGTTCTTTGATACTTAAGTGTTCTTGACACTTAGAGTACTTTTGTTTCCCATCCCCAAAGAAAGCAAGGTATTCAGACATAAGTTATTCTCTTTTTTATATTAAATGAAACTTTTCAAACCTTACAGTTATTTTAGGAGCATCAGGTGGCGTTCCTCTGGTTCTTGTTGTAATCTTTCATCGGCATCTTCTCAGGCTTTGTGTCTGGGCAGTTATTAACAGAGCTAAACTGCATCTTTTTTTTGGCGGTTTTCTGGGCATCCCTTGCAAAGCTGCATTGCATGGGGAAGCTGGTTTGCCTTTGCTTCCAGAGTACAGAAAATTGTACGTCATGAGCTGTTGTTCATTTTCTTTTGGTCAAGGACCCCCCTACTCTACTCTACCCCGTGTACTCTAATCGCAAAGATATCGTTGCATTCCTAGGAGTCAGCAAGGAGGGGTATGAGAACGATCTTGTAAAGATGTACAGATATGGACCTTTTCTGCCTTGCACTGAACAAAAGATAATTGTCCTTTTTCTTCATCTGCATCCAGCAGAAGCAGCTGTGGAATGTCCTGATAAGGATCCTGAGCTAGAAAGCTGGAACCCAGGTCACAACGAAGAAAACCATGTCGATATCCGAAATGGCAGGAAGCTGCTTCTCTCGTCATCTGCCACTGTCCACTCCATCCACATCACAGATGGAGGTAAAACACGCTACCTCCCTGGTGGCAAGGCCAACTGGAGAATAATTTCCATTATGGCTATTTAAACCATAATGCCCTGTATAATGCTGGGCGGGCTTCCTGCTGCTTGCTGATAACTAGATGGCTACTGGACAAACCCAGCTTTAGTTTGGTACAAGCGTGGGTGGTAGCTGAGATGATATCAGTTCTTTGGCCATGATAGTTAACCTATTTGTTGCTTTTGCTGGAGAATTTACAAAAATACTTCAATATATTCATTAGTTCTACTTGTGCAATTTGCTTCAAAAACATTTTTTTAATTAAATTATTGTGCTGATAGCATCATAATGAAATAGTTGTGTTCTCAGGGTCTCAGGACAGGGCAGATATGTGCCTCTTTGGAACGACAGCGTCAGTGTTGCTGTGGTGCTAGCATGTACAGCTTTTGTTCATCCTGACTCTGAACTTCTGCCTCAGATCTGAATGAAGTCTTTTTCCATTCAAATCTTAATTACTGTCTTCAAGAACTGGGCTTAATAAAAAACCTAATATCTTTCGGATTTGGCCCGGTAGCTGCTTTGGAAAGCACAGCCAGCATACCTCGGTAATTTAGATGAGAGCTCAGCACTGGATTTAGCACGACTGTATCACAACCTTGGATGAGTTGCTATGAATTAAAGCAAATGACATAACTTCTTCTATTTAGGAAAACTGGTTATTAAAGACAACGCACAACCTATCATTTTGCGTGCTAGACATATACTCATTGAAAATGATGGAGAGCTACATATTGGCAGTGAAACGTGCCCTTACCAAAGCAATGTGGCCATCATCTTATATGGACGGTATGTATGTACAATAAAATATCATCTTAGAACTTGCCAGGATATCTCTTCCATACAGGGAGTTATAAAATGTTCCTTAAAATTACTTTGTCTCAGGTATACTTAGTGCTATGGGGGAAGTTCACTAGCTTGTTGGACCTTAAGAAGTTTGGCCTTTAAAACATGACAGTTTTGTTTCTGGTTTCTTTTCCTATTGGTCATGTCTGAAGATCATCATATACCTTGTCACAAACTGATTACTAGATTTTTCCAGAAGAGGTTTAAGGCCTAATATGCTATTTCTTTTTAATATTTTTTTAATTCCTTTATTTTTATGTAAGAGTCAGAACCAAGCGAGACAAAGAATAAGAAATTTCTGTGTTGCAGAACACTACAGGATCTCTAGAATTTTCAAGGATGCAAATTCCAACCTACAGATTCCTAGTTAGGGTCCTAATTTCCTATGGAAATTGATTCAAAAATATACATGTGGTGTTCAGTCTAGGTTTCATATAATCTGTGTTCCAGATTGCTGCTAGTCTTCAGTAGGTGATAATATTATTTTACATATTGTATCTTCCACGGAGTGTGAACAATTGCTGTTTCTTTGTGTTGTTGAAATAAATGCATTGCAAATCATGACACTACTCTCCTGGGGCCATAGCAGAACAAGGAAAGAGGCTTCTTGACTATCAGATACTAAAACAAAATTCTTCTCTTCCTCTTGCAGAGCGGATGATGGCAGCCAGCCAAATCCCTACTTTGGGCGAAAGTATATTGGAGTAAGTAGGGGTGGCACTCTTGAGATCCATGGAAAGAAAAAGTTATCCTGGACTTTTTTAAACAAGACTCTGCATCCTGGTGGCATGGAAGAAGGTGGCTATTACTTTGAAAGGAGCTGGGGCCATCGAGGGGTCATTGTCCATGTTATTGACCCAAAGACAGGGGCAGTTGTCCATTCAGATCGGTGAGTCACTTTAAAACTACCCAAGTCTGAGCGTCTTTGGGAACAGCATCTCAGCCAGATCTGGGACATGCATTTCAGCATTTGGTTTAAATGGGTCTGATGCATGTTACTATAGAATTCCTTCTAGTTAAGTAATCTCTGGAAGAATGAACAAGGTTAATGTCTTGCTATACTGTTAACTAGAGCTTAATCAATTCAGCTGGCCAGAAACCTCTTATGTATCTTTTCAGACAAAGTAGTAAACTCTCCTGATCTATTTCATTGTCCAGTGCATGGGAAAATACTACTCTTGTAAGCAATAGAAAAGAGATTATTTATTTATAACATTTGCTTGTCAATGCAAAAAGCTGTGGTGCTAATGAAGTAAATGTTTTGAGGTGTTTCTACCACTTTAGGTTTGATACCTACAGATCAAAAGGGGAAAGTATGCGTCTTGCCCAGTATTTGGGCAGGGTTGCGGACGGCATGATCCTGTCAGTTGCAGTGAACGATGAAGGATCCAGAAACTTGGACGACACAGCCAGGAAAGCAATGACCAAACTGGGCAGCAAGCATTTCCTCCACCTTGGGTTTAGGTATGTGCCTGCACTGCCAGTTCTACCAGCACAGAGACTCTATTATGCTCTTTGGGTGCCCAAATAATTCCACTCCCTCAAAGGCACAGGGTTCTTCACAAGGAAAAGAAAAAAAAAAAGATGGAAACTTTTCAAGTCTTAGCAGTTAATTGGATAGTTTAAGATGCACTCAGTGTCTATACTGGGCTTTTTATTAGCAGGTTGAGGAATAACATATGATTCGCATTAGAAAAGATGCATTTTTCCAAGATAGTAATCCCACAAGTTACTCATTCCTGTTTATTTGCAAGCTGTTGTGCAAAGATTTGAGAAGTATGTCTATATCCACACAGAGGATTGGATGAATTGAACATTAAGGAGTCTAGAAGAACAGCCATATAGCCCTAGCTAAATGCGTAGAGACAGGCATGCAGTATGTTCTTCAGCTCATCCAATACACATCCTGGGTGTTGTGCAGCACAAAACTTAGCATCCATTAAATTTATGCTGTGGATTGTAACTACTTCTGCAGCCAATATTGGCACACTCACTGTTTTTGAGAACATGTGTTTTTTCCCAACTGTAGCCATTTTAGTTTTTATGTTTATTGAAACTCATGTAAAACAAAAACAAACAGAAAAAAACCTACTTTTCAGGGAAAAGTAATTAAGAAAAAAAAGCAGTCTTTGGGAACAGACAAGTGTCAGTGTGGAGTGCAGTAGAGATGGAGTGGGTTTGGGGGAGCTGATGAAGAGTTAGTGTAAAAAGGAACAGGGACTTCTCTGCACTGGATAAGGAATTTCAGACAGCTTCTCTTAAGTATAACTTAATTTAGCCATACTGCTTTCCATTGCAGCCAAGTCTATAGCTAGGAGCAGGAGTGTACACCTCAGCCCTCAGGTGCTTTTCTAAAGCTGTTTGGCCATGTGCTGGGGAAATTTCTGACTATCAGGGGGTGGTTGCAGAGTCAAATGCAGGGCTATCTCCAGTTGTGTCACACTCAACCAGATGGCCAAGCTGCCTCAACCCCCCTTGCTGCAGTAGAGCCAATGAGCAATGCTAATTTATGCAGCTCGGTTTCTGTGCTCCTGGCATTGCTCCCCACTGCCTATTCCGTCTGGGAGATGAGGAAAGAAAGGAAAATCTTTGCATTACTCCTCTATTCTTGCCCCGTTGAAATGCAAATTTGCTCTTTGAGTGAGCTTTTCCCCCCTTTTACTAATAAATGAAGAGCAAGGTTTTCAGCACTCGATGACACAATTATTCCCCTCGGAATCTCAGTCAAGCAGCACTGGTTTGGCTTTTACTGGACTTACTGGTCCTCCCACTTCATATGTCCCAGACAGATGGCATGTGTCCTCATGCATTGAGGATGAACTGGTTTAAAAATTCTGTTAGTGAAAAACTAGCTAGGGGAAACAAATAGCATATGGAAATGAGGCCAATGCTTGGTTTACAAAACCAGCTAGCTTTGTATTATTTAAAGTATTTTCAGTCTCTTTTGAAGCCACGATCTTTTTTGTCATTTGTTTCAAAATTGAGGGACCAAAAAGTAACGTAAAAAATAATCCAGAATCTTGCCTGTTGAGTGGTAAAGTGTCATTCCTCCCTGCCACTCCGTCTCTGTGGGCAGGGTGACAGGACCTTTGTGGGTCTCTTTTGTGCGAGCACCACAGGTTTCAGTGGCTGTCAGTGTCCTTTTATGCTCCCCTTGGTGGTCCAAGGGTGGTTCATTCCATCGCTTATGCCAGCTGATGTGAGGCATAGGTTAACCTGCAAGACTCGAGAGTAAATCCTGATTCTACTGAAATCCTAGGGTAGTTTTACTGATGGAGATGCAACTTAATCTGTGGGACTATTTGCTAAACCCAGGGTGAGGTTGACAGCCTCTCTGAGAGCATGCCTGTTATTCTGTTGGTCGTTAGGAAGAAATATGTTGAATTCTTCAGTTTTAAAGACAGAAACCCAAACAAACAACCTCCTGACACCTACTCCTTGGGCTCATTGCCAAGTTTGCCGGGGTATCTCAGTGTGTGTCCTCCAGGCTTACTCACCCAGGTGTTCCACTCCTGTACTGCTGAGAGCTCTTGAACCCATACAACTAATAATGCTTAGATAGTTGAGCACTTTCTTCTGATCCAGGATCAGATCAGAACAGATGATTCAGATTCATAAGCCTTTGCTCTAGTTCAGTGTTAATGTTCAAAGTAAGGAAACTCCAGTTTCCTAGATAGTAGGTATTTTCATTGCATTTTTCTAGCCAAATCATGTTTTAGAAATCCTCATGGATCACTCCAAACAGAAGAATGATATATAAGATTTTCACATGAGTTAAATTCATTTAACCTTTTCATGTCCTTTTGTACACCTGGACACACACACACCCGGAACAACACACAGAAAGATTTTCAGACTCCCCAAGTTGCTGCCAGAGTCCTGTGTTCCTGCCACAAACAAGTCTCTTTAAATACTGGCTCAGTTAAATTAAAAAGGGATTTGTCTTTGAACTTCCCTACTTTCCTTCTCTTGCAGTATATTTTCTAAAGAAATATAAAATGATAAGATATTTTAAATTTTGACTGAACTGCAAGTCACATAAATTATACCATTTTGAGTGTGGTACCTCAAATGCAAGAAATGTTGTGTTTTAAAAAATATGCATCTCATACATTAAATAATTTGATCCTCTCTCTTTTTGATTTCCCAGACACCCATGGAGTTTTATTACTGTTAAAGGAAATCCCTCCTCTTCTGTTGAAGACCACATTGAATATCAAGGTAATTCATGCTCAAAATACTTGTTCAGCATTGTCTCTAGAAGTATTGGTGTTAAAGATGAGATTAACAACCTGGGCTTTTTGAACCCTGAGATAAAAGGCCAGGGCCTGCACCAGTATAAATCCATGTAGCTCTTTTGAGATCAGTCTGCCTTCTTTGACAGAGAGCTATGGGGCCATCCCAGTTATATCAATTGAAAATATATGTCAATGTATCCTGTGTTGGTAGCCTCAAAAGCTCTTTCAATACTATATCCTCATAAAAAATTCAAGAGCTGTGATGTTTACTGTGACTTTTCATGGCATCATCAAAAATAGTTAATGACATCACTTACTACAACATCAAATAAAAATAGCAATATACTCAAATTGCTAGGGTCTTTTTTATGTCCCCTTGATTTTTGAAAAATTTTCCTCATGACTGTGCAAACAGTTATAGAAGTGTCTGAAACCTGATTCCAAGATCAAGAGGTTTTTTTCTGGAAGCTGTGCAGGACGAACTCTGGATTATATGTCCAAAATATGCAAATGCCCACCTGAATCTTCACCTTTTCAGTTCTGACTTATATTGACTGCAGGAAGTGATTTTACCTGTCATTTTTATTTTGCAGGCCACAAAGGGTCAGCAGTGGCCAAAGTATTCAAACTGTTCCAAGCTAAGACTGGAGAACATTTTAATGTGTCTTCAACAAGTGAGTGGGTTCAAGGTAAGAGGCCTTTTTGCCCCTTAGCTCAATGACAGTAAGCTGACAAACAGGGTGAAATCTGTTTTGGAATGGTCCTTTTTATTGTAATATCTTTCCATTGGGGAACAGTGGTCTTGTTAGCTGCTATTTACATTGCTGCTAAGCCAAGTCACAAATATGCACAGATTCTTTCTCCAGTTGTCTCCAGGTCCCTCTGAGTAGCCAGGATCCTCTTTCTCTACTGCACTGAGGATGAAATTCAATCTCTTACGAGGAGATCACACATAACCTCTTATTTCTTTTGACTGCATAGTCATCATATTTATGTTTCAGACAACATGCAGTAACCAACTGTAACTTGATCTGAAAAACAGAATGGATAGCTAAGGAGAAGAACACAGTTCCAAAATTCATAACTATCTAATAATATTCATTCTGCATACTCCAATTATGTACCTTTTAATAACTCCAGTCTCTCTTGGCTGATTACATTTTGCAGAATCATTAAAAGCGGATGACAGACTGGTAGAAAGAGACAGGAATCAGATCATTGGTGAAGAAACTTGTGAATGATATCTGAGATCAAATTATGCTTTATGTGTTTTTGCAGCATTCATTAAGCTTGACTTTCAAATGACTTTTCTTGTTTGTACTTGTCTCCAGATGTAGAGTGGACAGAGTGGTTTGAGAAGCCTGATAAAGCAAGATCTAAGGACATGGAGAAGCTTTCAGACTTCAAAGCTGCTCATCGTGATAAAATCTGTAGTCAACCCATTGATATCCAGGTAGACTTGCTTACCACTTGCTTCAGAGAGACAGAATCACTCTTTGGAGTGATTCAGATCAGAACCTAAAAATATGGTGCTTGTCAGTGGATTTTGTTTCGAAATAGAATACACTGATTATTTTACCATTTTAATACTTAACTGACAAGGTCTGATATCCAACCTCTGTATTTTTGGGGAGGTAAAATGTTATAGAATTGAGCTTTCTTCAATAAATTGTGGCTTCTGGCATGAGCAGGAGTACAGATGGGGCCACAGACAGCACAGATGTACTAGGAAATATGTGGTTCCCTGTTGGAAGATTTAAAAAAAAAGCACATGAAATTTTCAAAGTTTTTAAATGGTTCTGGAATGGATCCTACCTGAAAAATTAATCATGGAAAGCAATGAGATGCTCAAGCTACCAACTGGTAGGTTGGAAAAAATGGTAGTGACCTTGCAGCCATTTATTTGAGTCAATTGGTTTTTTTCTGTGGAAAGAAATCTGAAATCTATCTGAGGCTAAACATTATAATTACACCATCTGGCCAGCATGCTGAGGGGAAATCATATACCTTTTCAGGACTGCAAAAGGCTCCTTAAGGCCTCCCCAGAAAAAAAAGTCTTTCTTGGTAAATGCCAGCTATATACGCTACATATCTGTTTGGTAATATAACAACAAAAGCATTACCTAGCAAAAGACAATAAAATGCTTTGCATCAGTAAAGTTCCTACATATTCTGAACTGGGAGAGCTGTCCTTACTCACAAGAATGCTGCTATTGAAGTTAATGGGAATGCTGACAGTATGAGTGAATGTTTCCAAGGCTAGATGGTATAAAGAATCTCCGCTTGAACAGAAAGGAAAAAATTGCCCTATAACTTTTTGCCAGGTCTGAGCAAACCCACATTTATTTCTGCTTCCGTAAGTATATATTTGAAGTGACAATTTAGTTTAGAATGGAAATCAGATGTTCATTACAAACAATCCCTTCTAACATGAATATTAGAAGGGGAAAAAAGAAATACATCCTTCTCTTCAAGAATCAAAGCTATTTTTCTGTTCGGCTAAGTGAGAACTGCCTTTTTTTTTTCCGTGAATATTAGAAGTGAAACAGCACTTTTTAGTCTATTCTCAGAATTCCAGGGAAAATCCTCATGCAGTGTAATCTGGTGTTGCTCATTGACTGAGTTACAGTGATTTATACCAACTGGCCTGCTCCAGCTATACTACATGCAAGAAAACTGAAGATAAAATGATAATAATAGGCCAGTCTAGCCATCCCTACAGCTGGTGTTGCTAATCCAAACAGGGTAGCAAAGTACCTGCATTAACAAGGAAGGCTGGCATCAATGAAAGATGTGGAGTCAGGCATGAAAGATGTTTTATTTCCTGGTGCTTTGTTAAAATGCATGTGCTGTTTGGGTTGTCCAGAGCAACACGTTGCATTTTTGTGAAAGCATCAGGAGAATTGCACACCTCAGAGCCCAAACTGAAATCTAACCTGGCCCTGAGGACTGGTATTGTTCCAGGAGGAACATACAAGAGCCTATGTATCCCACTGATGGCTGGTACATACATGTAAGAAAATGCCACGTCTTGTTTTTGGGGGGAGCAATGCTTCAATATGGATGTTAAAACAGCTTTGTATTGTCTTAATAGAGATAGTAACTATCACTGATGCATGCAAAGAAGAGCTAAAAGACAGAGCAACCTCTTCTTCAAGGTTCAGACATAGTCTAGCCACAAGCAATGAAACAAATACAGTCAAGAGGCTTGAAAACCATAAGTTCCTCTGGGTACAAGCATCTGTGTTCAGTGTTTTCATCTGACCTCAGACAAATTGCAAGAGAAAATCTAGGGCACCAAGGCAGATGTTAGCAAAGCTCAGAATACTCCTTCCAGAAAAAACACATGGTCTTAATATAGATATGGGAGAAACACATACACCTAGCAATAATCTACACAGGCTGCACATAAAATAGCTCTGTTTGAGCACCAGCTGGAGTGCTGGCTGGATAGTACATGTAACAGTCATCCTGTTTTGTTATGCAACTCTTGTGCATCCTCTGAAACCAAAGCAATAGCCTGTCCCCAAAGGTGCCAATGTGTAGGTGCAATCCATTCACATATAGCTATCATCCTTTTTCATATTTCCATTCTCATTTCAGGCAATGACGCTTGATGGAGCAAACTTAACAACAGAGGTTTTTTACAAAAACGGCCGTGATTATAGGTTCCTGTGCCATGGCAAGGACCAGACGGACGAAGGTTGCCAGAACTACAAAGTACGGTTCCTGTGTGGCAAATCTGGTATGTGACCTCTTTCTGGAAGGCTGACCCTTATGTCGTTTGGAGGGCCTCCTCCACCAGCATGGTTGTTAGGAGGATGCAGGAGTTAACCCTGAGGAATAGAATCCATTTGAGAAACTTGAATTTCATGTAGTATTTTTGTTGCTGGTACCCAGAGACCTGTGGTCTCTTCTGAAAAACATCCTGCCTGATATAGGTAGTATAGACCTAATCCAGATCAGGGAAAGGCAGAAATACTGTCCTCTAATGAGTGACTTTTGCTCACATAAGAGTTACTTCAGTAATTTCCCAAGCTACAGTTTTGGCTGGCGTATTGACATGAACACAGATACAACAGCTGAAGATTTATCTTGGAAAAAATTCCTGCAGTCTAGCAGAGGTAACAGGGTGGTGTCTTGAAAACCCAGCACTGCTATGGCAAATATTGGGCAAGTCCCTTCTTCACGTATCTTGCCTTTCACTAAAGCATTTTGGAATGAGGTAGGATTACTCATCTAGTGGATGAGAAGACAGCAGGTTTTAAAAGTAATAATTCATTTTGTAGTTACCAATTCCAACACCACTATCCTAACCTGGTTGTTAGACGGGATTCTTTAGTGTCCAATTGGTGGGCCTAGAAGGACAGAAAACAGCTTTTTTTTAAAAAGCAGTCATTATGTTAATGACTACTTCGCTGCTGTAAATACCGGTGCCCATATTCTTGCTAAATGGGTGCGGTAAAAAGGAGTTGCTAAGAACTACATTTAAATTTAGTTGGATTAGCTGAAAATCCACCTGCCTGCAACTAACAGAAACCATTTTCTTGTTTGCTTGCTTTCCAAACCAAAGTCAGTAAAGAGCATATTTGGAAGAGTTAACTGTTTCATGTTGCATGAGGGAATCATACTTTTTGGTGGTGTTCAAGAAACGATGCACAAAAATAACCCACGAGCAAGCACTTTGTGATAAGATTAACTGAATTCACACTTGTACTTTTCAGTGAAGCCCAAGCTTACAGTAACCATTGACACCAATGTGAACAGCACGGTCTTGAACCTGGCGGATGATGTGAGCTCATGGCAACCCGGGGACAGGATTGTGGTTGCAAGCACGGACTACTCCATGTACCAAGCGGAAGAGTTCCCAGTGCTGTCGTGCAGGGCCTGCAGAGCCAACCAGGTGAAGGTAGCAGGTAAGGAATTTGTCTTGTCATGTCAGTACTACATTAGGTAATTCTACCACTTGCACTGAGGTGACCCCACTAAGTAAACAGTGGGAGTTTTGAGGTGTTTTTCAGTAACATATGCCTTTCTTGCTTGAAGAAAAATCTGGCTTAATTCCGATTCCTTTCTACTTTTCCTTCTCAGTATCTGATTTTTTTTTCGTTGTTTCTTTTTTTCTATTGTATTCATGTATTTATTTAAGGGATTAAATCAGTTAATGTGTTTGAACTACTCTTGAATAGAATTCTTGAATAGAATTTTGCATTTCTGTTTTTGAAAACATGCCACTTTCTGGAGAGCAGGAGGTGAGCTTAGCTGAACTGGAGGGTGAGCTAGAGGAGGAGCTGACCATGTGAAATTTTTCAGGCTATGAAGTAATATGTAGCTGGCTGTTTTCCTAAAAAAGTTATATTTAACCAGAAATGTAATCTTACATTTTCAAAACTCTATTCTGCACTACTGAAGCTGCTGTTTCTTTTTACTGTGTGTCTAGACTGCATTGCTTTGAGGTGATGTGATGTATTAACCAAGAATTTCTGGAGTCATGTGGCCAACCGTATTGTCTTGAGCCACACAGTACTTGGGGCAACAGAGTGTGTAGAGAGTTGTCTGCATTAATCTGAGCAGGAGGTAAAAGGAAGCTTTGCAGAGCAAGAGATCTTTCTCCAGATGATAACTAGCTCAATCTGGAACACACTGCTGCTGCTGATCAGACATTGCAGTCTAATGATTGTTCAGTGGCCTTCAGCAACTAAGTCCAATTAAATAGTGTAACTATGGTCAAACACAGAGTGTTATTAGTATAAGCATAAAAGTGAGATGAATAATTGGAGATGTGTATCTCCACTTGAATTTGTGAAGTGGTCTTTTTCTTCCAGAATGAGATTTTTGGCATACTGATGAATAGAATATAGAAACATCACCTTACTGCTTCTTTTGGGGAGAGATGAAGAACTTGCAATTGCCATACCTTATAAAAGCAAAGCTTACTTTTTAAATATATAAATGTATAATAACTGAGCCCATACTTGAACAGTGGTATTTGTCTGGTGATAATTCATGCATATTACATTGTCTTTTAGTTAAGCACTGTCAGAGGTTTGGTGTGTATTTGCAGTAAAATCTTTCTGAGAAACCATGAGGGCACTTGGAATGTCCAATGCACCAGGGAGTTTGCTCACTTCTGTGAAATGAGCTACTTTACCATTATCTCTGATGCAACCTCTTCTGGAAGATACAAATCTACTTCCTTTGTAAGTGCTTTTTCATAGAGCTCTAGTCATCCATTTTTAGGTGGCCTAAAAGAGAGGTGTTTGTGAAGCCAAGAAAAATGTTATTCTCAATTTGAATGGATCATAGTCTTATGACTTAAAATGACTAGTACTTTCAAGTTATAAAGAAGAGACATCTCCAAACTGAATATTTTTCTTGAACAAGTTTTCAGCTATTGGAAAAACTGTTCCAGACTAGTAGGATACAAGTTACTTCATGAGGATGATCTTGGAAGGTAGTCAATAAAAATAAAGACCATAGATTGATATTTCTGTTAGGCTCTTCCCATAATCCTAAGGATCTGTGAAATTCATATAATTACATTTATCTTCCACAGCAATGGCCACAGAGTCAGTTTAAAGAAATAAATAAGAGTTAAAAACAACAAAAAATCATGTGGTTTTCAAGTAAAGAAGCAAGTGGAAACACTTGTTAAAGTAATTGGGCTCTTGGTCTCCAATTACTCCTTAGAAGAATCAGGACATTCCTTTTATTACCACAAATAACTTGAATACTGGGGCCAAAGTCTGCCCTTACTTATAGCCAGGCAACCCCATTGACGTCAATTGGGATTTCACTGATTATATCAATCAGGCCAGAATCTGGTCTCATAATAAAAATCGCATCCAACTTTCTTGCAGCAAAAAAACATTCACACTATAAAATAAAATAATCTGCCTGATCCTAAGTTCAGTCTAGGTGAAATAAATCCTGTGTTTGGCTGAGCAGTCTGTAGGAGCCAGCAGGTCGCCGTGCTACTCTGGGCTTGGCCATCATATAACTTCATTCATCGGGGATATGTATCAGGAACAGGCAGAAGAAGAATTAACAACCCTCTAGGTAGGTGCTCTGCACCCGTGTGGGGCTCTGTGCACCCACCCTCGTGTCTCCAGCTCCCTACAGCCTGCCTGGGCAATGACTGCCCAGAGAGGTGGCCATACAATGGCAGGAGGTTTGGGGCACTTTTTTTCCAGCAGACTGAAGCATCATAGCAAGGGGGAGTGACAGACAGAAAGCAATTGCATAAAAAATACCTGGCAAGCAGCAGGGCTGGGCCTGTAGCCTTTGCAAGAAAGTGGTTCCCCAGCACAGCGGATGCGCTGAGCTCCTAATTGCAAGCAGAAGACCTTCCTCTTGAATGTCTGCCTGCCTTTCCCAGCAGGAGATCTTCAGGCTTCCTCTGCTCCTCCGGAGAAAAGGCTTTCATGCCAATGTACTAATATACATGGCCTGGGAGGGGGTGTTATTTGTAATAAGCAGAATTGCCTAATTTTCCTGAGAAGTTAGAGTAGCAGCTGAAAACTCTAGAAGTCTGTCCTTTGAAAGACAAATGATAAAACCATTCCTACCCACGATGGGTTATATACATTTTAATTTTTTTTTAATTTCTACTTTCATTTTTTAATCAAAATCTGAATGTCATATCTGAATTATTTAAGAGCCTCTTTGTTTAAAAAAAAAAGATTCAGAAAACCTCTACTCCATGGACAATTTTGTGTAGCAACCACTTGGCATCCCAAGCTTTAATTATAATTGATGCTCTCATCGTTTAATAATATCTTAATAGACATGGTTTAGAGTATTGTGCCAAATAAGTCAAACATGTTAGTTAGCTCATGTGCTATTTATATTGATGCTTCCTGAGAAGAGTCATACTTGCTAGAAATGGCTTGATTAGAGGCAAAGAAGATGACTGTTGAAGGAAAGTAAGGCTGGTCTTTACAAAAGAGCTTAAGCAAGTTAATACTCCATGCTCATTAGATTTTAGTAGGATTTGGGTGTCTAACTGTAGCACTCTGAAAAATCTCAGCTTTGAAAGCAAAGGAGGGCACCCAAGCATGTATTTTGGGCGCTCTTTTATTGGGGTGAGTAATTCCACTAACTCCACTTGACTCCGAAGGTCACAAGTCCCAGTCAAACTGTCGCTCACTCAAATGGAGCTTTTCTCCCCTCTCACCTCCTTTTTTTATTTTTAACTTTTTCACTTGTCATTTTTCTGTCTAGATTATTTTCTCTGTGGGAACAGATTAAAAGTCTTTGATCTTGGAAGTTCACAAAGCCCCGGGGAGGGACGGCAGTACTGCAGAGCTGGAGGGAGACGGAAGGAAGGAAGGAAGGGTTGTGTTGTTGTGGCAGAACTGGATAGCAGGAAAGATCTAGTATTTTCTCTAGTTTCCCTGGGAAACCAGTCTTATCTGCATCTCAGTCCCTCTGTATGAAGTTACTACCAGTGCTGATAGGTTTCTCCATGGAAGAGAAATGCTGAAATGCCCTTTTGTGCTTGTATATGACTTTTGATAAAGCATGAAAAAAAATTATTTGTGCCTGGCAAAATTACACAAATTGTCCCATGTATTAGAAAATCTATTATTACAACTACATATATCTTAAATCAAGCTTATTGGGTTGCGGATATTCTAGAGATATGGAGTTTACAGGGTTCTAGTTCATGCTGGGAAATTGCTTTGAAATAAAAGAAATTGTAAATATATAATTCTCAAACAATTCCACAGTGGCTGCCAGTGTCAGCATTTGTACTGTGCTCTAAGAGTGGGGGAAATTACTTCACTGTCAAAATTCAGATACTTCTAGTGATTTGGAAAGGTCTGTGTAAAGGTTGGCATTCTATCGGCTGGAATCCTTGCAAACCTTTTTTCTTAAGGCATCTCTGGTGCTTGAGGGTTGGGCAGGAAATATTGTGAAATAGCTCTTTCTAGCAGATTTTCAGAGCTCCTTTTTCCACCTTTGGCCATCTCCTAGAAGCAGAGTTAGAAGAAACACAATAAAGTTTACACAGCAGTTCAAAAGGTTCATGTCTGGGCTCCGTTTAACAAGTAAGAATTTGATCTGTTTGCCAGTCAGACCTGCTTAATCTTCTCAGCCCAACTGCAAGGACTTCAATGTCAGGGTGAGGAGAGAAAAACTCCTGAAAGGTCAGAGAGGGAAAACTTCCCATTTGCAGAAGAATGTTGGTTTACTTCCAATGAGCTAGGGCAAAAAGAGGGCATGAAGCGGGACAGGAGGGAAAGATGTGGCAGTCACTGGGATCACCAAAGACCAAAGCTCTTCCCTGAGGGGCAGCGGGGCCAGGCTTGGCTCCGAGACGCTGACGGAGACGGATGCTGGCAGATGTCCACCCTGCCTCGAACAGGGCCATGCAAGCCCTAGAGCATTGTTACGCAGCCCTCTGCTCAAGTGCTAAGGCACTAAAGGCAGCACGGAGCAGAGGGGCTCCCGTTCATCCCCGTCACCTCTCATGTTGCATCTGCCTGCACCAGTAAGATCACTAATTTCAGCCTTGAAACTAAACAGCTACTGGCAGAAGGCTTTGATCCAGTGCAGCACTTAAGCATACACTTAATGTTCTGCTTGTAAACTCATGGCTTTTCACTCTCCTACAGCCAAAGGGTACTTCAGAGCTGCACAGAGTTACCCAGAAAGTATCCCAAGGAGCGTGGGTTAGGTCTGAACTCTTTTCAAAGTTTCATCTATCCGCATGACTTAAGAAGCCGGTCACTTCTCCATGCCAAACCATGCCATATTACATTACAATTTTGTGGCTTTCATTTATTCATCATTCATTTTGGTGGCTGGTGCCATCAGTATAATTCAGTAATGAGGATTTGATAGGATGCCTGTGAGAATATTTGCTGGTTATTAAAAACATGCTATAATGGCATTACCACTAACTGACATTTACAATGAGTTACACTGATTTAAACAATAAAAAATAAATCCCAAAGTACTCCATATCACTGGATTACATGAGTTGGACAGACAAGTTTGTGTTCAGGATTTCCTTTAAAAACTATCGTTTGGGAAATGTTAAAAGACCATGTGAAAGAAGGTCTGATGCCCAGCCTGAGAAAGTGCTGAGGAAAACAAAAGACCCTTTGCAGAACTGTGAACATTTAAGAGAGGAAAAAAAAATCAGGAGAATCTGAGATCTATTTCATCTTAATCAAGCCTAGGCCTCAAAGTGCCTGATTGAATTCTGAAAGTGAGATTTAGGAGTTTAAGTCATTTAGAGCCAAGGCACTTAGGAATGTGTGAGTGAACCCAAGGGCTTTTCAAAGCAGATCTGCACGCAGGTCACCAGAGCCAGGCACACATCCGCCTCTGGAGCTGCTGAAATAGTTTTAAAATTCCACCCTTTGGAGGCCTGATAAGGAGTGAGACCCAGGTTTTATGGTTAAGTTCAAGTATGACAGGTTTTCCTGAAGCTTTGCACAGTTTGCAGAGACTCCACTTTGAACTGTTATGTTGACATAAGCCTGCCCTTGATTTGTGGATCATCTGTGTTTATCTTGATACATACTTGCTTTCAATAGTTGCCTTGCCCTTACTAATAACTGCCCTGACTACTTTAATAGTTGCTGCCTTCAGTAGTAAGCATGGAAATGTGCTCATATTCTGCTGAATCAAGACCTATGTCAGGCAAACCCACAAATTAACTTGGTTCTTCCCTGTGAATTTATGTTCTGCTCTCTGCAGGCACCGGCGCGACAGCAAGAGCAACAAAACCAGGGGATGCTGTTCCCAGCACATAGTTCTGTCAGGCAGACACTACCCGTGTCACTGCCAGGTTGTGTTTGCTTTAGATTATAGCCCGGCACACGTCATGCTGGCTGGTGAGACAACTCCTGTCCATGAGGGAGGTAGCCAGGCCAAGCCCGAAGAAGGAGCTGGTGAATCAGTTACCCGGCTCTGGCTTGGGAAATCCCTGGGACCGGTTTCGTTGCTGAAGCAGCAGATGCTTCCCTCCCACTTCCAGCGTTACTTTTCTTATCATCAAACCATTTCAGTGCCCGTTCACAAGTTCCTACTTTGGGCTTGCCCATAGCTGAGGTCTCAGAGTTTCAGATATCTGCTGCTCCCTAGCATGGCTCACGTGCCCGCTGCAAGCAACAGCTTAGCTCCAAATTCCAGTTACAGCTCCTGTTTCCGTGTGTCCTCTCTGGAGTTCACATCTATTGAGCAGCCTCTTTTTTTATTACTTTCTCATACCCATCATCAAACAGGTCCCATGTGCTGCCTGCGAACACCCCAGGTTTATAAACCTGCATCCCAGCACTGCCAGCCCCATGGGAATTGCCTGATGCTGGTGTCCATAAGGAATTTACAGCACCTGAGGGCTCCTGTGCCAGCGTCTGTCTCCTGTGAACCGTTTCCATAGCACGGCCCCAAGTGCCGTGGGGAGCTTGAATTTCTGGCTGCTGTGAGGAGAGGTTTGTTTTTCAAAACTCTGTTAAAGGAGCTATTATTCAAAATCCACTTTTACACTGGAAGGGAATTGCTTTCCCTCTCACCTTTTATCTTCAAACTAGTCAAGTCAGCAAAAGTGCAAAGTGAAAAACATGCACCCAAGGAGTTATATTTAGAATCTGGTTAGTGTGTGTTTAACATTCCTGTCAGTGCTTACACTATTTTGCATGTCTGGGCTAGTGTAAAATTAAATTAAATACATGCAAGCATGACATTTATTATTCCAGAGCTCAGCACATAAATAACAAAACTGCCTATCAAATTTCAGTGCCATGACTCCCAGAGATGTGGCTTGAAATAAGATGTTCTTATGATTATCTGAACTTCTTCCTGCACTTCAGTAAATCAAAGAAAGGTCAATGTTGGGGGCAAACTGAAAATAACGGCTTAAAAAGCAGTTTCAAAATGAGAAACTGTCTTCCTTAACAGAGTTGCGTAAGGGTCTAGCATAGAGTTTCCTCATGCAGAAGACGCTTGTAGCCAAGGCTTTTTAATGTACATGAGTAAGGGAAGTGAAGCTGCTTTTTGGACAGACTGGATCAAATTTTGGATGTGCACCTGATGAGGGGATGCTCCAGGGACACCCAAGCAAGTCAAGCCTTTCTGCCTTCAAGCTTGCTGCAATATAATTAATCCCCTCAAGCTCTTCCAGCCTTCTCCCCAACATACTGTCTCATTCTTCATCAGAAGAGGGGCATAAATGGCTAAAAGTGCAGGTTTGCATCTACCTGTCTTGCTGTCACCATTGTTTCAGTTAATAGATAGTGTTTTTTCATGATATTGCTTATTTTATAGGTGGAGGAGGTGAGGCAGAGGGCACATGTGACTGCATGTCACATAGCATGGCAATCTCAGAGCAAGGCAGAGCACTCACCCTTCCTGAATCCCAGCATTATCAGTGCATTACATTGCTCCCAGGCCCAGGAGAAAAGGGGAGTGAATAGTGTTTGCTTATCTTTGTCATAAAGTCAAACATCATGTTTTGTTTAAAACAGGAATGTTTAAGTGTTCAAAATCCCTCCTACCTCCCCAGCTTGGCACCTCCGCTTAAGCACAAAGTGCTCCACAGTGATAGTCCAGCTTCAGGCTTACCATTTGTTTCTAATTACTGCTTTGAACCGTTCCACTGAAATGAAATACATGCAAGTGTAGCATTCCTTAAAGCTCAGTGTTTACTCAAAGAGTTTATTACTTATTTTTACTGGAATAATACAGAATGTAGTCAGTAAGATGAGCCTTTTCCCAACTGCATTCTCTGCAGAAAGCCAAGGCAGGAAGGAGGGAGGATGAATATGTTTGAATGAAATTGCAGCAAAGAGATTATTTTGCTTTCTAGACATCCAACCTGCCTGGAGTTGACGCCTCTCTGGTCAGGCCAAGGAAGCCTTTAGTGCTCTTAACCCTCCTAAGGAGCCAGGTGTGTGTGTGGAGGGAGATTATTAGATCTGCATGTTCAGGATGGGGCACACAGACGATCCCCATCAACACGACTAAGCGAAGGAAGAAGGAAGCATTGGGAGCAAGTAGGAGATGTGAAAGTGAATCCCAAACTGGGCAGTCTGGGATCTGCAAACAGGAAGAGTTTGGGAGCTTGCCCAGGGGAGCAAGCTGGACTGGGGCCATGACTGTCTCAGGCCACAGTTTCTGTAGGGCTTTCTGCCCCATCCTGTCCCTGTTTAGATTAACAGTAGAGTCAGATGCTCACCCATTGGCCATGCTATGGGATCTGAGCATCTCCCAGTGTCTCACTATAGAAAATACTCTGCTTGCTTTGGGGACTTGGACTTCTCAGTAGCTACCTCAGCAAATTTCTTTTTATTGGACATTCATACACAGCTGACTGAAAAGCAATGTGAAAAGTTCCCCAGTGGTCACAGTCCCTCTTCGAGGTAGGATGTATGTTTTGTCTAACAAACTGCTGATTTAACTCCCTAGCTAAATGAAGCAATTTAAGACCAAAAATCCCACTTCCTCTGTTGAAGGAATCTCAGCAAGACCCAGGGGTAACACCTGTGCTCCAGGCTTCCCTCCTTTGAGGAGTCAGCCAACAGTTTTTGTTGATTCAATTACTCCTTTCATGATCACACTAACTCCACCGCAGGAAGTATGAAGGGAAACCGGCAGTGTTGGCAGCCTAACTCTGAAACTGGATCTTGTTCCCTCAGGGAAAGCCACGTACCTCCACACTGGAGAAGTCATCGACGGCGTCGACATGAGAGCAGAAGTGGGGCTGCTGAGCCGGAACATTGTGATCATGGGCGAGATGGAGGGGCAGTGCTATGAGTACAGCAGCAAGTTGTGCTCCTTCTTTGATTTCGACACGTTCGGGGGACACATCAAGGTAGGGCTGGAGCCCTCTCCCTACACTTTCCTCCCCACAGAACCACACCTGCACACACCAAAGAAGCCAGGATGCTAGAAGAAAGAAATTCCTTGCGTCAGCCTGCTGAGCAAACAGCCTCTCCCTGAGCACAGCAGGTCCACCCTGCTGCCCTTCCCCCTGCTATGAAGTGCACCTCACACCTCTACAGATGCTGCGCAACCAGACAGGCTGAGATACAGTCTCTGCATCCCAAGCCCAGTTTTCCCCAAATTCTATGGTGCGCTGACCGAGGGTTTAGATTTGAACCATGAAAACTTCATGAAAAACATTAAACATGAACAGTTTTCCTTGCTAACCAAAGTCAGATATAGCCATGGGATTATAGAGCAGCTGCAGTCCCCCTTAGCCACTGTGACCCTCTTTCCCTCTCTCCACACTCATGCAGTTCCTTCCATACAATAGATTTCTAAACTGTAGCTACAATACAAAGATATTTATTTCTGTATTCCTCTTCTTCTTACTCCCAAAAGTCTTTCATGGTTTTTGACTAATGTTCCATTGTTCTTCAGATTGGTCTTGGTTTTAAGGCTACGCATATTGAAGGTCTAGAATTGAAATATATGGGCCAGCAGACAATGGGACATTACCCAATTCATTTCCATATGGCTGGAGATGTGGATGAGAAGGGAGGCTACAGCCCTCCGACATACGTGAAAGACGTCTCCATTCACCACACCTTCTCCCGCTGTGTCACAGTCCATGGATCCAATGGTTTACTGGTAAGAAGTTCCTATGTCTACCTTACAGATGAAAGTACCAGCCAGATTATTTCCTTATGTCATGAATATAGGCTACTTATTTCAGGGTAATGTATTTTACTACTACATCTAATGTCTGTTTCTTTCCCCCATCCTGATTTTGTGGAGATATATATATCCACACATATATGTATGTATGTATATGTATATTCTAGGCATTTTTCAGCCTCCTCAGCATGAGGAGGACAGTGTGGAGATGTGGCACTATTGTCTGTGTGTGCCTCAGAGGAGGCAGAGCTTTTCTCTGCTTTTCTACTCATCTCTAATGAGTAGTTGAATCTATCTATAGACAGAGAGTTTGCTATTTAAAGAGGATAATCAGAAGGTTTAAGCATGATTCAACTTGGCTATAATAGAGAATTGTGTTTTCAGTGTCATGCACAGCATTAAACATTTACAGAGCCTGATTTGTCAGACTTGCTCTCCAGAACAAGAAATCCTTTAAGATGTATCTATAAAATGTCATATACTTGTCAGACAAGTTGCAGTACCCTAAGGATGATAAGAATACATTCAGATTATCCCCAGTGTTAGGACACAGTCTTGGTGGTAAGGATGTGAGGGAAAACATTTCCAAGCTATGCTAAACCCCTGATATCCTGGAGACTGGCATAACCCACCCCCGCCAAAATGCTTTTCCCTCTGTTTCCCTTCCTCTGAAGGCTTTCTCCCAGAACACAGGTGTTCCTTCAGCGTTTCTCAAATCCGAATCAGCTTTGTTGGTTGGATTCCTCTGTTTTTCCGACAACTTGAACTTTCAATTGTTTCAAAATAGTATCTTGAAAGCCACCCATGAGAAGCTGCAGATAGGGCATGTTGCCCAGTGCACCCACCTGGCTACAGTAAATAAATCAAGATCTGAAAACTACAGCCTGGATGTTTTTAGTGTATCTATATATCCAACCAGGTCCATTCATGAAATTGATGTGATAAAAGTCTTTCCTCATCCTGGGGAAATGTACAGTAATCTGTCCTGAGTATATGTATATGTCAGAGTTTTCCATATGTCTGTATATGACAGAGTCTTACCAGATGACACAGAGGACTCGGGATGGTCCCTGTGCATTTGGAATTCACGACCATGTCACTTATCTGAAGTTACTCTATAAAACCATAATACGAGTCTGTAAGAGTCTACAGTGCTTGAGCTTTCTGGAAGGGAATATTCATTTTCATCGTTTGGCTAAGAGATGACTTCTCTCCCTTACTTACTGATGAACATTTTCTCCTTTGCTTACTCTAGCAGATGGATGACTTGGTCTTACAGTCTTTTTGTTAACAAAGACCACAGGATGGAGCCTCTGAAAGTGGCAGTACTGGAAAGGGAAACCACAGACATAATTAAAATACACTGAAGTTAAAGAGAGGAGTTTGAAATTACAGTTCAAGAAGCAGAGCAGCTTTTATCTGCTATTTATGAACCTAAGGTTCTGTTTCTGACCTCCGTCCTTCTAAATTTTTGACATGAACCCAGAAACCTACCAAATGACCTTGACTTCTGGGGGAAAAAACCTAAAAACTTCTCCCATAGAAATTATAGAAGGCATTTAGGGTCATTTAGCAACTTCCCACCTGTTGCAAAAGCACCAACACAGCTGATATAGAAATTGGAAAAGCAAAATTGTCAGGATTTATTTGTTGCTTAATAGCAAAGCTGTTAACAGTGGTACCACAAACACATTCTCTGGCTATACAGTGGTTGCACAGCGGTTGATTAGCTGAAGGCCAACTAAAGCCCTAGTTCTAAACCTAATTTGTGATCTTAATTCTCTGTTGATTAATACTTGCCAACCCAAATACCCAAACTTGGTATTTTTTTATGGGTCAGATAGTTGAGTTTAGATAGAGAATTTGGAAATATTTCTGTCTCTTGTGCCTTCTCCAAGTGACAACTGTGTCACTGTGACATGGAAATATTATAGGAATCCATGTTCTCAGGCTTTTCCAGCCAAAATGGCATGGTGAAATTTAGACAGACTGATGTAACTGATGAAAGGAGCTTGATTCGTCTCCTGTTACTCAACAGCCACAACTCCCTAAAGGATCTTGATTCAATTCCATGTCAAGGCACTCAAAAGAAATCTTAGATTTTGGGATATACAATCTGAAATTTTGATCAAGAATTTAATCCCTGATGATTATAGTGTATTATAATATGTAAGCACTAAACTATACCCATAATACTTAACATATTTTTTGATTTTAACCAATTATTGCCTTCAGCCAAAAGGAAAGCACCAGTAAAATAAAGCACCCTTACCATGTTTGTCCAGTTGCATCATAGAAGAGATACTCGAAAGGTTGCCTCAGTTAAATGGCATTTCATTGCTCGGTGATAGACATCTGCAGTCAGCAGTTCCATTCCTTGATTCATCACACCATCCCACAGCATTCTCCTCACCTTTGTTTTCCGGCTCTATTTTCCTTCCTTTCCTCCTACTCCTGCCCTAGATATGTTCACAGGCACCAAGACAGATCTCTGATGAGTACTGCTACTATTCCCTGTATTTCCCAATAGCCTTTTACCCTTACTTGGGCAACACTACCTGTTTCTACATGCACAAGGATCTTTTGTAGAAACAGCAGTGAGCTTTGCATCCCCTCAGGTAACCAATATTCCCTCTGAGCTTGGACAAATCCAAAACATACTTGCTGCAGAATAACTTGCCTTGATGATGTGCATGAACCACTCTTTGGAAACAGACATACCAAAATCTTTCTGGTCTATTAAACTTCAGCATAACAAAGCACTTTTAAGGACATATTTGACTTCAGGTCACTCATTTCAAAGTTGCTTCTCACATGAGTGTGTTGAAGTACCTGTGGAAACAGTTTAACAGATGGAAAAGGGGCATCATTTATTTCACCTGTCATTAAAACAGTAATTTACATAGAGACTCTTCTGCTTGCTTGGCTATTACTTTTCTCCTGGCACTTATACTTTTCATTCTCTTTGAACAAGATTTAGAAATACATCGAAAACACTAGGAGAAAGATGATCTCCTATGTATTCCTGATGCCAGAACTGTTTTTTTGCTGTGGACCTGTATAGTGTTGCTAATAGTCTCTGTCCCAACAGTATTTCACCTCTATCACTAGACTGTTCTGCACTTGTCTACAAATTGATATTCACTATGAAGCATAGGGTGATCTTTCTGGAGAAAAAAATGTTGAAATTCTCACCATAATTGCTGTTTGAAAATTGCACAATGTTTTCTTTATCATACATTCGCCATAAAACCACCTAGTTACACCACTCTACTCCCAGCGATCAAACTTTGCTCTGATTCCCACTGTCTCAACTGGATGTTGTGTACAAGCAAAAACAGACATAGTCATCAGGGAAGGAAATTAAATGAAGGTCAATAAATAGACGGGCAGGATCCAGCAGAGAAACTTATTCATGGGATAAGAACCTCTATGAATAAGAGGTTGTGCTATCTAAGCACTACAGCGATATCTGCTTTTAGTAATCCAGCTATGTTATATGTCAGTTGTTTTACCACAGAGGGCATAACCTAGCCATAAATTACTGAAGGCTGAAGTAAGATTCTGCACTATCAGGAAGGTTTTCATCAAATCAAAAATTAAATTCCTTGGAAAAGTGCTTTTGGAATGAGCAGCTCTTTGCTATCTAGCCATTTCAGTACTGGGCTTCTGCATGAAAACAAGCACAGGAAACTAACTCTGAGTTGACCAAAGCCAAAGTTAATCAAACAGAGGGTGACAGATACGTCAGGGACCAGGTCCCTGGCTGATAAATCAGTGCTGCTCTGTTGGCTGTCAGGGATGAGGATGACTACAAGTGGTTAGCTGAGGCCTCTGCCAGTCCACACTCCTCTCGTGCTGTGCTAGGAGGTGTATTCCCCTGTGATGGTGCTCCACGTGCACAGAGATGGCTTTGCCCCAGCTATAAGCTAATCACCACAGTGCACCAGTCCCGGTGCAGTGCTGCGCTGGCTGGAAAGATTCATGGCATTAGCAAGTGGCGAACATTTCTCCAAGGAGTGCCTTTTCATCACCTAAATGTTACAACACCGTTACTGACATGTCTTTCCAATTGTATTGTTGTTTGAGAGAAAACTAATAGGTTTAGAAGGCTATTTCTGTGCAGCTCTGACATCTCTGTGATTAAAAGACATCCTGCACACGTTGGAATATTTCTTCTGAAAATAGGTCACTCTTCTGAAATGTTCTTCTATCCCATAAACCTTTAGAATTACAAGGCTAGGAAAGTTCATGCTTCTAAGGAATGACATTTTAGTCTAGTACTTATATACTACACCTAAATAAGGAAAATTTGACCTCACAAAAGCCATCTAATTAAAGTCAGGAGCAAATTTCAGTCAGGTAGTTTAATGGAATGCACCACTTTGCAGATCGTTTTAACTGTATTTAATTTACTGTGGTGACCTGTGTTCAGAGAGTTGAATATTTACACTGGAGCATGGGTGATGCATAGTGTGTGTGTGCAGATGTAAGATTGTAATGAATTTGGCAATCAAAGCTTGCTTTCTTATGTGAAAACATATTTCTAACCATTTCAGCTTCAGTCCTGGGATTTGATTCAGAATTGGTGCTCCAACTTTGAGACACATAGATGACAGTCTCAGTTCTGTTTACAGAAATAATTCAAGCATCTGGAAGTCTAGGTCTTTCAATGACACCTTCAAGAATATGCTTTATTTATCCAGCTTAATATAGTCTTTTACCTTTTGCCAATTACTCTTTCATCGGAAGCATCTATAGAAAGATATTGGTGTCAAACAAAACTCTGTCAGAAAGGTTTCCTAGGTTCAAGGTTGCGGATGGGTGAAGACAGATGGGAAAAGCAAAGAGAGACTCTAGGAGAGCCAGGACTCCAATGTCTAGGACTTGGCCAGTGCAGACCTGAAATTAATTTTCCACATCCCAGACAAATCTACTAACACTTGACTTTTGAGACATGGACTGTGCTTGAGGACTGTTTCCTAACCAGTCCTAGCCGTAGTTTTCAAAGTCACATACCTGGTCCTGAAACTGTTTTCTCAGATTTTTCACTGGGCTGATAGCTATTGTTCTGTCGGACACAACAATATTCCAATGTTAATAGCATTCAAACTAAAAACATAACAGCACTGATTAACACCAGCTGATCTGTCTCAAGGTCAAGAGAAGCTTCTGTCAACAACTTGGAAAAAAAAAAGGATCAGGTCAAAACTAAAACAAGCCAGCCTGTCTGGAAAACAACTTGTCACCTCTCTGATAGCCTGAAAAAATATTTTTTCAGCTCAGCTGCATTTTTCAGATGCATTTTACGTAGCTGCTCATGTAACTACATGTGAAGATGAATAAGCCCAGATGTGATTTAATCATCTCATGTCCTTCGTGCATCCCCTTTCCATGTTTTTTTCCATTCTCACGCCAAGATAATCTCTGATTTGTGAAATCAAAAGGCAGGCAAAAGAAGGATGGAATTAGTAAGCGATGACAAACTTTAATTATTTTGAAGTCTAAGCCATTGATTAGACTAACTACTTTTAAATCAGTAATTGGTCTTGCTTCTGCTTTTGCTTGTATACACTTAGTTCAAGAAGGTACTGGAGGTTCCTTTATGTTGTTACTACAAGTTTTATTATTATTATATGGTGCCTGAAGGGTGAAATCTGAACACAGACCTCTGCTTTGTATTTGTAGGTGAAGGATGTTGTGGGTTATGATGCACTGGGCCATTGCTTCTTTACTGAGGATGGGCCAGAAGAACGCAACACATTTGACCATTGTCTTGGGCTGCTTGTGAAGCCTAGCACTCTGCTCCCCTCCGACCGCGACAGCAGGATGTGCAAGATGATCACAGAGGGAGCCTACCCAGGGTACATCCCGAAGCCCAGGCAGGACTGCAGGTGAGTGGCAACCTTTTTTTTTTTTTTTTTTCTTTGCGTTGCAAGACTTAGCCATGAAAGGCAGCGTTACGTGTATATGGTTATATAATCAACTTCAGAAGTAGGTTGCTTTCCCAAAAGTTGAGAACGCTGTCTCTGAAGGATCCTTCTGCTTGTGTTTTTTAGTTGTCTATACACCTGAGGGCTAATTTTCCTTTTTAGCATTAAGTAGGCTGAGATGATGTCTGCCTCAGATATTGTTGATAATCACCTTTGCAAAGTCTAGCAATGTCTTGTACCTTATGAGGTCATTTACATCCCTAATGGCTTGGTAACTAGTCACTGAGTTCAGAATGGGATGGATTCTTACACTTGTTCTCATATCAAATAGTAATTAGCTTTGCAAATGCGCTACTTACTTTCACAGTCATTATTTGTGGAGAACGGACATTGCTTAATGATAAGGCACTGGTATTATGCATTCATTTGGCACAGTCTACCTAAGCTGTGTAATGAAACTCAAATGATTATACTAAATGCAGTTTATCACAGAATTAGAATTTGGAAATAAAAGATCAAAGACTCTATATGCCTGTAGGATCTCTAATAGATTATCTATACATAAGCACATGAAAATGCTTTGATGAGAACTTCCCAAAACTTCGATATACAACAAACTCTGTATTAAACCTTGAAAAATGCTGATTGCCTTTCATCTTCCTTCTTGCGAGATCCCTTCCTCTTTTGTATCTTTTCACATCTGCCAACTGAGGTTTAGATGAGGATTATAGAAACATTTGCAATGAGAAGGGATTTCACAAGTTCTTTTTGCAGTTCTGTTGCCTTGTGAAGTCAAAGAAAAACATGACCAACTTGGCTGCCTAGTTAAGTGTTAGAATTCCTTCTCAGAGCAAGTCATGGGTTCTTCATCAGCAGTACTTTTTAAGAACAGAAATGCAAGTCAGAAATATTGTAGTAATAGTTGGTCCTGCAATAAAACATTCTAGCCCTCCTTTTTCAGTTTTTTTTTCAGCTATTTTTTCCTAAAATCAGGGAACACAACCTATAGGAATATGATAATTATTGACTACTCAGGAAACCTATCCATTTTGTTGTACCTGAAGTAGCTAATTAGCTTTCTTGTTCTTCCCCCACTCTCCTCATTCTACATTTTTAAAGGAAGAACCTATGTCCTTAATGGCTCTTTCTGCGACTGACTCATCCTAGCCATGGGTACAATGTTTCCCCAGCATGACAGATGCGCAGCCATGTATTGTGAAATCCTCCACCAGAGGCTTTCTGGATATCTCATGGTTGTTTATCATGTGCACCTGGCCATATGCATATAGGAGAGCTTCCATGGTGGAGTTTGTCTTGAGGCCAAAGAACAGTGGGGCTACATTGAAGCTGCTGGGTGAGAAGAACACTTCTGCCCATACTTAGCATTTCTTTTCTGATTTAACACTGTTATAGTTGGAGAGGGGAAAATCTACTCCATAAAAGCTTAGTTTCTGACCAACAAACATCACAGAGAATTTCTGGAATCAGACTTCATCTTGAAGATGAGACAGATGGAAATTGGTTGATGCATAACAACTACAAATCTTTAAGAGTTCCTTCTATTTGGCAATGAACTCAGTCTGCTGAGACTATCAATATCACCCATTCTGTCCTCCAAATAAACTGGGGTTTTGTCCAAAGAAACATATTTTTAGATTTTACTTTGGCAAGGAAAAGGTGAAATTAATGCAATGCTCTTTTTCACATCTGTGTTTGTTTATAAATTATACTTCATGTCTCCATTCATAAAATAAGGGTTAATCCGCTATTGCGCTCATTTTCCACTGATAATTCATTTAATAGTCAGAGGTCACATTTTGTATCATTCTGAAGATTGCAATAAGAAAAAGTGCTATGAATGATCTGCAGAGGTATTCTGAAAAAGTCTTAGATGACTTGGATGTGCTCTGTCTATCCTTATAAAAGAATTCAAGGGCTGACAAGAAGAAACAAGTTGTGCCAAATGACACGGAAACTGGTCCAGCGCAAACGACTCCAAGGAATGAGCATGGACGGAGTTGCGGGACACTGTGGAGACGTGATGGGTTCAAGACCCTTGCATAAGACTCCCCGGGAAGTCCTCCACAGAGAGTTTAAAATAGGCATAAGGGTTGGATAAGTTCATTTCTGACAGGAAGGTGAATCTCACCCACAAGATTTAGGGACCAAGTCTGCCATTTTTTAGCACTGAATATTTTCCCCTGAAAGCTCATGTGCCTCCCACTTAATGAATACTGTATGTCACAGGGTGGACAATGATGGATTGATCCCTCTTCCTTGATGTGAGTCTTTCAGTTAAGTGTCTTTTATGTGCATTAGGCAAATGGAGTCCTTTTGTCCTGAAAAAAAAAAAAAAAGGCATAGGAGGTGGAAGCAAATGAAGATGATGAATTACAGCAGCTCCTGGATAAGGCATACTTGGAAAGGCCTTGAAAACAATTCATGGGGTCCCTTCATTAAACAAGTCTCTAATGAACCTGAGGGCTTATTCGGGGGCAAGGTTCTTAGCTTGTGCAACAACATATTTACCTTATCGTAAAATATAATTGACATCTGACAGCTTCATAGCAGGCTTGGAATTGCAGTAGAAATTCCTTATTTAATACCTGGGGTTTTAAAGATAAGACTATGTTCTCTGTCAACTGCAGAGGACAAATGTGGTGTGAGAGGAGAGAGAAAAGAACCAGTCCCTTTTCCCCTGAGGCAGAACCCCTTATCTGAGAAGTTATCATACCTGCTTGTGCCGCATGGGGTTGATCATGGACTCTTCTGTGTGTGCTCTAGGTGCCATTTTCATGTTATTCTTTGTGTTTTGTTTTGTTTTGTTTTCTGATCTGCAGTGCTGTATCCACCTTCTGGATAGCCAACCCACACAACAACCTTATAAACTGTGCGGCTGCAGGATCTGAAGTGAGTGCAGAAATTTCTTAATTAGTAAAAAAATTCAGAACTGTAATAGCCCTACAAGGCTGAGATTCTTGCTAGAATAAAACTTGCTTCTGTTGCTCAAGCATTTTTGAAAGTCCTAGATCAAGACACATGTTACATAGCCTGTGCTGCCAATAAAAAATAATACTTTTCCTTCTGCTCTGTACTTCCTGTCACTTGCTGTTTCTAGAGCTGGCCTGCTTTAACAAAAATTCTATCTTTACAAAGGATGCAGCCTGAATAAATTAAATAAATTTGATTGCATAGTCTCAGTGAAGACTTTGGCAATGATTCTGTTGATTGCAGTACAGTAATGGTGCTCTGAAACATCAATCAGTACTAATGCTATTTCCACAGGAATTCTTGGTCACATTAGGAGCTTTTATTTTTCTGCTAGGACAAATAAACAAACAAACCAAGCCTTAAACAAAGAGTCTTTCCAAATCAGTGATAGGAGGGCATCAGTGTATGTCTATGCTATGAATTTTGAAAGGCTTGCTTACAGCTCCAATATAGATGTTAGAGTTTAACTCTCTGACCAGCACCAGACCAACATCTATAGATGTTAGAGTTTAACTCTCCTGACCAGCATCTTGAAAACGCTGGTCAGGTTTGTGCATCATGTATATGTGGGCTACCCCTCCCATTGCATGTGGTCATGCAGGTCAATGCTGCTAGCTGTGATTTGACCTGAAATCGTTTGGCTTTTGCTTTGTGTACTCACTGATAAGTCCCTTGGCTCACATAAACTGGTGAAGTTCAAGTGAAGGCTGAAATGCTTTTTTTTCTCCCAGGAAACAGGCTTTTGGTTCGTTCTGCACCACGTGCCCACGGGGCCCTCGGCTGGCATGTACTCCCCTGGCTACTCGGAGCACATTCCGATGGGGACGTTCGCCAACAACCGCGCGCACTCCAACTACCGGGTGAGCCTGCACGCAACGAGAATGTTTCTCTCCAAAAACCACCCCTCTCTCACTCCAGATTTTTGTGTCTGCAAGCAATTAATGCCTGGGCTTTCTGTTTCACCCAGAGTTCCTGCAAGTTCATTTGCATCTGCGAGCAAAGCAGCTAGTATCTGGCACAGGAGAATCGGGAGCCAGTCCTGGCTTATGGGCACTGAGAGAGGCTCTTCCCTTCGTTTGGGTCTTTCTTTGCTTCTGCTCTCCTGAAATAGTGCCCCAGTAGCATCTATTGGCAATGTGTCTAATTACAGACCTCAACTGCCAATGTTTGCAATTAACTAAATGGCTTCCAGGGGGATAAATGAGGGCCAAGCTGCCTAATCACCTTCTCCAGCTCTTTACTTATTTTAACTTAGCATGCCGCATTGTGGTGCTGGCTGGGAAGAACTAGTGCTTGCATCTGTCACCCAGTGCTTTGGACTGCTGCAAGCTGTTTATGTGTATGGGAATAAGTAGAACTACAGGAAAGGTGCAATTTTGGGAAATCTGTGGCAGTCTGGATGGGCAGGGGGGTTATGCCATGGCAGGGTGGGCAGCCTGCAGTTTCACATGTCGCTAATGAAAGCAGTTTGTAGGACAATGTGAGTGACTCTGATTCAGAGCAACTGGAAACAGCACCTGGAAATGGAAAGAGCTGCAGCATATATAAACATACTCTAACATTGCATTTCTCTTTTCTCCTAGGCTGGGATGATAATTGATAATGGTGTTAAAACTACTCCAGCCTCAGCCAAGGATAAAAGACCTATTTTGACTCTAATTTCTGGGAGGTAAAGTGTTTTGCATAATTTGCTTTGGAAAAAAGAAAAAGAATCTCTATAGCAGTGACTGAAAGCTGTGAAGTTGCTCCCAAGGAAGCTGATAAGAATCATTGGAATGTCTCTGTGGTGGGACCATATCAAGCACTCAGAGGGGAAAGGTCTTTGCTTAGATTTATCACTTCCTAACTTGTGCCTCACCTATTCCTTATTCAGAAGGACTTCCAGCACCCACACACTTATATTTTCATCCTTGGTTTTTAGTTCTGAGCTGGACTGAGCTGTCATGGATATTATATCTGATCTAGGGTGGTCTATTAATTCCTTTGTAGATGAGCAAGAAAATTAAATGTCTGGTCAGCACCCCTGCTGGGCAGAACTTGCTGCAAGAGTTTCCCAGGAATAGGAAATTAAATACTTCTTGGGATAACTGTAAAGCTTCTTCATTTTTTCAAGACCTGCTTGGACAGGGAATGCTTTATGATGGAGCTTACACTTTAATGCCCAGTTTCTGCCTAGTTCCAAATCTGATGCTGTAATAATAATTATAATTGTGATTGAATGCTTAGAGCAGCCCTTCATCCCCGCAGATGTGCAGGGCCTCTGTGCAACATAACGTTCAGAAATACTAAAATCTACTCTCCAGAGTGTATCGCATTAGTGTATTATATTAATGTATCACCTCGGTGGCTCCTGAGAATTCTTCCCACACTGCTGATGCTGACTCCAGAGAGCAGGCTGATGTCAGCAAAGGCCTTCTTGCGGGCAAAGTTTAATAGCATAAGGGTTCCACTTGTACCCTTTTATCTCATTAGAGGCTGAATCTGCTTCTTAGCTAAGATACTGATCCCAGGAAGAGAAAATGATTTAAACATTCTCATGTTTCGTAGTTTTCATTCCTAATAGGCCATTTATCTCCACTGACATCCAAGCTGCATTGCTTGGCATTGCTTTTGGGACAAAGTCCTGCAAGGAACAGCAACCTGTTGGAGAAGTCTGTGCAGAAGGAGGGAACAGTTGCCTCTTCCTTTCCTCCCTTCCATCCCTGGGGCTCGGCTTACCCACATGGCTGCAGTCACACACTGCAGGGACACTGCACTGGTGGGATGTCCTCCTTCCCAAGGGAACACAGCTAGCCTTTAGGTGCCACTAGCGCCCTTTGTCCTCTGATACACGTCACCCATGTGCCCTGCTTTGTTGCTGATGCTAACCAGCCTTCAAAAGTCAATATTGTTCATAATAGTCTAGTGTTTTAATAATTATATAAATTAATTCAATAATAAAAAATCTGCAGTAAAATAATAAAAGTAAAGAGTAAGAAATTAAATTATTATGAGAAGCCTGTTCTGCCAGTACCTCCAAATGCTCTTGGGAACCCAGTGCCACTTTTCCATATAGCTGAACATGCACTTTGAGTAACTGCCTCTTGCCATGGGCACGGTAAGGGATTACAAAAGGCCATTTGTGCCTTGCCATACAAGGGCAGGAATGACCCCTGGAAGCTAAGCAATTTATAATACAGTCATGTTTATGCTTGGCAATTACCCTGCAGGTTGCAGCTCAGGTTATTTATACCACTGTGCACTTTTTGTATGTCAAGAATGAAACAGTGAATAGCTGCCCTGGCCAGGGCAGGCTGTGAGGAAGGCTGGACAGCTACAAGGCTGGTGAGATTATTCTGCATTCAGTTATAGCATTAAATACCTGCAGCCTGTAGCATTTCTCCAGATTTACATATGTGTGACTGAAACTGGAATCCATCTCAGAATATCTGTATTTAACAGTATCTGCAGAATTCACGCAGGCTGATACTAAATCTCTCACTAGAAGCAGATTCATCCCAATGAAGTTGCCAAAGCAATATTCATTTATTGGAACACTATCAGCCTGATGCTCAGTTTTATACTGATATGATGGTTTATTAAGCATAGCAAAATGCTATTGAATATCTGTTAGCAATTTGACAGCTTGGCCTCACTACCCATTTGTTAGGAATGCATTTTAATCTCTGGACCATCCGTTGCTGGCACTGAGTTGGATACTCATTTATCAGGTTTTCTAAGATGTGTTGTATGGATTTAAGATACTCCTTCAGTAGTGAAAAGGAGAGCTACCCCTCAGGACTGAGGAAATGACAATGGAATTCAGCTTTGCTGTGGAGCACCAGTTCCTCACTGAGATCCCGTCACTCAGTGGTGGCTGACAGGCAGCAGCTGGGGCATCACTCTGTGGCAGCTTCCATTCCTAGCTGCCTCTTCCTTTCTTCAGGCCAATGTCTCATCATATCTGAGAGCTTCAGAGCTAATAAATCTCATGTGTGTGTCCTGGGCAATGCATAGCAGGAATAGTGAAGGAGGAGGAAAATTTGCTAGTGAAGCTCATTGCCACAGTATTGCCAAGGATAAGGGCTAAGAATGCTCAAAAGGGAAAAAAAATGAAAATATATTTATCTAGAAAACATGAATATGCTAAAGTATAACAGCAAAGGATTAAAAAAATATCCCAGTGTTTTGGGAGCAATATAACCTTCCCACGCGCTCAGCAATTTGTCAGCCATACAATAACAAAAAGGCGAAAGGAAACTTGGAGCAAGTCTCTCACAAGCTGCCCAGCCTGGCCCATCCTTCCCTTGGCGCTTGTGTCTGGCCGTTGCTCCCTCTGCTACCTGACTGGAGGGACTCTTGTCCTGGAGCTGCTCCCAAGGGAGCAGAAACGAGACGTTCAGCAAGGGGATGTGGAGCGGGGCTGTGCGCTGAGTGTCGTTGCCTTCCTTCACCAATACTTTCTTCTCCTGTTCTGGTTGCAGATACAGCCCACACAAGGATGCTGATCCTTTGAAGCCCAGGGAACCTGCAATAATTGAAGGCTTTATTGCCTACAAGAATCAGGATCACGGGGCCTGGCTGCGGGGTGGAGATGTGTGGCTGGACAACTGCCAGTGAGTTTTGCCTTATTTCAACTCTAGCAGTTCAACCTCGTGTTTATGGCAAGCATAGCAGTGGGTCAGATTATTAATATCATTTACACCTTTCAGATGGACAAGATTCCAGTAAAGATGAAACAATGAGCATAGGCATTATTTTACTCAAACGAAGCCTGTTTTGTCCAAATGGAAGATCGTGCTGTTTTTCCATGTAATTCTGACCAGCATTCAAAATTGGCAAAAAACATGCACACACACATGCAAATACCTAAATAGTCTTTACATGAAAAATGAGGTGCTTTAAAAAGAAAGCAGCAAAATCAACCACCTGCCCTAGCTAAGCCTGGTCGCAGATCAATTTTATGTGGCTTACTGTTGTGCTGAATAAGCTGGTCCTGACGAAGCAGACAAAACTGCATCACAGCAGCAAGGGAGGGAAGCTGGGCAAAGGAGTATTGTGCACTCTTTAAAGGCTGCTTCCTGTGCTGGTCAGAAAAGATATTTGCTTTATACTTGGAAACAGTTGATCTTCTACAGTTTCTTTCCTTGAGCAAGACTATTGATATCAGCCTTGAAGAAAGAAGAGGAAAGAAAGGGAAAAGCTAAGGCATGTTGTGATAACCTTAGTATGAATGTCTATCACACCACTGCATAGCATCCAATTGCAGGCCCAAGCTGGTGAGCCAAGTCTCTTAAAGCAACCAGTGGCTAGAAGCTGATTTTAGCAACCTGTCAGGTTGGCAAGAATGAGAATGCAGCAAAACGGCCAGAAACGTAACACCAAGTCGGCTTTTTGTTTATGCTGCCTGTGAACTCCTGAACCAGAAATGTCTGGCATTCCACAGGCACTGAGCGTGGCTCCTGCAGCTCCGTCGCATGGCATGTAGACATCTGTGCTGCTCTGAGTACCGAGGTTACTAAAGTACTGAGTACATTGCTCTATTCTATCAGTTCCTAGCAGTAAACCTGAAGGTGTATCTGAATTTGAGGAAGCAGCCATCAAATTGTAATTGTTTTTATAGCCACAGCGATTTCCATTTCTGCTGCTGCAGTAAGACTTATGTATTACATTAACAAAACAAATGTTCGTGTCATATGCAGGATATAAAGTGCACTGTACGTTTGTGGGGCTGGAGAAATAACAAGCAGGAACATAGTGTGTAATGGGGCTGCCACCTAGAGACAGAAGCAAGACAAGGCAGGGCTGGGTGGTATTCTGCTCCTGGCTCACACTGAGGTTTTGGCTGTGCAGGAAAGGGCAGTGCCGGAAATGTAAGAATGACACCGCTGTGCAAATACCATCAAGCTGGCACAGACTATCATATTAACTCAAGCTTTCCTGTAAGTCGGGGTTGGATCAGCATATATATACATAAGTTGGATCTGCATTTGTGGTTTTTCTTCAGTAAAAGCTTTGGAATTCAAACAAAACCAGAGGATACTTTAATCTTTTATTTTTTTAAGTAAGGAATATCTGACATCTATCTTCCTGACGGTAAAAAAGAAGCCAGACTCAACTGCTTATGTAACATTTCCACTTGTGAATTTATTTCATGGAAGTAGTAGTGTATGCTACATAAACACAGGGAATCATAAAAAAGATGTGCATAGGGCCAAGCATTATGAAATAAAAGAAGCCAGTTGGAGTGAGAGATAAGCATTATCTTTTCACCTAACAATGAAAAGAGCATTAACATTAGACACAGAGAAAAGGCTTTATCAAGCAAGTGAACTATGCCCAGTAATCCAGACTTATCCTCAACTGGGAGCTATCAATCAAGAGCAAGAGTGCGGCTTCTTATGATTCATACTGCAAGATCTGCCAAAAAGGATCTTCCAAAGCTGTACAGAAACAAATCTACAAAAGCCTGAGATGCCCCATGAGAAGTCTTTTTAATTAAGCCCTGATGCTCTCCACATTATTACATTGGTTACTCTATCTGGAGATGACTTACAAAAAAAAATCCATCTTTTCTCTTCTTTTTGCAGGTTTGCTGACAATGGCATTGGCCTGACCTTGGCAAGGTAAGTGTCACATGCTGTTGTCCTGCAAGCCTGTACATGCCAGTTGGGCACGGGGTGAGCAGCCGCTTCATCTCCAACCCTTTCCCTCCTAGTGGTGGAACCTTCCCTCATGACGATGGATCAAAGCAAGAAATCAAGAACAGCTTGTTTGTTGGTGAGAGTGGAAACCTGGGCACAGAGACTATGGACAATGAGATCTGGGGACCTGGAGGCCTGGATCACAGAGGAAGGACCCTGCCCATCGGCCCGTAAGTTCAGCTCAGCACACCACAGCACTCGCTGTTTCTGCTCAGTTCAGACTTTAGTCCAGTGTGGTGGTTTTCTCAGAGTTCTATTTAAGAATAACTGCACACAAAAGATTTGGTTTTACATCTCCCTTTCCCAAAGTCCTTGCTGTGCAGCCACTGCTGCCAGATACATATTTGTAGTCTGCCGATACGGTGTCAGACTTTTCTTTCTCTTCCCATTTGCAAAGTTCATAAGTCAGCCAAAGAAGTATGCTGTAGCTGGGCAATTTTGTACATGTTGTCAGCAGTGACTGACTAAGGCAGCAATCTCCATCCAGATCAGCTGCCAGAAAATCTTGTTTAAGCCATATCCTGGGTTTGGGCTGACCCAAAAGTGGTGATAAGGGTCCTTAAAGTGATTCCTACTATTGCTTCTGTGCTAGAAGAATCCAATGCCTTTGCCAAATAGTTTAGATACAGCCAGTGAACCTCTGTGGGTGCTCTTCCTAGGCCTTCGTCCTACGGATTGGTCTGCAAGTGCGGTAATGATCTGTTGTTATCCCTAAAAGCATGATTATCCTAACACTAGCCCTACATTGAACAAAAAGCACAGCTGACATTTTCTGTAGAATTACACTCATCAGCTTTGCTTCTTGGTGCAGGAAGCCTGTTAACCATCCCACTAATGGAAGGATGATCTAGGATTTTGCTTCTAACATCCATTATGTGTATCAATGTGGGTAGCTATGTCTGTTCTATATAGAAGCTCAAAAACACAGATAATTCTTGTCTAGGGGGAACTATTTATATGAGGAAGGGATCAACCTCTGATTGATTGTAGGTGAAATTTGAAACATTGTGTATTAGTCTGTAAAGAAGTTTAAGCATCATGTTCGGTTAATGTGTCAAAAGTGTCAGAAGTACTGACTTTATCTTGCAACTAATACTAAAAAAAAAAAAATAAAAGCTTACTGACCTGTCCTCCCTCAACTGTTTTCCATACAATGGATTGCAAGATCTTTCCTGGTCTTTATCTTTTATCTTTTGACAACATGTACAAAATTCATTTTTATTGCAAATCAGTTGCACTGCTTCTCTCCAAGTTCTTTTGAAAGATGTGCTGGGACCTCTTTTAGTTCTGCCATTACTCAGTCCTAGGAGTCTGTGCAGATCTGATGAGTTTCAGGTTTCACTGCTGCAGAACTCATTTGTGATGGCAAGCATGAATTTATTCATTTTTAGGTCAATGCCTTGGCATTGCTGTAAGTTCCTTCCCTCGAGGAGTTAAGAGAGACTAAATAAAGATGATCTTTTCAGACACGAGAGAACTTGAACTGAACTTACAAGGATAAGAGGATTCCATACACCTAAAAAGAAGGAAAATCCTTCCTTTTCCAAAGCATTAACTCAAGAGTCATCCTAAGAGCTGAGAAAAATTATAGCAGCTGAGAATCAAATACTACAGGACTGTCTCTGTCTAGAATAAGTTCTCAACCTCGTGCTAATGAGTCATTACCAAATTTCTATTTCATCCACCTGTTTTTAGGAATTTTCCCATTCGAGGGATTCAGTTCTATGATGGACCCATCAACGTCCAGAACTGCACATTCCGCAAATTCGCTGCCCTGGATGGCAGGCACACGAGTGCTCTGGCATTCCGGCTCAATAACGCCTGGCAGAGCTGCCCCAACAACAACGTCACCGACATTCATTTTGAAGATGTCCCTGTGAGTAATTCTTCACAGCAAGGGTTTTGCCATTTGGTTTTGAGTACAGTGCGGTGTGAAAAGGGTATAACAGCCTTTTGGGAAAAAAACAGACCTAAACAGTAGGAGCCTGTTGTCTTCGCCAGTTGAATGAAGGGAGTTTTAGCTAAGAAAGATAAAATTTGAGGGATGAAATAACAAGCAAATCCAAATCTTTGACAGGTGTGCAGCAAAACAGACGCAGGCTTTAGTTTCAAAAAACATTGAAGTTCTGATTGTTTCAATCTCTATGTCTCAAACAGTCAATGAAACTGAACAAATGCTGGGTAATTCTGTAGTCCTTCAGCATAGTAATTCTATGGGTAATATTTCACCTCTACAGACGTAAATGAGAGCAGAACCTAGCCAAAAAGAATCTGCCAGATTTTGAATTATAACAGAGACTTCAGGGTGGTTGTCTGAACCCATCCTGGGGTCTTTAATTTTGAGTTATTTGGGAATTTTCTTACATAAATATGTGCTAACTGGTTGCCAAAGTTCACCTCTAGTAGTTGTTAAATCCAACTGCCAAACATGACAAACAAATAAATAAAGTGGTTGGGACTGGAATGATTTGAGTTGCTCAACTTAAAAAAGTTAGCAGACTTGCTCATATGTCAGGAAAAAATGCTGACTAGCAATTCATATACCACATAGGATGGGAAAGGCAAAATTTTATTTGTCAGTCACTCACATTGCATCAGGCTGGTGACATAACTTTTATTTTCACTGGATAAAAATATCATTCAGAAGTTGCCTGAACAGCCATTTCCCAGGGGACATCACTGATTGTTCCCAGCAACAGTATGACTTTATGTGGCTTTGCAACCTTAAAAACATATTGACATTGAGTGAAGTGGTTTTAATGAAATAGACTTGTCTCCTGAACCTTTCTCCAGAATTTTAAAAGAAGCCTCTCACAGCTGAGGCTGAAATCCTTGTGTTTTGAACCTTTCCCTCATGCTCAGCAGGAAAATCTGTCTGCTCAGGCTGACAAATCAGACTTTTTAAGGATATAACCCAGCTCTATGTTGACTTCTGGCTTTATGAAGAGGCAGTGTGCAGACAAAGGAGAGACATTCTTTAATATTCCTGTAACATATTCAACATTGATGTGCCTACCAGCTGACAAGACTAACTGTTGAAAATGTTTTTGGTGCATCTGTCTTTTGATGTATGCTTTCAGAAACTCAGTTTTATTATTGTATAAGTGCTATTTCAAAGCACTTGAAGCCCTCCTGACTTAATCTGGAGTCCTGGGATCTCAGAGACTTTGAACAGGCTCCAGCCTACAGTGTCTCAAGCTGAGCAACCAAAATCTGTGGCACTGAAAGAAGGATTATGTTCATACATTCGCAGATTTCTTCATTCACAAGTTGAACACAAAAATCCAATGCCACTTCTTGGCCAACATACTCTCCAATGCCAAAGAATATAAAAAAACAGGTCCTTTGAATACATTCTTATAACTGTAGTTAGATTTTGCATTGTACTATAAGTGATGAATTCCTAGTTGGAGATTCAAATGTGTTTCACTGTTTTGTTTAGATTACATCAAGGGTCTTCTTTGGAGAACCTGGACCATGGTTCAATGATCTGAATATGGATGGTGATAAAACATCAGTTTTTCATGATGTAGATGGTTCTGTGTCTGAATATCCAGGCTCATACCTCATAAAGGAAGATAACTGGTTAATCAAACACCCTGATTGCATTGATGTGCCTGACTGGAGAGGGTCTATCTGCAGTGGACACTATGCACAGGTAACACTGCTTCCCTTTCAGTGTTGTCAGTATTATCTTGGCACTGCTAAGCTTGGCAGCTTCTCTGTAGAAAAGTATTTTCTTTTTGTTTTTTTTTGGGATGGTCATGGTTTAACTGCACATCTGTACCCACAGTTTTGAACACAGAGGTTGCCCATACGTACTGTTGCACATTTTCAGATATTTTTGCCTGGAACAACTTCTACCTAAGACCTCTAAAATCTCTGTGAGCATTAACAGATTAATATAATTCTACAGGCTGCAGGGTTGGGCAGTATAATTTTCCCTCATTTTAAGGAGGGAAGTGTTGGCAACAGTATTATAGGAAGTACGCCTAGGAGTCAAAATCAGACTTCCATTCCTGTGATCTTTCATCCTGTTCTTTAACCACCAAGCCATTATTCCTACCACATGAGTGCCTAGTGCCGCTGCTTTGAGAAAGTCTTTACTTCTCTCTGATGAGTAGTGCCTTTTTTGTCTCAGGGAGATGCAAGTGCTATTTTTTTCATAGTACAACTGAAGCCAGCTAACCACTGAGCTGGTTTTCCTACTTCTGAAATCTAGATAGGAAGTTCCATGTTTATGGAGAAGTCAGATGTCTGAGGTAGATTTTGTCCCTCTACTGGGGGTTGCCACCAGCATTGTGAATTACTGTAGGCCTATTTGAGGGCTTAACTGGCACATGTTCTTGAACTCTGTGGATGGTCCTTTGTTTTTTTTTCCTGAAAACAGTTTACCTTTTTGGAAAAGAATATTAAGAAACTGAATATGCAAGGATAACTATATGGCCAGTCATGTCATACATGTATACTCTGCTGAAGTTAGAGGCCTCACACCACTTCACACGTATCGAGTAGCTGGGCCTTTAATATTTTACTGTAAGTCATTAAATCTTATGTGATCTCTTTTTTTTTTTCAATCTAGATCTACATCCAAGCCTACAAACCAGCCAACCTGAAAATGAAAATAATAAAAAATGACTACCACAATCGACCACTGTATTTGGAAGGGGCTTTGAGCAAAAGCACTCATTACCAGCAGTATCAGCCAGTTATAACTCTGAGGAAAGGCTACACCATCCACTGGGACAAGACAGCTCCCGAAGAGCTGGCCATATGGCTCATCAACTTCAACAAGTGAGTGATCTGAGTGAATTCAAACCATGAGCAGCGCATTCTACCCCAACTAGTGCAACTAAGCATTTTAACTGGTGAAGTTATCACCACGTGAGCTCTTCCAGAATTAACATACTTGTTTCATGAAGTCAACTGAGTACAGAATTTTTCCATCTGACATCTCAGATTCCTCTTTCTTCCCTGGAGAAGTCATGGAAGATAAGCTAGAGCTAGTTCATTATGGGTACATGGAAGTCAGGAGTAGATTTGACCCACATCACTAAATTAACCCATGGATATTATGTTTAACTTACGTTGCACTGATTCATATCAAACCATTAAAATTTTGACCAGCCAGGAAAAGAAAAATAAGTTACAGAGTGAATTATTTAGTTTGGCTTCTAGCATGCCCAGGAAAATAATAGTCATGTGTCAACTTGTTCTAATATGGATCTTTGCTATTTTAGGAATGACTGGATCCAAGTAGGGTTTTGTTATCCTAAAGGGACAACATTTTCCGTTCTCTCAGACATCCATAATCGTCTTTTGAAGAAAACATACAAAACTGGAACCTTTTATAGAACCTTTCAGATGGAGAAACTGGAGCACAGACATCCCAGCAAAGGATACTACTACTGGGATGAGGACACTGGGTAAGGAAACAGGCCTTGCTGATTTGGACACTGACATGAGAAGAAAAAAATAGGGCAAAGATTCCTTCTGAGAATGTGATCAGCATTTAATTTTCCTGGGACTCCCACAGCTGCCAGTCATTCATAGGCTGTGCTGCACTGCCAATTATTCTGAGAAATGCTATGCCAAATGAATACAAATTAGGAAGAAAACAAAAGCAAAGTGCAGACCATGGAGCATGAAACTGAAGTGAGGGCACACCCAGCCCTTTTTGTTCTGAACAGCACCATTTTTAAGCAGCAAGGCAGGGATCCACAAGAACTGAGAGAGTTAAGTCTGTTAGTTTTCTCTAAAGAATTAAAATAATGGGAAAGAAAGAGAAAGATCTAAAAAACAAGGCAGGTATCTCTGTGTAAATGTATCATGATGCAGGAGAGCTCTAACAGTTCAGTGTTGTCTAATCTCTCTGTCTCAAGTTGCCTGACCCTCCCAAACGTTTCTGAGATGTGTGTTCCTGCACTAGCCTGTGTTGTGTTAAGCAGCAGAAATAACTGGCATCAGCACTAGGGGTTTGCAACACTACTGCAGGGTGTCAAGAAATAGTCCTCTGAGACTGGGACTAAGTCATCTGGTCCGAGTGGACCACTCAAGAATATTCATTTTTTTCCCCTATCTGCAGACTGCTGTTTCTGAAACTCAAGGCTCAAAACGAGAAAGAGAAATTTGCTTTCTGCTCTGTCAAAGGCTGTGAACGAATAAGAATCAAAGCTGTGATTCCAAAGACTGCTGGTGTCAGTGACTGTGAAGCCATGGCCTATCCCAAGTACATTGAGACACCGATTGTAGAAGTCCCAATGCCTAAGAAACTCTCTAGTGCACAACTGGTAAAGTAGTTGATTTATTATTATGGCGTTATTGTCCTTTAAGTCTGTGGTTCTGGTACATGTTCTTCCCCTAGTCACAGGAAGACTTTGTACCAGATTCAGCATCTCCTGTGCCCAATTTTCTGAAACAGTGCAGACGTGTAAAACAATATGGAACAGATTCTTGCAAGTGCAGAAAGCGCAGGTCCTCAAGGGACAGACCTGACCAAGATTTCAATTGCAGCTAAATAGTCTTTCAGGGCTCTGCTGTGAAGTGCTGAGCTTAGAAGTGGAGGGTCAAGAGTCATGAGCTGAAGGACATGTTGGTCCAGGGAATCTGTATCTGGAGAGACACAAGTCTCTTACCTGCCCTCCAGCTCCTGTAGGCTGTAAGAACAGCAGTGTCAGAGAGGAGACTGCATAGCTGGGTGTATCATTCTTACCAAGGATTTTGCATAGCACTTTTTCTCCTGGATCCAGCCTCGTCTGGTTCTAGGAAAGAAAAGGAGATATTTCTTTTTGTTTGTTTGCTTGCTTCCTTTTATGCATCACCTCTGGAGCAGGAATGCAGAGCAAAGCCTCAGAGAATTATATCAACTGTAGCCTCACTCAGGCTTTGCCATTCTGTGAAACAATTTAAATGCTGACAGGCTAACCAGAGAGGTTACTGTTGTGCCCAGTCTCATTAGCAGTGCAGTTTGGCAAGTCACAACTTGTTATGTTGCTTTCTTGCTTATTGAATTTCTAGGTTTAAAGGCTTTCTGACAGTGTACCCCTCAGGTAATGGACAGCCTCACTAGAAACCATTTTCTCTTTTTTTTCCTGTTTTTTTTTTTTTTTTTCTTTTGTAAACAGCAGGCTAAGGACCACTTACTAGAAGTGAAAATAGAAACTTATAAGAAACAGTACTTCCACCTGAAGGATGACTTTGCATACATTGAGGTAAGCAAGTCCTCTCAGTGAACTATGTGAAACTTATGAGACAAAATACGTCATTATGGAAAACCTACAAAGTTACCATGGATGATTAGTATTGGGTCTCTTTTGCTTTGTATTTTGCAAAAAAAAATGGCCATAACTTCATCCTACTAGCAAAATCACAGCACAGTTGACCTCAGAGAGCTGGAATTGTGCCCTTTAATATAAAGAACAGTCCAGTGTTGTTCAACACTATTAGTACTTCTTATAGTTGGTTGTATCGTATTTGTGTCGTTTTGACAGACCAAGCTTATTTTTCCTCCTGCACAGGTTGATGGTATTAGGTTTTTCCTGACGGAGGAGGGTATTCAACTGATTGTGATTGATGGATACCATGGAAAGGTTGTTGATCGAGTAACATTCAAGAACTCTATTCTGCAAGGAATTCCAGCACAAATAGAAAACTATGTCAACAGCATCAAAGATCAGTGAGTAAATAGTCTAGTGTTACTAACACATATTACACAAAATGCTGTGCAAAACTCATTTTTTCCTGATTTTAGTCACTATGGGCCAGGCTGAGAGGGATAAGAATGTGGTTTGTACCTGCTAACTACAATGGTGTCCAAAGGTGAACAGACCATGTAGGCAATGTAAGAATGTACAGTGTGTGACTTAGGAACTGATCAAGCCCCAGATAAACTGCAGGACTACGTTTGATTAATAAACTGTAGATCTATATTTATTCAGTGGATTACAGATAAACTGCAGACTTAAATTCCTGAATAAACTCTTGGCATTTATCAATTCTAGTGTACAGATGTGCACAGTTTACATTTTTCTTCAGTCTGCACACGCTCTCAAATCTCTGAAGATTCCGCTAATAAAGTACATGCTCTTTGCACGTGTTTCTTGCCAAGAATAAAGGACTTTGTGCTTTTATTTTTTAAGTTTGGGGAGCCAGTTTTGGAAGTGGGTGGTAAGTATCCAACACATGTTCCTGCATCCTGGAGGACAGCGGGTTCATTTGCTGGAATAATATTGGAAATAACCTCTGGACTCCTTTAACTGAAGGGGCTATTCTCTTCTCAGATTGGTTTGCACAACTGGGAAATGAATATATTTCATTGTTATTAGATCTGTTCTGACTTAAAATCTAGTCCTAACATTCAATACAAATATGATTGCTGTTGATGAATTATCTGAAGTAATCGTGGGCAGATTGACAGAATATTGTTCTAGGATTTATTGTGGAAACTTGGAAGAAGTTTCAGCAGGACTTCACAAAGGTGGACACAGCTGTGTTTCTACTGTCTGAAATAATTCTAAGGCTTGCAAAAATACATGTCAAGTACAGAAAAGCATGGGAGTTACTTCTTTTTCTTTCATAAGAATATAATAGGGTGTTTCAAAGAACTCCATCAGCCTCCTTTGCAGGAAGGTCAGTCTCAATTCTGGCTGAAACCAGCTGCCTGCCTGCATTCTTTCTTCCTTTAGTTCACTTAAACCTGCTGGAGTGCTTTAACAGTTCCTCTCTGTAGGTGAAAGAGTCTCTGTGGCTTCTTGGAAGCAGGATAGGGACAGGTCTTTATTGCATGAGAGTAGCACAGAGATCCTTAAATCAGTTGATATTCTCAATGGAAAACTGACTAAATGTCCACAGTGCTGTGTGGGAAGCTGCATGAATGTAGCACCAAAGCATTCTTAAACAGTTCTCTAATCCCTCACCTATCAAAACTGAAAAGCAGGAATCTCTGACCCCCTGCTCCATGCAGGGCTCACACAGAAATGAGTGTTTCCTAAAAAAGCTATGTGGCTAATAGCCAGGACACTCAGCTAGGAACAGAGAGAGGAAAAGCACTGGCCTCTGATCACTGGTTTTAGGATGATGTCTCATTTGAGTGTCTAATAGAAAAAGAAGTCTACGTCAAAATGCAAGATGTGATAAAGCTTTGAGAGGGAAGCTTGAATCATAAATAGACTTCAGGAGTATTTAAATCTGTCATAATCCTTTTAAAGAACCTATCAGAAGGACCTAGAGCTTTTTTTGGATCTGAGCCTGATTGTCTCTTTGGATTAGTTTTGGAACTGGATTAGGATTAGGACTGGAACTGGATGTGGATCAAACATGATCAGTACCTCTGAGATCTCACTCAGTTGTGTGTGTTTGCAAGGGTTAAAACTCCAAATCATTCTCCTTTCATCAAAAGCTTATCCAGCCCTTCCCCTGCAGGCCTTTCCAATCCAATCAGGCAAGTCTTTCAGCTACAGCCATGAAAGATCTATCATCATCCCTTTATCCAGGAAAGGCAAAAATTGGGAGAAATAGTGTTGTTGGGAGTCAGATACCATGCAGGTGGAGGCTCTGTAAGGCAGCAGCTGCTTGTCACCTCTGTCCCCCTTCATGACCCAGATGAACCACACAGAGGGATGGGGCTAGTGGAGAGGAGAAGGGCTCCGCCGCCCAGAAAGCTCTGCCTGCCTCTTGTGAAGAGATTACCAAAACAGCAACATTTAAATAGTTTTATGGATCTGGAGATGTGGAAAGAGGTGTTTCTAGCAATGACAAATCTCTCATTTCATTTGAGAAACTCTCTGTAAGCCAAATTGCATTTTTAAAAATTAATTGACTTTTCTGATTAATTTCCCTGGGTTAACAAAATAAACATCTGGCAAAAATTATTTTAAATTTCCAGGGCAAGAAAGGCTTAACAGAAAGTAATGATTTTAGTAAAGTGAAAGAAAAGGAGGTGAATCAGCATTCACGGAATAGTCAAAAACAGACTGCCAGCTCCATCCATTTTTGTAAGAACTGAAGTATTCTAACACCTCAGTTTATTGTAGGAAAAAATCCTAGTGACTTTTAGTTCTTTTGCCATCATCCATTGCTGTTTTTCCCTGAGCAGTTCCAGATCCAGCTGAGGTGTTAAGATGTAACTGCTGCACTTTGTAGCTCAGTGCTTGATCTCCTCAGGAGCTGTCATCTAATTAATTTAGTGATTTGAGGCTGCTGTGATATAGGAAAGCAGAACCAGCAAGGCTTTTATTTTGCAGAACTGACATTCTAGTCACTGGAAGTGTCACTCATGGAAGGCCTGCAAAATGGAATGAAAGGATGTCACCTAAGCAAGTGTTTTCCCGATCACTCTGCAATGCTGCTCTAATTAGGAGCTGAGCAAGAGTGACATCCCTGTGCCACTGAGCTTAACAGCAAAACTTCTGCTGAACTCACTGAAGCTTGACACACTCCAAGACAACTATGGGAGATGCTGGAGAATCTTGTAGGAAATAGTGGGGTTGACTTTGTTCAGTGACCTGAACCTTTCTGAGCAGTTCTCCCTTTATAATTATCCCTTCATGATTACTGGTTCTTGTTTTGTTTATCACCACCTTTGGAATTAGGCTTGGGCAGTTGCTGGATTTTACCCAAATATTTATAGATTTGCACTACATTAAAGGGCTCATCCCCTGTCTCTCATTTATCACTTCATGTTTATAAAGAATCCCAAGAAATTTTGAGCTGAAATACACTGCATGCACCTAAGGCAGTAATGATAACAATAGTGAGATACTTTCTAAGCAAAAGAATGTAAAAAAAAAAAAAAAAAAAAAAGTCAGGCCAGCAAAAATCTGAAGGAAGTGAATTTCTTCAGGATTTATCCTGCTAATGATATAAGAATAAGAGTTATTTGGCGTGTTGCTGAGAGCAATCCAGAAAGATCTTATTTCTTTCTAAGCAAAGCAGGATGGATCTGCTTGTTGGGAGCACTTAAACCACCCAAGAAACCAGTTAAGTAAAAAAAAATAAAATAAAGAAAGAAAAAGCAAAAAGGCAAATTCAGTCTGCTTCCTAATGGGTTTCGCATGATTGGAAAAGTGAACATATGAGGAAATTCTTGGAAAGCACTGATGAATCTGCTAAAGCAGGAAGCTGCAGTTCATGAGTCACGCAGCCAGGAGTTGCCGGTGGTGTCTGGCAAGCGAGGAACGTTTCATGTGTTTATAAATGACTTTGTTTCCTTCAGCTCTATAGTGCTGGTGACATCTAAAGGAAGATTCATCTCCAAAGGACCATGGACTAACGTACTGGAAAAACTTGGAGCAGTAGAAGGTTTTAGGTTAAAAGGTAACCATTTTTTAAAAATACATTTAAAAAAAAATGTCTTTACTATAATGCTTGTAATGGGACCTCTTCATCCTCCTCCTAAACTCTGCCTTGCTTTTTCTGCAAGAATGCACTCAAAACACCCTGGGAACAGTCATTTGCTTATTTATTAAGGATGTATTCACTGCAGCTCTGCACAACAGCATCCATTTTAATACTGTAGATGGAAAAAAAAAAGCATTCTGGCAGTTGTTCTTAGAAGCAAAGAGTTCTTCTTGTTCTTTCAGATTTTTCCAGATTTTTTAAATAAAAAGGCAGTTTAATAATAGAGCTATTGGACTTCTCCCCCACTAAATGCCTCAGAACAACAATTTTGATACTGTTTAAACTTATTTTTAGTGGCTCTCCCTTGAAACAAAATTCCAAGTTGATGGTACAAAGTGTCTCTATCTCCAGTGTCACATACTGCTCTAGAATATTGCTCTGTTGTAAGTGTTTCTCTGATCAGTTCTAACTGGGAACTTTGGGGCATGGTACTCGGCTGCATGTGCTATACTGGCTAATGCCTTCCCCAAGCAGGGAAGGGGTCTGAGCATAAACATCGTGCAAATAATGATAGTTCCAGTAGACAGCTGAAACTCTCTGCTCTAAAGGATTTTTCCTTGTCTCTTTCTTTTCTGCTAAGTATCACATAGAGGCTATTAATTATTGGAAACATGCCTGGTGCAAGTACAGTTAGAATTAAACTTCAGCAGGAAAGTATTTAATGGCGAATACATAATTGGCCATTAGTCTCGCAAAGGCTTATGTGCTGCAGTCCCCCTGCATCTGCCCAGCCGAGCGGGTGTCAGGCTACACTTGGGCTTACCGGAACCGTGAGGCCCTCCTAATGTATGTGCTCTGAATTGCAGAAAAAATGGCTTTTGTTGGATTCAAAGGCAGCTTCCGCCCAGTCTGGGTGAAAATGGTCACTGATGAGGACTCAGCTAAGATCTACCAAGCACTGCCGATTCCTGTGGTGAAGAAAATGAAATTATGAGGACACACTGCTTTGCCTTCTGGCTACCAGCACTGCCCTGACAGACGGACTACTGACTGCTCACAACAGGCACATTGCCAGAGTGCTCCAGAGATGTAGCATTTTGTTGTTGTTTTCAGAACTAAATCTTACTGTAGCTAGAGCGGCCACATGTGACAGAAAAGCATTCCTCTGTGACCAGCCTATGTTCTGTGATCATCAGCTGCTGTCCTGCTGATTTGCTCAGTGATACCGTGTTGACTCTGGTGTTACAACGCAAGGTTTGCCTCGCTGTTTTTACAAGGTGCTGCTTTTTCAGCACCCCTGTGACAGGCGAATTTTTGTGCTGTCTCTCAAAGGGTGAGTTCTAGATCTCAAGGCCATGGAGGATTATTGTCTCTCCCAGCCTCTCAACTGTCATAACACTTTTTTCCGTAGTGTTACTGGCTGCTCACATAAACACGGAATGCCAATTTGAAGGCTGGCTGAAAATCTAAGATAAAAAGACTATATTTGAATGATTGACTAGACAGTAAGAATTTACCCTATGGCTCCAAAAATATTCCATCAAGCTCCTTGGGTCTTTCTGCATTGCATATGCTAACTCATGGCATGTAGTTGGGGAAGAAATGATGGAGGAGCAAATAATGTGTAAAGGGCATTGATGAGACCATATCCTCCTGCCTGCTTAGAAAAGAACAGTTCTCCCATGGGTTGTGTTTTGGGTTTTTTTTTTAACAGTGTTTTTTGCAGGTAGGGGTTTTCCTTATATGAGCAGCTATAGGCCAACAGGAAAGAACTGTCGAAAAGCTCATTTTCCTCACCCCTTCCCCTACAGTCTCTCCCTACAACAATAGTCAGGACCAAACTGGTGGGTTTATAGTCGCCAGCCAAAAAGTCCTTTCCAAGACTTCAGTTTACAGCTGGGCATACTGGGCCCAACTTGTCCTGCTACAGGGTGATGGTTTCCCCTTTCCAGGCAAGCCAGAGGGCCGGGCTCAGGCTGCTCTGCTGTGTGCTGCTTTCCTACCACGTGCTCAGGCTACGGGGGTGAGTGTCTTAGGCCTCCTGGCAGAGCTGTGGGGCTAGCAGGCAGCCAACAGGGGAATCGTTGAGGTCTTACCAGGTAGCTGAAGAAGTAGAGCAGGAGCCCCATAACTAGCGGGCTCTCTTGAACCTCCTTCACCCCTTCTGCAAAGCATAACCTTCAAAGCTAAAAGGCTAGCTAATAAGGGCAGATTAGCCTGTCCTGCTGGGACACCTCTTGAACCTGAGACATTGAACATTGTCTTGCAAATCTTTGGAAGCACTTAGAGTATTCAGTTATATTGCTGTCTGTTGCTCAGAAATGTTAGCAAAGTATCTCCTAAGCCTGGCTAGTCTAAGAAATCTAAGGAGGGATAAAAGGTAGGAAGAATAATTTTTCAAAGCACGTGAAATTATCAATATTGCCAATAATATGTGTTGTTTCCTCCTTTTACCCCTCTCTGCCACTGCTGCTACAAAAATTGTTCTGATTGCTGATGGAGACCTAGTCACAAGAGCTCTAAAACACAGCAGGAAATGCCTTTTCTTTCCCATGGTATCCAAAATACATTAGCTTGTGACTAGAATGAAAGAGCAATGATTCTGTGTGCCAGTCAAAAGGCCAGACAGATGTCAAACTCTATAAGCTCTGTCCTTAATTTTTAGGACAGCTGCTCTGCAAGTCAAAGCAATCACGAGCAAAATTCAGGTAGTGCTGTAGGTAACATGCCCCTCAAGCCTCTCCTGGGTTTTGAAACTGGAAATGTTCTTTTCAGTCTTACTATATCGTTGTTTTCAGCAAGCTGAATGTCATGTGTGTTGTATTTAAGAAAAGAAAGGAAGGAAGGAAGAAAGAAATATTAAAAAAAAAGAAAGAATAAAAGAAAGAAAGAATCCAAGTTTCCCTCCCATGCTTCTGAACAAGAGCCTCAATGAAGGATTTCTCCTTTCAGCACAATTGTTTTTATTCTTTCGGCATTTGTGCCACTCCCAGACTGGGCAATGCTTTTAAAAAGCAAAACAGTATTTTTCCAATGTCTTATGATAGTTTGTGGATTTCATCCTCAAATTACAAACTATTATTTTCAAAAGGTAGTTTCACTTTGAGCTCAGTGTATCTAAACCTCACTTATCTGATGGCCAAAACAGAGCCTGTTCCCTGTGAAAAAAATCACTAGTTAGTGTGGGCCTGTTCATGTAACTGCACCTGTCACACTGTATTGGTGCAACACACAACGCCCANCAAAACAGAACCTGTTCCCTGAACTCTATCAAATACAGTTAGTGTGGGCCTGTTCATGTAACTGCACCTGTCACACTGTATTGGTGCAACACACAACGCCCATGAGATGGACCAAAACAACCGTATGTCTTTCTCGAGCAATTGATAAGCTGCCTGAAGGAAAGCAAGAGTGCTCCTGCTTAGGGATTTGGTTTTCTACAAAGCACCGGTGGGGCAGGGGTTGTCCTTCGCGTTGCACCGTTCAGCTGCGTCACTAACAGTTTCCCTTCCCCGCTCTTTGTGTAAATGTCCGAGAGGATCATGCCATGTGCGTGAATCCTCTAGACCAGTTTGTTCAGCATGTTGCATTTGTGCTAAAGTGTAGCTTCTAATTTTACAAGTCTTGAAATTCTCAGGGTGAAATCATAAGACTTGGCTCTAGGAAAATTTTCGCTTTTTTTTTCTAAAAAAAAAAATCTTATTAAAAGGAGAAAACTTTTAAGTAGCCTGTTCTCTCATGGAAGGCTTGTCACATGGGGTCTGTTTGGAGTTAGGGCCAGGGCTCATGCTGTGAATACTTAGTGTGGGGTTACTGCAGTCTGCTAAGGCTGACGGACACTAGAGCATCACAGCAGAGGGTAACGGGGCAGATAATCCTGTGAACGCAAAGGGCTCGCATTGACACTTCTGGGATGAAGTCAATGTCTTACTCTGAAGGCAGAATTTAGCCTAATATCAACACCAATCAGCAATAGTTTTGTGCCATATGATTGCTTTTTAATCTTTGACTGTTCTAGAATTTGCATTTGCACATTTTGACTAGTGAATTAACTGACTGCTTCTACTTTGTACAGTCTTTTAACAGTCCCTGAACAAGCTGCAGTTATCCTCTTTATAAGGTTTTTATTACTGCGTATGTTCTCATGTTTGCCCACACAGACAGTTGCCATTGTAAGAGTGATTTTTGATTGGATTTTGTCTGTTTGTTTGGATGTTTGGTTTTTGCATCTGTTCAAGTGCTTGTCCTACCTGTCGCCGAAATAGCTGGTCCTTTTTCGGATTATATGTATAGTGTTTTGTACATTTTCTTATAGACTTCCCAATGAAAGAAGATATATATTCTATTTATTTATTACAATGGCACTAAGATAACTAAATTGCAGACATATGAAGCATTTTTACTGGAGTTTAACATTGTCCAGGCTGTTAAGGAGGTTGGCAATAGGTCTTTTCTGATAATCTGCTTTGCACTTGAAAGCTCCCTATGTCCGCAGAATGTGGTAATGCATTGACTGTCTATTTTATGATGACAAGAGCTCTTGGGACAGTAGTTCCAAAAGTTTGTGGCTTACAACTGAAATTATACATAGTTGTTTGGAATACACATTGTTTATCAAAATAAATATTCAATGCAAAATTCTTTCTGTTTGGTTTTGTTTCTTGTCTCTTCAGTATTACTCCGTACCAATGAATTGGTGTTTGTGGTTTTACTTAACTCAGTTTGCTCAGTAGGTTTTGGTAACTTGCACTTGTGTCCCAGCTTAAATCTTAGGAATTTATTTGCTTTACTAACAACTAAGAAAATAAAAATTCTGTAGTTAGTTATGCTGGATCTAGCGTGGAGAGAAACACTCACAACGCTGGATACCTCAGCCGAGATGAAGGTACATAGTGTCTTTCTTACTTCAAAAGACAGCAGCTGGGGCCAAAGAAACCTGTGTACACGCTGCCTGTCGGCACACACTGTCGCACATTTGACTATTTGCCCAGTCAAACTCGTGAGCTCAGAGACAGGGAGACATGAAGGAAAGGACAAGGGAGCAGGAAAGGGGATATTACGGTGGCCAGACACAGGAAGGAGCTGGAGATACTGAGCCGTGCACATGGCAGGTGGGGGATAAGGAAAGGCAAAAAAAAATCAGGGTGAAGAGAGATATAATATGTAAAGAATACATAAAATATGTATAATTTTGTCATTGTGGGCAGGTATATAGCCTTATGAGCATCTCACTATCAGGTCAAGTATTACTTTTTGACTGTAAATTTTCCACTCTGGGACACTGCCAGCTGAACAGGCTCTACTATAAATGGCATGAAAAGGCATGAAAAGGCATGAAAATTGAAATTTTTTTTGGTGGCCATAATCAGCATTTCCAGCATCCAAGCATGTATTTTTTAATCAAGTCTCAAAATAGTAATTAATACACTGAAGGATATGGCATCATCTCGACTAATTCCTCCAGGCCAGGAAACTAAAAATGCGCCCTGCCTACTCATGTCAGATTGAAATTACTGATATGTTTGACTTCCCCAGATCAACTCCATGGAAAAAAAAAAAAAAAAAAAAAAGATGAAAGCAAAGGCAACAGTCTCACCCCACAGCACTATGGCAGGAGGGAAAAAAAAAAAAAAGAAAAAAAAAAGCATCTATTTAATAGCGTGACAAGATCAAAGCTGGCAGAGCACTTTAAAGGGCTCAATGTTGATAACTGTAGGGGCAGCCACTGAGGCAAGGGGCAGAGCAGGGCTTTAGCATCTACCCCCATGCTGCCGCCTCACTCGGCGGCTGCGCCTGCAGCCCTCCTCTCCGCAGCAAAGCTGCCACGAGACGGGTGCTACCCCAATGCGGATCTACAGCCAGCAAGGCCTAAAATCACAGCTTAAAGTCCTTTTTTTTCCTTTTAGAAGAAAAGTCCTGTCTGAAGGGACGTGGGAAGGAGTCACGGGCAATTTCTTGGCGCTTGTCCCATCCCTTCCTGCTCCCTCTGCTCACAGGGCTGGCTGGGCACCAAGCGCCCTCGGCAGCAGCAGGTTCTAGATGACCATGGCCCCATAAATCAAACGAGTGTCTGCGGCAGCCGCAGCGAGCGCGGGGCACGCGGCTGCTCTGGAGGGCAGGGCGGCCGGCGCAGAGCAGCGAGGCCGGTACACGTGCGCCCACAGCTACCCCAGGGCCACGCGCGCGCAGCAAGGTGGGACGCTGGGAGCTCACACGGCCCTGGGTCGCTCTAAGCATAAGCTCCAAGCTTGGGTCCCACAGCAAAAGGGAAAGTCTCCCTTGGCACACAGAGCATTATGCACTTATATAAAGGTGTATTCTTTTATATATATATATATAGCAAATGTGCCTGTGTGTGTTTTGTGTTTCGATTTCTATGCACATACAGCCATTACAAATAATGACAAACTGTACAGAACTGCATGGAATTCATTACGTTCGCCCGACTGCCACTTTTCTTCCTTGTGACACGGCCAATGCCGCGGGACACGCCATGAAACGGCCGCCGCTGCCGGCCCGCGCCTGCCCTCTGGCGGCCGCGCCGCGCCCCGCCCCGCCCCGCGCGACCGTTAACGGCCGCGCGCGGCACGAACTTCCCGCCTTCGGCTGAGGGGAGCCGTGAGGCGCCGCAGCCGCGGAGGGGCGCGGAGGGCGGTTGGAACTCAGCGCTTCCCTGAAGATAAACCCGGAGAAAGGCGGGTTGATGGCTCTGTTGCGGCTTCAATATCGCCCTTCACAGCAACCCGATGTTTTTGAGCATTGCTTCCCGAGGCAATGCACTTCAATACCCGAAAAAGCAGACGGCAAAGTAGAACGTGCAGAACTGCTGGTCTGGAGGGAGCAGCCGCTGTGCTCACTCACCTGTGGAGAAGGGACAGAGGAGCGAGTGGAAAACCCCTGGCACTTCCACAACACCCGGCAGAGCTCACCTACACACACTGTAGTTCAGCTCTTTATAAATAAATCACTAGGCAAAACTTCATGGGAAATAAGTGGCAAAGTTTTAAGTACTAGTACTGCATCTTTAGCTGAACTGCCTGCCTTTTAAAAGTTGGGATCGGGAGTGGTTTGCTTGTTTTTCTTTCTTTTTTTTTTTTTTNTTTTTTTTTTTTTTTTTTTTTTCCCCTTTTACATGTTGCTTTGGACAATGGAAAAACAGGGGCTGGGTTGAATCCCAAACCAAGGAAAAAAAAAAAAACAGAGAACTTGTCTCTTACATAAAGAAGTCATTCTTAGTCTAGCATGACAGTAATATGTTCAGCGGAGTGTCTGCTCGTGTTTCTTCTGAGGTTCAAGCACATAAAACAACAGAGTTGTTTGTTAGAGTATTTTTCTCATCACTCGCTGACTCCAAGACATGGGTTATGGAACCCATGTATAGCAACATGTTCCCTTCCTTTGCTTCACAGACCAGCAGATGGGCAAAACTCACTAGTTTTCTCCCCTCTCCCACCCACCCTCTCCCCAAAAGTGCTAGATAATTGAAAAACCTTATTTGTCCAATGCCCAAATCAAAGTGTTTTTTATGCAACACTTTCAGGTCTTCGAATGGGCCAATCTATCACCTTCCACTAGAATATTAAGCAAATTTTCAGGCTTTTTCAGCCCCAAAGGGCCAGTCCAGCATCTGACTCACTCAGAGGCTGTTCTCTCACACCACCTCCTTTCAGACCAGAAGGATGAGGGAGGGATGTGTGGAAACCACGGCTGTGACTACACCCTTCCTTCCCCTTGCCCCTTGCACGTCTTCCTCACAAACACACCTTCGAAAGCTCCTTCCTACACGGGCCCTTAGCACCATGTACAGTGTATAAAAGTCTAAAACAAAAACCTGGGGTGCTCTATCAGCTTGTAAGTAGAATAATTTACAGTCTCTATGTCTGAGCCTAGCTGAACTATAGCTCAACAGCCAAGAAATATGCTAGGATGCAGTAAGAGGTGGCTTGCAACAAGAACGCAGTGGTGGGACTCAACAGGAAATCATTCTGCAGAAAGCCCCTTAAAAATAATCATCATCTTTCCTATTTTTGTCAAAGAGCTGAAGTGAGGCTAGGGAGAGAGTGTGACTAACCCCCCCTCAACCCCCCACCAGTACAACTATAACCTCAGCTTTTGTTTTCTATGCTGTAAGCGCTCAGTCAGTAACGCAGGAGGGAGAACGTTTCGTGAAGCGCAGTGCCTCGCATAANAATAACCTCAGCTTTTGTTTTCTGTATTGTTAAGTGCTCAGTCAGTAACGCAGGGGGGAGAATGTTTCGTGAAGCGCAGTGCCTCGCATAACCCAAGGGCTTCTCACTTAGTGACGCCTTAAGAAATCATTGCAGCTGATCTGGATTTTATTTCTGTTCTCTTCCATCCCCAGTAAACTGTACCGCTAGAGCATTTGGCCGTTTCTTGAATCCCACATCTTGCATCTTCTCTGTTTGTTACAAACCTTATGCTCATTTTTCTCATCTCATGTATTACGACCACCCTGATTTAATATTACGGGCATAAGAAAGTGGATGAAATCTATTCCTTACTAGAGAATTTCCAAACCTTACCAGGGTTATTTGAGAAGTGAACAATACAGCTTGATCAGTGATGCTACATGGGAGGGACGGGGGTAAAATAGAAAGCTGAGGGAAAGTTACATAGCTAATTAGACCACAAAAAGAAGTATTTAGCTTCTGCATTAATTCTTATGGCTAAAATAAATCAAAATTAGTTTTTCAAAATCCTCTACTCAGCTGCTGTGTTAAATGCCAGAGCACGCACTTATTTTTCCACTAAGCTGGCTGGTAATACTATCAGAACCACAATTAGCTAACGTTCACATCATTATTAATATATTTTACAGCAACAGAAAGGCAACAGCTGACTACAAAGGATTGAGAAGCAGGGTATGCTTTGGATATGAAACATAAGATGAACACTAAAATATTAATAGGAACGGCTTGTGTATTTTAACATATGTGCTAGTTTGAAACCTCACACGATTTCATTTTAGATGAGAACATGAAAAACAACTCCTGTTTTTGTAATAAAACTGGAAAGAAATAAAACTGCTCTGAGGAGGACGGATTTAAAAACGCATATAGGGCAAACGGCAACCCTAGGTCTGGGAAACCTAAACGGTGATGAGATGAACTCACATGTTAAGGCTTTATTCCTTTTATTGATGCAGCAAGTGCTCAGCTATGTATTTTTTCAGTAAAAACTTACTTATCTGTGCAACTCATTAGTATATAATGAATTCTCTTTCCCTGGTTTATACACATTGTTCAAGCTAAGGATATTATTAACAGGATTATTATTACAGCCTCAGCAGGCACGAGTCTCCTCAGGTGGTCAGGAGCACCCGACACCACTGCAGTCCCGGCTGGAGGAGCCGCACATCCTCCTCACTAAAAGAGGGAGGCCGCCAAGCGAGCCGTGTGCTGCAGAACCAGGGACACGCTCGCCTCTGCCAGGAAGGGTGGGCCCCTTTCAGCTGTTCCTTTTCTCCCTTTCCCCAAAACGCACCCCTTTGCTACTCTTTGAAGTATTTCCCTGCAGTTGCAGTTGCATTGCTCATGGAAGGTCGAGGCTGGAAATCATTTTTTATTCACAGGGTTATGTTGCAATTATTTATATATATGCCAAAAAATAAACAGTGGACTTTATGACTCCAAACAGTTCTGCAAATTTATATATTACCTTAACCTAAGGGGGTTTATTCCTGCTAAAATACTACAGTATGAAAGTTAAAAAGAGCTTATTTTATTCTACAGTAGGAATTGTCCCATGAAAGTGTATCAATATGTATAGGAAAGTGAAAATGTCAAGAGCTAAAACAATCACAGCACTGATGAAACAAGTATTTGTAAAAACAGAAGGATCTCCACGTCTCTTACCCAAGCATGTACAGGCACATTGCGTTTGGTACAGGCAACGCAAGGATTTGGAGAGAGAAAAACGTCACATCCAAGTTTAGTGACTGGCTGAATTTCAGCAAAGCTGTTTCTCTGATTTCAAGAAGGCCTCCAGCTGCTCCACCTCTTAACTATAAAGGGAAAAGATAAAACCTACTTAGAGTGGAAGTGAGGATTTATTAATAGCTGAAGCACGCAGATAGTTTCAAAGGCTGAGCTGCATCTATATTACAGCATGTCTCTCCTCCTTGGATAACACTACTTGCCTTTATATTATGTGTGTACTATTTTTGCATTGCGTGATTATTCAGCTCAGGCAGGAATCAGTTGGATTCAAAGCAACAATAAAAATTATGCTGTGTAAGCTTTGGAAAACTACAGCACATTTTCACACACTTCTGACCATGACCAGAATATTTTTTTCTATTCAAGTTGCGTCAAATATTAAAAAAATAAAGTGGGTGTGGGGCAGGACCAGTCAACTACAACACTTGACAGAATAAATTAGTTATAAACAAGAAATGATGAGCCCTCCCCTTCTGTACAAGCCAATGCAATAACCAAATAACTACAAAAACTTTTCAGCTGCTTTATATCCCACCATTAACATAAATTTATAGAAAAAATATCCTGAATCCTTAAGAAATACATGCTTTTATTTTTTTCACTCAAATAAGCAAGGATCTGATCAGTGAACTGCAGTAGGAAAATTTTCTTTAATCATAAATTCATACAAGTATCAAAGCAAATAATGATGATCACATGGAGTCTTCACCATCATCATTTAGTCTTTATGACCAAGCATAGAATCCAAAGATGAGTGAGCCTGTCTCTCCAACACTTAACTAAATTAACAGACTATACACCATTTTAAAGCATTACTGCTTCATTAAGGCTTTAAAATAATAAAACATGGAGTTCAGTGGCATTTTATTTTGAAACACGCACTCAGCAAGTCAGTTTCCCATTTCTGATATCAAAGAATTCCACACAACCAACCATTATGGTTCAGTTAGGACCTTTCATCCAGAACACTTGGATTTTAGCACCTTAAAAAAAAAAAAACAACAAAAAGTCTTATTATTATCAAATGAAGAGAACCAACACCATACTCATCCTCTGAAAACAGATGACATGGAACATACAAACTAAGCACATTTAGTCCTTAACAAGTGAGAAAATGGGAAACTATCCTAAGCCATGCACTTAACTGAATACCATTTAAATAAGACCCTCCTAATTATACAGTCTGTTGAAGATGAATTTAATTTGCTTCCATGTATCAAGCTTTAATGCATTTAAATCAATGTTCATTTACAACCGATATTTCAGTGAGGAATCTACTAAAGAAATATGGTTATTAAACATCTGTGAGTGACCTAACTCAAAGTTTAACTCTAGATACTGCAGCACAATATTTGCCTTCACAGGTACAGATCCTTGACAGAAGTAGCAGCTTGAATGCCACGAATCTGATTTTCCTTTCACTGGGACAGTGCTCATGCTAGTTCTGTAGTTCCACTAGGCTCAATAACGTCACTTCTGAGGGTAGAGAATCTCCCTCCTCCACCAGTGTCTGTACTGACGTAGAGTGCTCAATCTCTGCCTAATCTGTATTATGCTTCTAGGCACTTGCATGGATTTTCAAGTGGGCAAACAGAAGGGTTCTTGGTTTATTTTAAATAAACAGGTAGTATAACCATATAAATCCTAAGCCTTACGATTTCAGGCATCTTTGGCCACGGTAACACTTTTCTCTGTATTTGGCTCTCTGAATCCTGCAAAACGAATGCCCAGAAACATCTAGCAGTGTATCCTGCTATGCAGCAGCAACTACAAATCAACAACTAATTTTATCTTTTAGATGGAAAGCTGCTGCTGCAGATGAACACTAGCGTATGCTGAGATTGTATTCTTTCTTTGCCACTTAGTTTGTAATGTTAGATGCACAGTTTCATATGTTAAACAAACCCATAAAAACAAACAAACAAACAAAAAACACTGAAGTAGTCAAACTCTGGTACCTGTGCTGTTGCTAAACAAGTGACCAACATTAATAAGTACACTGGTATACCTGAACACAGAAGTCTTTTAAGCTCAGTAATCTCTGCCTCCTCTGTTCCCCCCAATAAAGCCAGGAATTGTATGGCAGTGTAATTTCCCTGCCAGGAACAATGAAGCAGTGTTCAGGCTGGTTCATGAGTCTGTCATAGATCATCTCTCTGTTTGGTCGCTCGGTTGTTCTCTTTGATGCCTTCGGAATTCTTGTCTGCATCCTTTTTCTTCTTTCCTTTTTCAGGTTTTGTTTTATTTTTTACTTTATCACTTTCTTTTGCTCCTTTGCCAGGGTAAACCTGGCCTTCCAGAGTAACATCTGCACACCTTTCTTGATTTATCAGAAAGTCCTTGATCTCCCAGGCATAACCACCATCACGCAGCATAAATATGGCACGATTTGAGCCAACAATAAACCTAGAGGAAAGAGATATACATTGCCTCAGTTACGTTTATGCCTTTCAAGTGCTAAAACATTTTGCTTCAATTCAGAGCAACATCCAATATGTGATGCACTGATAAGAACGGTAAAGCTGGTCTTGGTGCTTGGGATGGAGACAGAATTTATAAGCACATATAAGAAGCATTAAGCTTATGAATAACCAGGCAGAATTAAGAATATAAAGAGCACTTAACAGTTAATTTCATACTGCATAAAAATCTCTAATATGTATTAAATCTGCTTCATACACTTACTGCAACTCTTTTCAGTATGAAGAGTGCAACATTCCTCTGTTTTAAAATGATCTTCTGTCTCTCACAGAGACACATTTTTAGGCAAAAGAATGAATAGTCTTTTGTGGTAACAAGACTTCCAGGCATGACGTTTTCTATCAAACATGTAAAGGCAAACTATTGCAGCTAAAATTGTTAAATGTCTGAAACATAAGGAGAAAAAGAAACTAAACTATATGTACGCCATAAGAAAGTTTTAAAAAAGATCAGTGCACTACACCAGAACTTTTCTAGACTTAAAAAACAGTATCTAAACTGATACAGAAACAAAGAAATGGTGACAGGGGATGAGGTAAGAGTAGAGCAAAGGACAAGCAGTTAAAAAGACAGGAAGGAAGACACAAGGGTTTGGTAGAAGCCAGGAGTTTGTCCTTGCGTGCGGCTGCTTACCTTTGTACATCATAGTTTGCATTGAAGAGACTGCCTTGCCACAAGCTGGTAATTTCTTCCGTCTCCTTTTCAGTGGGCTCTCCCGACACTGTGACAAACATCATCAGAGTCTTCCCTTTTTTTGTCAACTTCAGGATACTTTCAGGCTTGCCTGGATCAATTTTGGAGAAATCTACCGGGGCTGGAGGCCTCTTATGTTCAGGAAGATCCCCCTCTTCAATGTCATCATCTTTCTGTTTGGAAAAAGAAAAACAGATTTTAAATTTAATGTTCCCCTTTATACAAGCCTCACTCCCACAGAACTGTTCCTTTTTTGAAACTTCCCATTGTTTAGAGAATTACACTGCTTTGGTAAGAAAAAATTATGTTTAGTTTAACGATGGAGATTCCCAAACAAACAAAAAAAAACAGCAGCAAAAAAAGTGAGTTGCTTCTCATGACACACTAAGCACTAAGTCATCAGCAGGAACTGAGGCAGATATTTTCAGTGTTGTTTTAATTTCAAATAATCAGCAAAATCTGTATTACTCCATTAGGAAATATGAATTATTTTCCCTCTCAGCAGCCTCAAATATCAGGAGCCCAGCCTGATTTTTAGATCATTTTGGCACGTGCAGATTTGAGTGCGCACAACACTCACACTGCAAGGAGGACCGCCCCATACCGTTTAAAGTTTAAGCTTTCACATGAGTGACCTTTGCTCTTTTCACTCTTTTCCATTGTGAAACTGCTATCTTTCTGATGAGGGAGTTTACAACTTTTATTTTATGGAAATGAATGAAAATTCACTTTGTATGCTTAAAACATGCATTTAAGTGATTCATGTGCCTTTGAAAATCCCACAGCAAGTGATTTGGAGCAAAAAAGAGAGCCCCAGGAAAGACCCACTGCCCTCAGCGGAGACAAGGCTTATTTCAGGGGGAACTAGAAAAGAGTCGTATTTGTGAAGTACTGTGAAAGTATAAAATCTCATGCGAGTGAAATGAAAAACCTTCTTCAGAAGTAAAACCAAGTCAATCCTAATTTTATACTGCTTTGGTTAGCACAAGACCAACTGACGTCTCGCTACTGAAAAAGAAAGCCAGAAGCAAAAGTTTTCAAATAACCTTTATACAATACAGAAATAAATTACTAGAGTTTATTTATTCTGCATTTCTGTGCAGCGACAACACAACTTACTAATGAATATTACCTGTGCTGCCTTTACTATTCCACTACATGCTTATAAAACAGTATTATCCTAGCCCAGAGTCAAGCCTGAGGAACTCACCTGGCACGTATTGCAATAAGGAACTGTATTAAAAAATATGACGTTTTAGTGACAGGACTTCCAGACCAGCCTCTTAGTTCTATCTCCAGCTCCTTGGCACTCAAGGCCACTGGAGATTCCCCTTCCACAAGGGAAGGCCCTACATGGCATAAATCAAGCCTGGTACTTGTTCCTCCTGTTCCTCCTCCACTCGAGGCAAGGGCTGAGCACACAGAATGACAACCTGTTTGCCTGTCCCAGAGCAAGTACTGAGGCACCCAAATTCAAATCCTTTAGATTCTCCAACTTTGACAAACCTGGTCTACTGTTCAAAGGAGCTGAAAAGCCTGGAAAGTTGCCTTGGGAGTAACTTTGCCCCCCCGACCCCTTTGCTCTATCAAAACTAACTTTAAAAGAGCTGAAGATTACAACCCAGCTTTAACAAACCCAACTTTTAAAAGGAAGTGTTACTATCTTTCAGAAATTAACACATTTATATAATCAGAGTATTTTATACAGTCCTGCAATTGAGAAAAGGGGATGCAAGAAGACAGAAGATAGAGGTAATTCATCCTCCTTAAAGCTTCAGTGTCACGTTCTGCAGTGGGGCTGCTGGCGCAACCCTTCTCCCTCTCGGCCTGTCTAGGCTCCTCTCCTCACGCTCACTCTACCCACAGGGCCGCTGCGGCCGCAGCAGCAGAGCCCCAAGGAAAAGCTCCTTCCGGGCCGGCTGCTGGAACCACAGCCCCAGCTGTGCCGGGCTCTCCGGGAAGCACCATCTTCCGGGGCCCCACGCTCACCACCATGGAAGGAGAAAGCAGCAGGGTCCATCTCACTGAGCCGACACTAACGAGGCCAACTCTGTACAGCTCTGTGCCCTGTGCCCTTTACTCCTCCGCACCCACACACACAATGGCCGCGTTGTCTCCCTTAGTCCTCTCATGAAGCCCACCCACGCCCTTTCTTTTTCCATATCCTCTAGCCACCCCCCTCACTTCTGCCATGTTCCTCACACACATCCTAAATTCTACCCTACCTATCCCGAGCACCAAGCAGAGCCCCTAGCTGCGAGCCCGTCCCGTCCTCCCCCAGGGCCCTGGCCGCACGTGGATGCCTCTCCCAGGCCGGGTGCCCCTCCAGCTGCTCCGTCACGGCTCCCGCGAGGCGGCGACGGGCCCTGGAGCAGCGCGGAGCTGCCCCGAGCGCCGCTCGCGCTGAAGAGGGACAGAGCCGCATCCTCCCGCTGTTCGCCACGCGGCTGGCAGAGCGGGACGCCTCATGCTTACAACCGCTCTAGCTAGAGGCATCTCTCCTCCACGCACCCAAACAACGCACAAGGCCAGGGCAGCTTATGTTTAAGACAAGCACGTTTGAAGAGCAGGGCTTGGGCACCCCACGGCCTCACGGCGCGGGGAGGCCCCGCTGCGGACACCGCGGCACGAGCGCGGCCGCCCCGCGCGGGCCCGGCCCCTCCCCGTACCTCCCACTGCTCCAGCAGCCGCGCCATGTCCGCGTCGTTGTAGTCCCGAATGTCCTTCTTCTTCTTGGCCGGCGCCCGCCGCCGCTTCCCCTCGGGCTCGTCGGCCGCGGCCGCGCACAGCGCGAGCGCCAACAGCGCCAGCAGCGCCCAGCGAGCGGCCGCCGCCGCCATCTTCTCAGCGGCCGCGGGCGGCCTGAAGGGGCGGGGGCAATGGCG
>VWPW01028663.1:361375-592598 GCA_013389825.1 Crypturellus undulatus
CTGGCGATCGCGCCCGGCCGCCGCTCGCCCAGCCCGGGGCCGCGGGGGCCGCGGCAGCAGCTCGGGGGGCTGCGCCCCGCCGCTAACTCCCCGCGAACTGCTCGGCGCCGCTGAGGTACTGCGCCTCGAGGAGGGAACTTCGCGCAGAATCCCGCTGCCGGGGAGCCGCGGGAAGGTGGCGGAGGGGAGGGAAGACAACGTGCAGAAAGAAAAGGAAAAAAGGAAAGAAAAAAAGAAGTAACACATATATATATTTACCTGAATGATGCCGGAACGGGGCCTGGGGGCTCCTGGCGAGCGCCGACCCGCTGCTGCTAGAGCGTCGTAGGGGCGAAGACGGGCGCCCGGCGCGCTCGCTCCCCGCAGCAGCAGCAGCCCCGGCGCCCAGAGCCTCTCTTGACTCCTGGCGATTAATGGAATGATGTTGCGGAAAAGGCAGAGCGATCCTGCCGGGCTCAGTCGGGACTGCTCGGGCGGCGGTGGCAGAGGCGGTGGCAGTGGGGTCGCAAGCGGCATGCGAGTGCCCCCCCGGCGCTATGGCTAGCGGTGGCTCTGGCAAGTCCACCAGCGAGGTGTCCGGCGGCAGCGTCCCCAGCAGCAGCTCCCTGCAGAGGAAGAAGCTCATCTCGATCTGCGACCACTGCAAAATCAAGATGCAACTGGTGGCTGATCTGCTCCTCCTGTCGAGCGAGACCAGGCCGGTGAACACTGAGAGCTTGTCTGTCTTCGGGGAGTCCTTCGAGAAGTGCAGGGACACGATCATTGCCAGGACCAAAGGACTCTCCATCTTGACCCATGACGTCCAGAGACAGCTCAACATGGGACGATTCGGGGAGGTGGGAGACAGCCTGATGGAGATGGGGGAGCTGGTGGTCTCCCTGACAGAGTGCTCTGCCCACGCTGCCTACCTGGCCGCCGTGGAGACTCCAGGGGCCCAGCCTGCTTTGCCTGGCTTGGTGGATCGCTACAAGGTGACCCGGTGCAGGCACGAGGTGGAGCATGGCTGCGGGGTCTTGAAGACCACTCCTTTGGCAGATATGAGCCCACAGCTCCTGCTGGAGGTTTCCCAGAACATGTCCAAGAACTTGAAATTCCTTACAGATGCCTGTGTGCTGGCCAGTGAGAAATCCAAGGATAAATTTGCCAAGGAGCAGTTCAAACTCAGTGTCAAGTGCATGAGCACCAGCGCCTCTGCCCTCTTGGCGTGTGTCAAGGAGGTTAAGACTTCACCCAGCGAACTGACCAGGAACCGGTGCGTCTTGTTCAGCGGACCTTTGGTGCAGTCTGTCTACGCTCTGGTGGGCTTTGCCACTGAGCCCCAGTTTTTGGGTAAAGCTGCCACCATTAATCCAGAGGGCAAAGCTGTGCAAACTGCCATCCTAGGAGGAGCCATGAGCGTGGTATCTGCTTGTGTGCTCCTGACCCAATGCCTCAGGGATATAGCCCAACACCCCGAAAGTAGCACCAAAATGAGCGATTACAGGGAAAGGTTGAGGAACTCTGCTTGCGCCGTCTCCGATGGTTGCAACCTGCTATCTCAGGCACTAAGAGAAAGATCTTCACCCAGGACTTTACCGCCAGTGAACTCCAATTCTGTGAATTAACCCCCACACCTTCTGTTTAGATCCCAGTCACTGCTAAAGGAAAATAATATCCCACCTCCTCACCCCTTTTTGTATACCAAAGAATTTGCTTGGATGAGCCCAATCCTTTGATTTCATGTGGTGAAGAAGCAGAGCAGCATATTCAAACTATATGTACTAATAAAGGTAGCCAGTTTTGGCTTCATTCTATTTTATTTTAAAGTCAAATGAGTATCTGCAGATAAATTTTTCTTTATTCAACAAATCTGCACACAAACAAATGGTAATAGCAACTGTTGAAAAGTTTTATATTTGGGGAGGTGGGGGTATCTTAAAAAGAAAAAAAAAAAGCTTTAATCGCGCTGGGTGCGGTTTTTAAAGTCTGTCTTGTCTTGTCTTCCGAAATTTTCCTTCTAAATTTTACTGTTCAGTTGTGCAGGAAAAAGGTTACCTCAGTTTTCATTCATTTAAAAAAATGAAAAAACCCAACAACACAGAGATGATGGATGTAGCTACTGTTTTGTTTGTTTTTGTTTTGTATTTTTTTTTTTTTTTTTTTTTTTTGCATCAAGTGTTAGGTTAGAAGTGCATTTGGTGTGTAGGAGTGGAAGGACTGGAGGTTGTGATTATGTTTTCCATGTGTTGATTTCCAAACTGGGGGAAAAGCTACTGTGAGTGTTTAAACAAACAAACAAAAAATTACACTATAACAAAAGTGATTTTTAATTTTTTTTCTAATGTCAGTTTTTATCTTGCATGTACTGGAGTATTTATTTCATCTATTAAAATGTTATGTTTCTCAGATGTCTTTCTGTGAATCTCTTAATACTTGAATAATTGAACAAGGAGGCCTGTTTGCATTGTATGTCATTTTCCCCAGGGAATGGGTGGTACAAACGTAACTGTAGTGCTAGACAGCAGCTCGCAGACTTGAATTCACTTCTTGTATTTTCATACTCTCCCTCCCCCCTCAGACTCCTCTGATAGAGTTACCCTTTTTAATTGCATTTATGGAAAGCTGGGCAGTGCTGGATGCACAGGGATTACTCCATGCGCACAGCGCTGGCAGTGGTTGCAGTGCAGGGGCTGGTTTTCTCTGTCTTTATCAGCATTTTGGTAATCTGTGAGAAGTTGGTGTACGCTAATTCTTTAGATGTTGTGGTCAATCTGTGCTACACTTGGGAAGTTTCCTGTTAATTTATTAAGTGCCTCTTGAAAAGCTGTACCCTGTTGGACAGCCCTGCTTGCACTGTGTGTCAGCAGGAGAGTGTGAAGGTTTGGAGGACTGGCCCTCAGGTTCCTCACAGGTTTGTATTGGAGATTCTCAGTGCAGATTTCAGAGCAAGTCTGAGGTTGCAGATAGGGTGAAAAGTTAGTCAACTTTGAGGCCCAATACAACTCCAGCTGAATTCCTTGAAAGCTGTGAGTGGGTATTAGGGTGTGCTAAGCTCAGTGTTTTTCAGTTTATGATTTGTGGGCCTGCGGGGGGGTCTGCGGACCGCTAAATGTTCCATGAAAGGCAAATAAGAAAAGCAGGTCCTCTGGCCAGGAGGTTCCGTTCACATGCACAGGTCTGTTCCGTAACTAATTTCTCAGTGGGTCTGCAGATCAAACAGTGCTAGAAGCTATACCTGAGAAACGGTGATCGCTGTGGTTTAAACTTGCTGTACGAGTGCTATACTGTTCTGTTTATCTGAGAAAGTAAACCTTGTGCCTGTTCTAGGAGACAGAGCAGACCTGGAGGAGTAGAGGTCCTTTTATAGCAGAATTGTTTCATTTGCCTGTGATGCTTTTACTTTGTTTCAAACATGAGTAAAACATAACTGTAGTGGACTATGGACTAATACATCATTTCAAAGGAGATATAAACTAAGTTTATATATCTGCATCTTTGGGGCTAGATATTTTTTCTTGGATTTGAATGCAGTGGAATATTAGGGTTTGTTGATTTTTAAATGCAACTTTTCGGACTTCAGGGAAATGTATAAATGGGATTTTCTCTTTATGAAGAATAAGTGCAAGCTCGCCTCATCTGGGTGTTTATTCCCCACTACCTTGTCTTTGATGCAGTATAATCCTATCATGTACAGAAAAGCGGGTGGGTGCAGCTATGCAGTTATTATATAAAAACTTTCTTGACTTTTTTTTTTTTTTTGTGTGTATATTTTTACATACTGTATGCTGTTCTAACTTTGACTTAAATAATGCTGTTTGTTAGAATACCTCCTGGAGGCAGCCTCCACAGGTGTCTCTCAGGGGCTCTTGCACGCAGGTGCTCCCGTGCTTTCCCGGCTGGATGGCAGGCACAGCTGCAGGGCTCCAGAGGGATTTGTAGGAGGCCAGGACCTCCAGGGAGGTCCTGGGCCTCTGCAGCACTCACCGTGTCTGCTGCACTCTCCCTGTAGCCTATCTATGTGGAAGCCAAGATCCTGTCCCAGGCTACCCTTCCTCCTCTTCCGCCGGAGCCCTTGAGGGAAGAGAGGCCAGGAGCAAATGTTGCTTGCAGGATGCACTATCTGCTGGGGCTGCGGCCGGAGAGGAGGAACCGGCTCCGCCCTTCCCTTGCAGAGATCCTGGATGGAGAGCAGAGCTCTGCGCGGGACGGGGGAGGCTGCCGGGCTCACAGCAGGGCTCTGCGGGGCAGGACCGGGTGGCCCCATGCAGCTCCAGCTCCTTCCATTCCTGGTGACCTACATTTGGGAGGGCGGCTTCCAGAGAGAAACCAGAGGCTGCTGAAGGGCAGTCCTGTAGCGCGTCTCACAAAAAAAGGAACATTCCACTGGCTCTTTTGATGTTGCTGTTTAATAATTTTTGGCACTGCTGAACTAATTAAATTCTTTTTGATGCACTTATACATTATTAATAAGGCTATATGGATCACAGTGTAGCCTTCTTATTACCTCTGCATATGAAAGGCAATATATTATTAATGATAGCACCAATTTTTGTTGTGGTGAGATTTTAAGTGATTTAGCACAATTTTTGTTTTAACAAGAATATTGCAGATTCCTCCCCACCACTTCTGATTATATTTTGAAGTGCATACCTGTATAAATAAATATATTTATATATTTTTTTTTAAACACAGATTTTTTTTAACACAGAATCATTAAAACTGCTATAGATCTCATTTTCCTCTCCAGATGTGTATTTGGGGGGGGGGGGGGGGGGGGAGGTGTTCAGTATAATAAAATAGAAATATATCAAGCTCATGATTTTAGTTAATGGGATGCTAAAAAAATACATACCTCTAGTGAATTTACCAAAATAACTTAGTGTAACATTTTAAAATAACGGTAATTTGAACTCTTCAAAGTGTTCATCATTTCTTTCCAGAGCAGAACTCCCACCGATGACAAAGGGAGCCTCTGGACTCAGCTCAGAGAGTAGCTGTCCGAATCTGTCATATTCATATAATTAACACAGCAAAGTTCAAAGAAAGGCTTTTTGTACAAACTAATACAAACAACTGTTTTTATGCACTGTGAGTAAATGTTTAACAGGAAAAAAAATCTACATATACACACACATTGGGGTGTCTGCCCAGTTGAAAATACGTTCAGCTACAAAGCATGAACATGCATTATTTTAAATGGTATAGTCTCTCATTTATAAGAATTTAATGTGTTTTGTGATAATTAATTGCTTTGGAATGTACTTCTACAGAATATTAATGCTGATATAAAAGATCATTTCAGTGTGTATAATGATACTGTTTATGTACCTTCTGTTTTCTGGGGCAGAAAAATTAAATAACGGACTTGTTTTCAGGGTGCCATTTCAGGCCACAGAGAGGTCACCCATTCACTTGACTTCATACCTGGTTGCCCAAACGCGTGCACCATTTATGTATGTCACATCTATGTTGTTTCACTATTTTGGCATAGGATTAGACAGGCATTGGACACATTTCTGAACTGAAGCCTTCTTGATTTTGATAAAATCAAACAATATTTCAGGTTTTTTATATCACGTATGTAGTAGACCTACTCTAAAGGGTAGGATAACCCTTTAATAAAAGGGTTAACTCATTTCTAAATACATTATGCAATGCACACTTGTTGCCAAAAACAACACTATCCCCACCAAGAGAAAATTAAGCTTATTTTTTAAAACTAATAATTTTTAAATAGGGAAGAGGTTCTTACTTTTGTATTGTCCGTAGATTTGATGTTACCTTTTGGTTGTTTCACCATCAGAATGAAGTTCCTTCTTGATTTAATCCAGCAGCTGAATTTCCAAATTTGGGTTCAGCAACATGTTTTCTGGTTCTAAAAAACAATTCAAAAGCTTTGTAAGAGAACCAGTAAACTAGTAGCAAAATGCTATTAAAAAGCAAGTTATTTAAGGCAACTTGCAAATGTAAATCCTTGTTATTTTTCAAAACTTAAGAAGAAAAGACTATAGGTCAGATAATTCCCTTCACTTTTTACCACAGGAAATGATCAAAGTAGCAGAAAATCTGCTCTTTTTGGCCAAACTTCTGTCAGAGGCAAAGGGGTCGAGCCAACACATGGTGTATGCAGCCGTACAGCAAGAGGGGATGTGGCTCATGGGAAAGGAGGTGGAACCAGAGCAAATCTGTAGGGTAACGCATCCTATTAAACCCACAGGAATTTTCCTATTTTAGATAATACGAGGACTGATCCAACAGAGCAAATCTTAAACAACGCAACCTTTCTCTTCTGCGCAGTCAGACATTTGTGGATGAAGATGTCAGGCTGGGTGCGTTTGGATGCTCTGCAGCAAGCGGCTGTATCGCCACAAGCGACCAAGGGCTTCTAAGGTTGCCCCAAAATCTCAGAAAAGTTCGGGTAAAAACACCTACTTGCCAGAACAGCTTGATGGGAAGAGAGGCTTTTTTTATCAGGCACTTTCTAGATTTTACGAGCAGAAGCAGATGGTAGAGACCGGTACATTTTACTCTATTTCTTTGTTCTTGCTGCCCGTGAAAAGCACCAGATGGGCAATGATAAAGATAGAAATTCTCTTCCTGTAGCCCAAGATAGCAAAAGAGCAGAGTTTCCAGGCTGCTCTATCCTCATAGGATCACTGCAGCATGGTTTGGGTGCCCACTGGTTTCACACTTCTGGTTCTCTGCCAGAAACAGATAAGAGAATCCCCATGGCAACTTGCATTTTTGTCCACTGGAAATGGCACCATGACCATTAAAATACTTCATGTAGGGCAGCAAAACACCACCAGATTTGTGTCATCCAAAATGTATACTGGCTAGCTATGAAGCGACATGCCAGTTCCTTCATATCTGAATAACCCGAAACATTAAAATACTATTGAAATTTTGTATGACGAATCATTCAGAAATACTAACATAAAATCAGTATCATCATTGTGAACCATTTTCTTAAAAAGACGGACTACTATAGACAGGAAGGGCCTTATCCATTACTCGTTAAAGTCAAAGTAAGTTTATATTAATAACAAATTTGCCACAAAATATGATAAAGTACCAAGGGTCTTTTTGTATTGCAAAGCAAGGAATGATGTAGTAATCTTCATAAATCTGAATGTGCTCCTAGAATTGGTTTGATTGTGTAAATGTCTTTTGGACCCCCTTTTTTTTTTTAAATCACACAGTATATGGTGCTATAATTTGATAAAGTCAAAGCAGCATTTCAACATTAATGCAGAGATTCCTGGAGTCTTTTGTCAGTTTGCCAGACTCTTATTCCAGTTCTAACTTAATTTTTTATAATTTCCTTTTATGTTAATAAAAGCTTCTTGTGGCTGTTGTCTTACTCTATAGAAAGCCTGGTTCTTATGTAGATTCTATTTAGATTATTTAGAAATCCTGCTGGCTGCCAGATGGAGCTCTTTTGGGTTTTATGTTAAATACTTGGAAAGCTAAATAGCTCGATTTTTCTCTTCTCTCTGCCTTCCTCCCCCAACAAAACAAATAAATACTTGAAAAGTGATTAGTAACAAGTTGCTTAACTTCAGTTTTCACATCAGTTTGAGGTGATGTGAGTGCATATATGGAACGCCCCCAAAGAAGCTGGGTTTTGGCAGGGCTTGAGTTACCACCAGTGCTCTGTATCAATGGTTTTCTTCCAGGTTTGTCTGGGCAACAGAAAATTAAGTCTAAGGAGAGAGAATCCTGCAAAGCAGAGGACAAGGCTCTGAATCCTGCAGTAGCATTTCTTACAGGATCTGGCCTTGAGATAGAAGCCCCAAGACAGTCTTAGGCTGCAATGGCTGTTAGGATTGTTGGAAATAACTCACAGGGTGGGGTTCCGTGGTATGCTGGGCTGCTCCAAGCAGCTCCTGTCCCTGCAGCTCTGAGCAGCTCCTGTCCCTGCACTGGTTTAATCAGCCTCTGTACCACGGAGAATCTCAGCAGTAGCTCCCATGTCTCTCGCCTCCCGGCCTGGAAGGTTTAGGTAGAGGCGGCGAGGACAGCTGTTACTTCAGGCTCCACCATGGAGCCTGGAGGCTGTTTGTAAATCACTGGGTTCCTTGGCATGAGGATCCCATATGGATGCTTGGATGGCCGTCTGATGGGGCAGGTGAGAGGGTGGCCTGAAGTTGCTTTTATCCCTTACCCTTCAGGGCACTTTGTTCCTCACCCTGCTTGGTCAGTCCAGCTCACAGGATCTCCACTCGTGCACAGAGCAGCAGGAGCAGAACCAGGCCGGGTCTGGACGGCCTTTGCCCAGATTTTAGCTAGTGTGAGGCTTCATTTGGTGAAACTCAGGCATGCCGAAGAAGCTAGGAATGCTCTCAAAACAGCAGGACCTGTTGCATCCTGTGGCTTTACTGCTGATGAAACGAGGGACCTTCCGTTGTCTTCTCAGTATATATAAGGTGCATCTCCAGCACAGACAGAAAGTGCTTGGAAACCTGGGAGCCGAGGTGCTATTAAGCACAATTCTGTTGTCATTAATTATCTCACAAGGTTAAAGCAGTAATTTTGGTTTCCAGGGTGATGTTTCTAAAGTACAGAGTAAAAAAAGATGCTATTTTTCAGTCATTCTTTTTGGGGCATACTGATTATGACTGACTCATGTTACATATAGGAGGTGTCTTGAATCTATAGGCATGCTATTCAAGCATATTTTGGCCCCTGTTTGCATTCTGGACCTTCACAGTGTGGAAATAAAAGTGAGAAAAGTCAGGCAAATTGATATGTGTAGTGCAACAAATTACAGGCCCCATGGCACTTCCGAATTGTTGTATAGTTAATGTCAATAGCCTTATTTAAAAGTTTCAAATTTAATCTATGTCTTAATCCTCTCTAAAAAATTGCTATGGAACCAATCTGTTCTGGCAATGTTAGATACATATTTCAAAAGCTTTCACCCATTTTTACAGTCTTAAAGTAGCCATTAGTTTGAAAGCTTTCAATCTTTCAGACTGGCTATAAAAAGAGGACAGTGACCCTTACATTTTAGTTCTAATATTTTCTAAAGTTTTAAAGCTAATTGGTTGGCCTATTTTTGAATTGCTGAACATGGAAAAACAGTGGGTGTATTCTTTTTCATGTGCAAGTAAGCTATTGTTCCTCTGTTCATAATTAAAAACTTACTTTTTTGAAAAACTGCAATTGGTCCTAGGCATTGAAAGCAAATCTGTGAGAAAAACTATGAAATTTCCTTATTAGTGAGAGTTCTTTTAGGTATCCATTCAGAACAATCTTGTCTGCTCTTGTGACTGTCATGTTAGAAGAGTTTGTCCCAACAGCCTGTATGTGGAGATTGTAGCTGCTGAGCAGTCTTGAAGAGCAGTTGTTGAAGTGTGGGGTACAAGCTCCAGACAGACACATACTATCTTCAAAACTTGGGAGAAGTACGCGGCTGGTTACGGCACTGCAGGTTGTAATGCTCATGAATAGCTGCAGTGAAATGCAGGCCTGAAAAAAAAGCACAAGCAAGAGAGAGTTCAATTGTTTCTGAGTGTTATTTATAGCTATTAAGGGAAAAAAAAAGGCCCTCAAAATATTTGGTCAGATCCAAAAGTGTATTTAGGGGGCTTAACTCCTATTGATTTTAATGAGAACTAGATGTCTTCATGCTTCGTGGATGCAGACGTTAGTGATGAAGCTTGACAGTATGTGGTTTTTAAATTAATTGTAGAATATTGTAGTAGAGTTATTCTTAAAACTGTAAAATATAAATGACAAATATGTAGTTGAAGTATGAGCATGTGCTGTAATTTTGTTCCTACCATCCTGACCTTTCTGTGTGGGTTAAAGCTCTTGTTATCCTTGCATACGCCCTGGCTGGCAAACAGCCAGAGTCCCAACTCTCTCCTATTTGCCTCTTATGGTTGCCAGATGCCCGCATCTTGCATCTTACCTTTACATCAGAATCACAGATTTCAACTCCCTTCCTCCACCCCCTGCTCCTGGTACAACACCCAGATGGGGAACAGAGATCTCTTTGTGCTCTGTGCATGTTATCCTCATACAGGCCATGGACTTGAAGATAATTCATGCAAATTGAAGCTCAAATCACATTAGAAACATACCTGTTCTCTCTATATGCAAATTCCAAATACTGCAATACCACATACATCCTTTCAAAACACATACTGGAAAGCTGTCTGTAATCCATATTCCCTGGAATTGTGCTTCACACACAGTTTGTCAAGGAGCTGTAATGCTACTCAGAAGAAATGGAAATCTGACTGTAGGTATTTATGAGGTGAGCTTTAGCTGGGGTAGTAGGGTGAGTGGGATACCATGAGATGTGGGTTAGTGGCTAACTTAAAGTTGTTTTAACAACTTTGAGTGCTGATTTCCCAAGAGAGTAGCATTTAGGCATCATGTGGCATGTTCTCCCTCTCTGTCTCTCTTTGGATTAACTATACTGTTCTGCTAATATTTTTCAGATTGGAGATTCTGAAACTTTGTATACTGAGTTAACTTGCAACTTGGAGTTCAGTAACAGAGATCTGGATTTATATTGCACTGTAAAATTTATTTATTGTTGAATCTTCTATAATTTTTCTATATTGGACCCAGAAGCTTCTTGTAAAACTTCTTACATAAGTGGTGTGTCTTATCTCCTGGCCAGTTCATCTTGCTATAGGATTTTTATCAAAATTACCTTCATTTACTCTTCAGCTGGAAAAACAAACAAAACCCTACGGAGTAGTTTTTTCCAATTCCCTTACAGACAGTTTCAAGATAATTAGATGAAAATCACTTTCTTTGAAAACTGAGTTTACTCCTATATTTTAAAATCACAGTCTGAAACTTGTGAGGTGCGGGTGGTTTTTTTTTGGTTTTGTATGTGATTAACAACACATCTGTTCTTTTTGGTAGAACAGAAGAAAAGGCATACTAGACTAATGCTTCTCTGTCTTGGTACATAAGATAACAAAAGGCCAAATGTTCTTTTTTGGTTCACTTACGTGATTGTACTGTAGTACACAAAGATGCCTGGTTGCTTTAATACGCCTATTTTGGACACTGAGTGTCCTTTGGATTACAGGCTCAGCACTTTGCAGTCACTCGTATTGAAAAAAAAATCTGTTGAAGTACCCTGTTAATGCATTATAATATTCAATAAGTTTAGTTTTGTTTAGAATAAAAAATGCAGCAATTCTTTATAAGATCCCACTCATTTGGCAAAGAAATTGCTTTAATTACATCTTGTTTTCTGCACTATGTCATTCCAGGAAAGAGCACATGCTGCACTTATAAGGGAATGAAATAATTCACTCACATCTTTTAAGCCTTTTTCTGTGTTTTTCTCTTTCCTTTGAAAATAATAGAGGGCTGTAGAAATCTCTCCCTGGGAGGATAAGTACGTTTTGCAAATCCAGGATGGTGTTCATAAGTTTGTTGAGAAAATAGACATCTAAGAACTAGTAAATCTATCTGATAAAAACCTGTTTAAAAAAAAAGTGACTTTTAAAAGTCTTTCCCCAGAAGTATTATTTTAGCCATATTCTGCTCTTACGTTCATTTAGCTTAACTGTTAGACATTCTCTTCCCTTGGGAGTCTTACAAGAAGGATTAGTTTTACTTACAGGCAATGAATATGCATCAGCGGCTGACCAGTGTTGGATCCTTTCTAAGGCTGTGGACCCTGATCTGTGAGATATTCCTTATCCCTCCTTGCAGAAATGCACTTCACTTATCTGGAGTTCCCATGACTGTACCATGGAAGAAGCCCTGAAGTCCAGGGCAAGTCACTCCTGTTCAGAGAATAAAGCATAAAGAACATTTATTGCAGGTCTATAGGAGGATTATTTTGATAGCGTTTCCTCCTTTTCCTTTTTTTTTTTTTTTTTTAAGAATATTAGTTTAAAATGAAATGAGATTGCTTAAAGAATTACAGATAAAAAAAAAACATTGGTCATCTAAATGATGCTTCAAATCTTTTCTCCGTGTTTTGCTTCTATTCAATCTATCTTAAAATTTAAATGTATTCGTATATCAAAAATAACGGGATTTTTAATCAGTAAGAAGAAGGCACAAGCGAAAGCCTCTTATTTTCCAAAAAAAGTAGGTTCCAAAACAATCAATATCCCTCTTACTTGTTAGATGCTGTGTAACTAATTTATACCACTGCTCCTTGTACTCTAAAATACCTTTTAACAGTCAATTTGCAGTGACATCCTACATTTTTATTTTAGAAAAGCTCTCAGCTTGTTTATATGCTTCAGTCAAATCTATTTTATATGAATTTTTCTTCAAAACTAAATAATCCTGACTAATAACTGAGCGCAATGCTATTAAGTTTATTTCTAAGAAGAAAATCTAAAGCTTTGCATAGGTCAGATGGTTGATAAGTTCAACCTAGTAATTTTAAAGGCATTTGTGAAGCAACTTTGAAGACTCCTGTAAGCCTGAAGCAAATTATTTTCAAACTGTTTAATTTTATCACCATTCTAAGAGCACAGCGTTATCTCTTCCAGACCAGGTTATTTGAAAATTAACGCTTATTAGAGCGTACTTAGCAAAAATGATGCTAGTTAGATCTAGTTCGCAGGGTTACTCCTACCTGCAGATATTAAATTGGGATATACAGGGTTAGCATTTGTGAGAAATTTATTTATTTTTTTTCTTTTTCGGGAGGGGAGGGGGGGGCAGCGAGAGTGCGTGCAGTAGAACTAAAAAACCCACATATTTTCTTGCCTTCAAGGCTTCAAGTGAGAATTACTATTGTTCAGAAGAAAAACTCTCCCGGAAAAGCTACCTGAACACTTCTGTTTATAGGCAGGGACCTACACGGAAATACATCCAGTGATTAGGTGACTGCTTGTCCTTGTCATGTCTTGCCAGTGATTTAGGGGCTCCACATGTTAAGAAAAGAGAGGGATGTAAACATTTGTTTGATTAAAAAGTTTCCATGAGTTCTCAAGAAATGACAAAGCTCTACCAGAGCTGGCTTGGATTGAGTTGATAAGTAGATAAGCAGATGAGATGCAGCTCACAAAAAAATTAATGGACTAGAGCACTGAGTCACAGTACCTGGTAAGGCCACTGGGGCCAAATCCCTCTTTCAGCCAACCTTTCTCCCTTTGCAGAATGAAAGCTTTGTTGTTTACTCAAGGCTGTTATATCAAGGCTTCCACGGATAAAGGGCTGAGGCTTGTCTAAAAACAGCAATAAGGAACTGCAGGCTTTGCCATGAGGTACACGTCCCCAGGCATCACTCACTTCCCTGGTCCTGTGCAGCGCTGTGCAGTCCTGCCTGCTGCTGCCTTCCTCCTGCCTTGCTTTCTGCATTCTCACTCAGCTATTCCTCAGGGTGCAGCTTCAGACACGGAGCCATCTTCACCTCTGTTTGTTTCTGTTTCTCCTTCAATGCTTCCAAAAATTTCTTGTACTGACTTAGAAAAACAGCTGGAACTTCAACATCACTCCATTTTAAACTCTGAATTGTGTTAGCCATTACATTGGTTCCACATGCTGCTTGGGTGGAGACATCAGTTAAAATTCCCAGCACAGTCTGTCAGGCCAGGAATTGCAGCCCTGTGTAAGTGGTGGTGACTTTCTAATTCTTGATTACATTATGCTGGAAAAGAGAATTGTTCCCAGAGCAATTTACCAAGAGGGGAAAATGGAAGTAGAGTTCAAGGATGACCTTCCACCCCAGTGATCTATTTGGCTGGCGTCTGTTATTGCTCAGCTTCTCCGTCATGGGTTTTGCAGTAGTTCAGTGCTTTGTCATCGCTACTTAAGTGGAAAACTCCTGAGCTCACCAAGCAGTTTATGTGAGAGGTTTGGGTAACAGGAGATGGATTTACGATTGTAACTGCAGAAGAGAGTATTTGCGAAGGTTACCGGAAAAAAACATGCATCCTATTTGGGCAGATCTTAAGCCTGCTGGCTAAAGCTTCCTTCTATCTAACACACTATTCCTGATCCCAAGACCCTGAGATGTATGCAGGAGGGAAGGGGAAAAGCAAGGATTTATTTTGCAGCACTCCAGCATGGGAGCAGGAAAGGAGCATTGCCGAGACTGCCTCCAAAAAGGCAGTGCTATAATCCTGTTTCATTTTCGTACGCAGAACTTGAAAAGATTTTTCCTAGAAATGTGTAATGGGACTGTCAGAAAACAGACCACTCCCCTTCCCAGTAGTTTCCTGCTGAAGTCATTTAAGGCCTCTCACAGCTTTCATCTGTGTAGGCACTGAGAACTTGCGGGCCAAGTTTTCTTTTTTTTTTTTTTTTAATGAAATACAAGAAAAAAATGAAGAGCTTTTTTAAAAAAAATCATTACGAAGGAAAGTTGGAAGTTTTCCTGCATGTGGAACTGGCTTGCCACTTAATCAGTTTCTCATTTCCCTTCTATTTCCGTCCATCCCAGTGAAGTGGGTCTAGGTGTTTTTCTTGTTTTAGGTATTGCTAAAAGCATGCATGGGAGCTGCCCAAAGGGGCGGAGAGAGAAGTTGTTCCTTACTTCACTTCTGGGACTGTCTGTTCAGGGCTTTACACAGGAGGTGACTTGGAAAGGTTTGTGAATTCCATTTACTGTGTACTCAGACCTGATGATCGCACTGGATTGAACATATAAAATCTGCTCTGCAGGCAACAGCCCTAGCACAGTAGCTATTTAAAAAAAAAGAGTTTTCCTTTTGTGGAACTGCCAAGCAGCCTGCATTCACAGGGATGGGAATCTTTGTTGGTATATATGCCATGTTTAACACAAACGATCAAGGCAATCTGCTTTTAAAAGAAGTCATTACTACCCTGAATAAATGGATGCCACTCAGCATGCATTTTATGGTTGGACTGAATTCAAACCTCCCATTCTGAAACAGATAGCTTCTATGGAATGCCTTCACTTGTCTGTCAGGCAAATCTGCAGTGTGGATTTGTTCCTTGGATAAATGATACACGTTTCACCTGTTTTCTTTCAAGTTGAACTCTGCCTAGCAAAGAAATGATAAATGATTTTTGTTTCTACTTCCTTCTGCTAGAAGATCATGTGTACTGTGAAAGATGAACTCCATTCCCAAGGCAGAGGAACTGTGTTCAGAGGTGTATTTACTGATACACGTTTGCAATGCTGCAGCACCGTCTGGAATGGCAGTGCTGTGGGCACCCCATCAGACAGACATATATTCTGGCAGTGCTGAGCCTTAGTCACATTCCATGCATCAGCCCTTCTGTGAAGCTTTAACTGGAAGCCGTATGTCCTTAAATCCCAGAGCAATGTCCTCTATAGGGAGAGAAATTCTGTTTTCTCTTACCACCATTCTTCAGGGGCAGTGATGTATAAATACAAGCATCTCCGCCTTGGAGCTTAAAGATCTGCATAAAGATGGGCATTGTGAACTACATATGCCTATAAAAAAGAGCAAATACTGGTATTTAAGTAAGCTCTCAGCATGCTATTAATGCAATCCACTGCATTTATATGACATCTAAACTATGTATTTGCATTTGCTATGAAATTGTATACATCTGACATGTAATTTCGGGGGAGTTTGCCTAAACCAGCAGATTGGGAGGCTTGGTGAGATCTGCATGGCCTAAAGAACAAGTTTGTGACTGTGCTCTGAATTAAATTTCCCATCAGGCCCCAGAAACGTATTTGGGATGGGCATATTCAGAGAAAACTCCAAGTCTCTGATCCTTATCCTGCAGCACTGGCAGGCTCCAAGTGTGCCTCACCTGGCCCATCACCTCCCTAGGAGCCATGTGGCCTGTGATGACACCATATGCTCGAGGTGAGACAGACAGGATGTCCTGTGGCCTGTCAGGCAGGTTCCCACGCCGCATGCTGTGAGGGCGCACGCCACAGATATCTGTGAGGACAACCTGGACCAGAAAAGCTTGACTTTTGTCACAAAACCTATTTCTAGAAGTGGCCGTGTCAGGCACAGTATTGCCAAATCTCCAGGGTTGAATCACCACTCTTTACACTGAAAAATTATGCAGCCTTTCTTAAGGCACTAAGATCCACCTACCTGCTAAGGTATTTTTCTCTCTCTCATTATTGCCCTGCTTTATGCTGCTCAACCACAGTGCTGACAAATGCTCCTGTCATACTGAAAACAAGATTTGAACTGAATCCAGAGTGTGGAGATGGTGCAGCTGTGTGATGAGGGGGAGCTGGTACAAGCTTTCAAAGACATGGAACTATTAAGCACATATTCAAGCAAATGAAAAGCTTGATTTTTGATGGTAACTTATCTTCACCAGGGCAGCTTATAACTTCTTGTATGAAGACTCTAGCTGATGCTACTGGAGTAAGCAATGGTAATTAGAGATGCGTGGCCTATTTTATTGCAATATGGCTATAGACCAATGCACACTAATCACAGGAAACGTCACTCAGAGGTTGCTCTGCCAGGATCTCTGTCTACTGTTTGGCCCTTTATGTAAAGGATGGCACCAGCGGTGACCTCGTCCTGGCACAGCAGCATTTTTTAACCGAATCCCTTTCTGTGTGTGTCAGCTCCTCTAAGAATCAGCAGCGCGCAGCTGGCTAAGTATCTGATGCATGCGACATACAGGGCAGCAAACACACATGCAGGCAGTCTAAGCTTGCAACAGAAAGCTTCTAACAATGAAGTTAGATTCACTGGCAGAAGGTGATAACAGTGTCAGTGGCTGTTTAGGTTAGGGAAGGATTGGGCATGTTCAGCGAGGAGGACACTGTTTGTTTAGGTTTTCTCTCTGAGTAGTTTAATATTTCAGGCACATTCAGGATTTTTTGTTTTTAAAATGGGATAAGATCTGAGCTAGACAGTGGGGAGGGATTTGAGAGAATGAGACTTAACAATGCTTCAGAAAAAAGGGCTTGCATGTCCTATAATGCTAGCTTTGTTTCTGGGTCCCTGTATGGTGTCTCAGTATTTTTTCACTGACTTTACTTTCAGCTTAAACTATATACAAGAAGATGCCTGTTTCAGCCTGTTGGGGCTGACAAAATACTAAATATAGTGCAAACCATAGAGTAAAATGCAGCTGAAACCAGTCCTGCATGGGGAGTCCCTCTGTGTGCTATATCCATGGGAACAGCTGGGATTTGCTACTGACAGCACTCCTAAAACACTTTTTTTTTTTTTCCTCCATCGGACTGCCTGTATGCTTAGTGTGCATGCCCTGTCCAGCAAAACAGAGAGCTGAGAGTATTTTCTTCTAGTTCCCTGGCTGTGGAAGGGCTGTTTAGAGAGGCCTTGTGTGAGTCACTTTGTCACAAGCAGGATCGAAGGGCACGTGCTGTATGCTGTATGGAAAACTACTCCTAGAAGATGAGAAGCAGCCACAGAGGGACATAGTCCTACAAATTACTCTTCAGAGATCATGAAACGTAAAAATACAGAGCTCTCAGAGCCAGCCAGGACCCTGAAAATAACTGGCAAGGGTAATGGAAACTGTTAAAAGAACAAATGGGAGCAGCCACAACCATTGCCAAAATCATTATGGCTATCAAGCTGAAAAACGAGCCTGGCAGCAGCACTGTATCCAGATGGCTAAACAACAGGACTTATTGGTAATCCATCCGTTTGCCCGATTGGAATCTTGTCCGCCCATCAGCTCAGGGCGAGACTGCAGAGGAGTCCCCAAAGGGCTCCCTACAGCACAGGGCACTAAGCTCTCCTTGGTCTCTGAGAAGCATCCGGCCTCCCCTAGTGATTAGCTGTGGCCAGCAAGGCCACAGGTGCCCAGAGCCCTGGTGCAAACGCTGTCGTGCAGCTCCAGCGGGTTGTTTCTGAGTGCTGTGGAGCCCCTCCGTGTGGCGGGGCTGTAGTGCCACGTACACTGCCCATAGGGCTGCACAGCGAGCCAGGACCCCAGGAGCTCCCTCGGACAACTGATGCGCCGGCTTGTGCAGCTCACTTGCAGCATCAAGTTTCCCTGCAGAATATGATCGCAGTTAATACAGAAGGGAGCTTTGCTCTACACATGCTAAGCACCTTGATCTCTCAAGTGGCCTGACTAACATAATTAGATTAAACTAAAAATTGTGCCTAACTTTGCCCTTAGCTTGGCTTTTGCCACTCCTCCTTGGACCTGGAGAAAAAGACCATGAGCTAGAGACCCGGCCTGTTTCCAATTATATTAATTGGCCTAATAGAACATATATATGCATTGTCTCTTCCTACAAACTCCAATAATTGGCACGTATGTAAATCAGAGTGGAAGATTCTAACCTGAAATGTTAATGATGCTTAAAAGAAATGCAACTGAGCCTTAGGTTGGCAGTGATAGTTCAAAGACTGGCCCAGGATATGCAGCCAGAGAGACCCTGGTCCTGTTTACAGGTCCATCTCCACAGCTATAACTGCAATGGAAATGGCAGCTTTCTGTGACCAGCACATGTAGGTAAAAGTCAGCTCCAAGTAGTCAACAAAATATTAAGTTATCCTTTCTGCAACACGCCAATACTCTTGAAAAGATAACTTTCTCCATAAAACCTGCTTTATTTTTAGACAAAACAGTGTCTAAAAGATGAGTAAAATTAGTATTTTGTCTCTATTTGTTCCTGGCTCTACAATATTTAGTATAGCAATCTTATTTCTTGGTCCCAACTACCGGTGTTCTGATAGCCAATGGCAAAACAGCAAGCACTGCAGTAGCTAAAATGATCCTAGATGTCCTTTTGCAACACGTCAGCACTATAAAGTGAGGTGTACGTCAGCAACATTAGCAAAGTAAAGGTATCAGGGATTAGTTCGCACTTCTTCTATTCAAGTAAACCATAAAAGAAAAATGAATCTTTTTGCAATTGAAGTGAAATGTATTATAGAATGATTCACACCAAATAAATAAATGATTTTCAGTTGCAATTATCCTCTATTGAGTTGAAGTGGTATTATGCTGCTTTAATCTCATCAGCTGCAGAAAGTCCACACAAGGGAAAGGCGATTTTAACACTTCAGGAGGGGAAACTGCAGCTCACACAGAGCATCCTCCATAGCAACAAGGACAATTTTAGTATGTCTCAGCTCAAATTTATGCCAGTTTACAATTTCCAATACAATTAATGCCATTTTTCTCCATCATTCCTGAAAAATTAACCCTCATAATTTATGTTCTCTTTTTTTCCCCTCATTATCTCTCTGCAGCTTTCACACTATTTTCCACCCAAGAACTGAAAACACTTATAATCCTTTCTTGTTAGATCTGATTGCCTCCAGGTTTCTCACCTACCTTCACAGTAATATTAAACTTCTGCTCCTACCTGCAACCACAAGTGGGAATAAGCATATGCAACAGAACTTCCAAAATGGTCATTTTAAGCACAAACATGCAAGCAGGAACACTCCTACTTGACACAGAAACACAGCCACCTAACAGCTGGTAATTTAACAGCTTGTAGCAATTACTTTTTTGTAATAATTGTCTACTTAGCCTACTGCAAAAAAATAAAGTGCAGTAGGAAATTACAACGTATGAATCAGCATTTGTTAGGAAATCATTTCTCTTGTGACATAAAAGCCTGAATGATTGCAAATATTCAGAAGTTTGATAGTCTTCCACTTACCAATAGCAAGTCCAGCAAAAAGTACATCAGTCCTGGGTGAGGATAGGGGTTTTCTTAACAGCTGGGGTGAACTGTCCAGGCACACACGGCCACTGTGGTTGCCTGTGCAGTGCTGTGACGTCTCCTCTCTCAAACACCATTCGCCTCTTCTGTAAAGACTTTTCATTTGAACACCAGGAAGCTCCAGTCCTGCAAAAAAAAAGATATAATCCCAATGAGCCCGTAATCTGAGATGTTTCAACACCAATCATGACACTAATTTGTCCATGCAGTTTCTGTGTCCTATCTGAATTAAGCTCTTTTTAGACTCCTTAGACTTTTTGGGGGTCTAAATTTGCACGTTTTCTTACATTCTTGACTATTCCTGGAGAGGTGAGGGCTGATGTTCATATTCATGGAGAAATCATCTAATTTCACAGTTTACCCCATTGACTCCAATAGGTTTGTTCCCTGGCAGAAGATGCATGCAGATGTTACAGTTGCTGTTTCTGAGGTTTGCCTGGCTATTTTGGTAAACAATTTGGACACCAAATTTGCTCCTCAGAACAGCGGTGAAAAGCAAATCTAGGTGAGGTATGAAAGCATCAAAATTAAGTTTTTGAGTGTGCTTAAATAATCAAAAAATACACAGAAGAGTTTCTTGTATCACTGTTAACAATGCAAAGATGTGTTTACTAGGTAAAACTATTTTCATCGGACTTGGGATCTATGGAAATTTTTCTTAATCAAGAAGAACAAAAAAGACTCATTTTTTCATTGCTTATTGCTGATGTAGACTTGCTGTTAGATTAACACTAAGCTACAGAAATATATCAAAAGCCTTCATATGCTGTTAATTTAACAAAAAGTATTATATACAATTCATACAGCTAAAAACAGAGTAGGTTCCCAAAAATGGAAATATCTTTTAAGTTTGAGATATTTTTTAGATATAATTTAATACATTTAAAAACATTGTCTTGAGCTGTTATTCTACAACCATATTATCTGAATTCAGCACTGCAATTTTAGCTATCTTCTGTTTGAAGAAAAAATACATGCAAACAATTTTAATAAGCTAAATTGGAAAAATTGAAAAAAAAAGGCTTGACTGCTGAAAATACAACTCTAACTAAAATAAGGATATGTATAAAATTACCAAGGTTGAACAGTCTAAACAGATCAGTCATAGAAGTAACCAAGGGTTCAACAGTAAATACACACATCACTCTGTCAGGAAGAAGCAGATGAATTTGTGCAATGCTCTTTGCAGGCTGGAGCCAGATCCTACTGAAGCCAGTGGAAAGATTTCTATTAAGAAACTGGGACTTCATTTGATATGTGTTTGTCTCATTGAGATGAATGCTTATTTCATCTTCTTAATTCAAGACTTCCAGCCTCAGGTCTATAATCTGTAAAGCACTTTTTTCTTCTTGAAACTGAGATAGTAAATTAAAAAGAGAGTTATTGAATACAGGCAGACGTGTTATTGGTCCTTGGCAAGAGAACAAACTGAATAAATTCTAAGGAAGTATATACCTTCAATAAATTTTGAGATAACGAATCATACTAAGCATAAAAAATGTCCTTAGGTGACACCAGTAACGAAGGAGAGTCTCTTTTGACAGGCAAAAGGCTAACTACAATTCTTGTTCTTGCAGGTGTGCTCTCACAAGGCTGGGAAAGTCTTTATTTCTTGGGGGTTTCCATAGCAATGTTGGCAGTCCTAAATGGAAACAAAAAATATTTAAAAGGAGATGTTAAAAAAAAGTGTGATTCAAATATGACTGAAGTTTATGATTTTCTTAAGAGTAGTGCTTTTGTACATGCACATTTTGTAATTCCATCCTAATTAAATTCAAAGGCAAAAGTGGTCACATTTTTATAAATTCTTGTGGGTTTGGCATCATAAAAAGTACTTTAAGAAAGGCCTTTTAAGAATCAGCAAGCACAGATTGCCTCTTTTCATGTTTTGTTTTCTGAAATAGGCAGCCTGAATGTCCATGCAATCAGAATAACCTCTGCAAGGGTGCGAGGAGTTCCAACTGCCAACTAGTGCCACCAGCATATAGCACACAGATCTAAGCCAGTTTCATTTAAGAAAAAGCCTTTAAACATTTTGAAGGCTCAAAATGAAACCTCTGTGGCCATCTCAAAGAGAAGCTTGTAACAATGAAGACAGATTTCTTTTTCCCCTGAAAACTAAATCCTGTAAGAACCTTGGCACCCACATGGCAGCCTTTGCAAGCCCGGGAAGGTGAGCTGGTCCTCAGGAAAGGACAAGTAAAAGCCACCTCTTTTGGCTTCCCACAGTGGGCTGGGAAGAGGCCTGAAGTAGCACAAGGTCACAGAGGCCCTTCCTCTCTGCTCACTTCTGCTTCATCGAGAAGACATGCAGACGGATGGCCCCATCCTAAGGCGGTTTCAGGGACCTGACAGTGATGCTATTTATACATCAGAGTTGAAAAATAGCATTTGAAAGTGCCTCTGTGGCAGGATCCTTTTTCCCAAAGGGAAAAAAAAAAAAAAAAAGAAATCTTGCATCTGTGAAAACTTCCAAAAATTGCTTTCCTCAGGGTAGAAGCCGGATGTGTATTTGTTGAATCAGACGCTTAATTAGGTGGAATACAAAGGGCTTTTTCCCCCACTGTGATGCTTCCTGTTCAACAGCAGTGCCCCCCCCCCACTTTAACATGGGATTTTTTTGCTATTAGTTATTTCCTCAGAGATGCTGCAACAATCAACAACTGTTCCCCTTTCTTCCTCCCTGCTCCCCTCTTTTCTAATCCCATTTTTTTCCCCTCAGGTCAAATTTCTCCCTACTTGCTTGGGCTGGTCTTTTCATTAAGACAAGTTCTTCAGCCGACCCCCAATCATTTGCCCTTCCTGTCCATTCTTGGTTATGCCAAAACTGTTAGTTCACAACAGGAAACCAATAGCTCGTGCTATCAGGAGACATTTCCTTCACAGCACAAAACGGCTGAATAATTATTTCAAGCAAGGTTTCACCCATTTCCTGTGAAAGGAGGGAAGTTTGCCTATCCCAGTCCCTCAGAGTGCTTTGTTTCCATCCCTCCCGTGACGCAAGGCCTTCTACATGGGGAAGGTGGATCATTTTCCCTTAATGGCACTAAACTCAATATCCTGTGTACAGATTTGGTGCTGCTCTTCAGACATGAAGCAAGCAACATTTACAAACAATAAAACCAGTGGCTACAGCTAGTGCTTGTGGTGTCTCTCTTAAAAACAAATTAAATTCTGGGAGCCTAAGGAAGAAAAATACAATGAAATTGTGAAGGCTGAAGGTTTGGAAGGGTTTACTGAATGTTCTACTTGCAAAGTTGAGTGTTTGCATTGCAGCCTGTACCTTCTGCACAGCCCCCCAGAAGCCACTTGAGCCCAGCTGGTACCAGAGCTCCTGCTGAGCACCAAGGTCCAAACTGAACCATCCATTATGGCCCTGCATCTCCACACTGTAAAGTGATGCTACAGTTTAACAGCAGCCCTACCCAACAAAATATTCACTTAAGCAGATGCTGAAGAGTCACTGACTTGCTCAAGCGTTATACTACAGCAAAGTCTTCATTTAATAGCAATATTGAATCAAAAAAAGAGAATTATCAAGAAATACATGTTAGCTTTCCAGTGCTGGAACAGACAGGGATATTTAGGATGGATAAAACCATTCTTTAAATACAAAAAGTAGGCACAGAAATTGGTATATATGAGCTATTATTTCTATTGAAGCCTATGCCAGTGCTCCTTAGTCTGTTTTTGTTAAATGATACAGCCTGGAATCAGACATAATTTTCTACAGATTTTTAAAGCTTAGTAAAGTTTATTGAAGACTTGTGAATATATTTTTTTTGGTCACTTGTTGCGGGAAGCAAGAAAACTTGAAAAGGGAATTTGTCAAGTTTGAATGTCTTAAAAATAGCTATTGTGACAATTGTTATTATAATGCAGTCTTAATTACAGCATTTTCTGTCACATGAAAAACATAATAAATCTCTCTCTCCATTATTCTGAAGACAATAAAACTTTTATTATATTTGTGTTCTCCGTCTGTTTGTTATTTAAAATGTTTGAGCCAACATGAAATACTACATCTCTCTCATTACAACTCCCTCCAATTCAGGGGCCCAGCACTGCAAGCTTAACATTTTCTTCCCTCGTTTGTTAACGGGCATCATTTCCATTTCCTGCTGTCCAGCTCACCACCTGTAAGCCACAGGTGGAAGGCACTTTCCTTCACACAGACTCTATTCACGTTGTGTTAAACACCTCTCCGCTAGGACTGGTGCTTCAGAACCACAGCTGTGTTTCAGGTTAGCTCTCACTTGAAAGGCATGAATGTGGTAGACAGGACCTTCACATTTCTTGTTGTACAGAGTATTTCCAGAAATACATTTGTCACTTATGGAGTGAGAGTCTGCACTGAGGAAACTTCGTCTACCCTGAGAGCCTCCAATCCTCAATCTCTCCATCAATAGTTGTAAGATAAGACAGCATCAGCCCCTGAATATTTGTTTCAGAGGCCCCATACAAATTAATTCTGATTCATTTCAGCTGGGGCCTAGGGAAGGATTTCTTCCAATGCCAATGCCCGGTCAGGACATCTTGTTACATACCCTTCTCTGTGAAAGGGATACCACAAGGCAATGGTCGCAACATTTTCTTTTTTTTTTTTTTCCTCTAGAAAGCAATTTTGAACATCCTTTTATGTGGAAATTTGAGTGAGTTTAAGTTACATTTAACTGTCTAACAACATTCCAATAGTTGCTCCTCCAATGGTCAATAAGGCAAAATCTGAAAAGCTTTGCCTAATTCTGGGCACCTCCCAGATAGAATGACTGGTAAGCTGGAGGCTGCACTGAGAAAAGCAGTGCAAACCATTAGTGCCCAAAGGCAGCGATTACTGGAAGACTGGACACGTTGAATATGCCCAGTTGTGCCTAACAGCGAGAAAAGCTAACAGTATCATTTAAATGTTTATGAGAAAAATGCAAACACCAAGGTGTAAATATGAATACATAAAAATTAAGAAAAAAGTAAAAAGCAGGCCAACACCATGGAGAGAAAGATTCCTGCCAAAGCTGTGTTTTAGTATCACTGGTTGATCTTTTATAGCAATTGTGGGAACACACTGCTCCTTTCAGCTTGTACAACTACATTCGCAAAGCACTGTGGAAAAGTCAAAGAGCAATATATCACAAATATATTTAGTGACAATCAAGTCTCCTTCTCCCCATTATTAACCTGTCTAAAATTGCATATACTTAGTAAACTTCAGTGAAAATGCCATGAGAAAAATGAGCATTTGTGCATAGTTCTTACATCAATCTATGTAACAGATTACTGAACAATGTTCCTCTGATAGTAAATCCTGCTTAAACTGAATTCTCTAACTGGTGAACTGAGATTCAGAAAAATTACGATACTTGATGAAGGTCACAGACATGAATGAAAAAGAATAGGCTGATGTATCAGTTTTTCAGCCCCTGCAGAGGCTGTAACCATGCATGCTTTCATATAGGCAGCTTCTGCTATGCATTACACAGTGTCAGCGCAGTTTGTTCTAGACCTCTATATGAAGCACATCAAAATTGGCAGAAAAGGGCCTCTGTCCTCACTGCATGTGCAGCCTGATGCTCTTACCGACATGGTTGTAAGAGAAGGGAAGGAAGGAGGAAGAGGCAACCTTAATAGACAGGCAGTGCTGGTAGCAAGGACTGATCAAGTATCCCTTCTGTGCTTGCAGGGGCAGAAAAGGAGCTATAGCTGACATTATTTTTAACACTGGAATTTTCAGGCAAGTTAAATCATAATTTTATCAAACCTCTGATATAAACAGTGTATCATATATAACTCTTGGCTAAAAGTCATTTTAAGTGACCAAAGCAGTCTTGGAAACTAGATACATTTACAATCTATGCCCCTTAAGTAGGTTATACCCATCTAACACTTTTCATGCCAACATTTTTTTTTTCTGCGTAGTGTTCAGGCTCCCATTATGCTTGACATTTTATTTCCACTATTGAATTGTTTTTTTCTTGTTTTGCTCATTCCCAGTGTATACTGGCCAACCTACAAAAATGTAATTCGAATGTTTTAAACTAGACTAATATATTTTGACTGTATCCTTGCTGACACAGAGGACTGTAATGCAGCCAGCTGTTCATTATTACTGTGTTAAATAAAGGAAAACTCCCCCATGATATTCTATATACTAACAAATGATGTAATGAAATTCTGGCCATGTGAAAATTCTATTGTTATACCACCCAGCATCCCCATGAGCAGCCACAGGCCAAGGCACTCGTCTGAAAGTCCCATTAACACATCATCCTTAAGGCTCCAGAGCTGTAATTGGTTTAACCTGACAAGCTGCTCATTCTCTGTACCCTGTATTACATTTCTCTTTGCTGTGTGTACTGGAGGTTATGGGTCCTGCATTTCCATGATGTAAGTTTGGATATGCAAGATGTTATAACAAAAGCACGATCTACAGGTAACAGGTGGGATTGCTCTGGTAGAAAATGATAGCCAGAAGTGTCAGAAGAAAAGAAATGGAAGAAAAAATAAGTCAAAAAGTGAGCTTTACTTCAGACATTGTTTCACTGAAAACAAATTTTTAACCTTGATGTTCGCAGCCATGGGTCAGCCCTAAACCCACATGCACCAAGGTGACCCGAGGTAAAAACCAAATGGATTGGGGAAAACTGGGAGGAAAACATAAGCCAAGTGCCTCCATCACACCCAGGTTGTCAAGAAGGAGTTAAGAGATGTTTTGAACAGTGGCTTTTCAGGCAAGAGACTATTTCAAAAAAATGCAATCCCAATTTCAAATTTTAGATTTTGCAGACGAGTTTCCTTCTTCAAAGGAAATCTCATGTGTATGGGGTGCCTTCCAGCCAGTCACCTGCTGGGTAGAAGACATGGCTATGGAACTGAGCACTTAATTAGGCCAATCAGCCATAGAAATTGGCCACTGCAGTACAACTGAATTCAGTGGACAGTAGATGCTGTCTGCAAAACGGTAAGGCAGAAGAGTTTTTTTAGGTTTGTTGGGCATTCGGGGGAACAGGACTAAAGAGTCATCCCCAAGCAACACTCAGAGCATTTGAACTGTGGTTTCTAGGGCAGTCCTGCGTGACATGGGGCTTAGTGGGTTTTCAGAATTACAGAACCTCTACAACAGGAACAGGAACACTGGACTATACCTGACTGTAGGAGAGCAGTTCTTCTCACCAGACACTGACTTGCTCTCCAGCTCTTCCACTTGATGGTAAGGATTCAGCACAGGCTGCAATAGTGGAGCCTGACTTCTCTGGAGGGCAGGATGGGAGCTGGTCCGCTGTGTAAATGAAAGGCAACCAAAAATTGAAATATCTGCAGAAACTGAGGAGAGATCCTAAGAATGTGTGAGGACAGCAAGGCTTTGTGCTACACTTGGCAGACTCATCTGAGTCTGCTTGAACAAGGGAACAGGGCTGCGTAGCCCTGAGCATGGCCACACAGACATATCAGCACATGCCAAATAGTCTTATGCAAAGCACCACACTGACATAGCTGTATTATTTCTGGCTCTGGAAACAGTTTGCTCAGAGTGAGAACAGGTATCTCCACTATGCAATGCAGACATACCCCAAGAGCCACTCTAAACAGGTTAAAGCAGCCTAGATGCTTTTCCAAAAGGTCTGAGAAGATGTCTCTTCCCTGACTTACAATGACTCATAGTAGACAGGCACAAACAATGTCTGCAACACTGGTCCCAGGCTTTGCCTGTTTAAGGATTTCAGACTGGGGGATAAACCACAGCACCTGAGCTCAAGGCTTGTTATGCTGCAGTTTTGCCTTGGTGCTATCCTCTGTTCCCTCCTAGAGGATTCATTGCAAAAATATCAGGTGACTGTCACTGGCAAAGATGAGGGAGGAAGAACAACAACATATGTCGTTCTTCCCAATTGTGTTTGTATCACATGCCTTGTACATGTTTACATTTCTTGACCATGGTCTGAGCCCAGTCTCAGGCTAACCTTGAACCTTGCAAATCAAACACAGCTCTGCTAGTGCAGCTGGAACAGGTGGGTAAGGGAGATAACACACAAAGAGCTCATCTTAAGAAAAACAAAAATAACTACCCCACAAAATATGTGCTGTTACTCTTCTTGCTACAGTTACTTTTAATTCTGTAAAGGGCAATGAAGTACTGTCACCTACATGAAGTCGAATTAAAAAAAAAACCTTACATTTCCATTGCTCAGAGCATACAGGACATGGGTACCTTAAGGACAGAGGCAGCTGACTCACCCACCCTCGCCTCCAGCCCAGTGACTGCCTTGGGGAACTATGCAGCAGAGAAGCCATTATGTGGGTCTGCTCCTGCTGCATAGTCTGCCCAGGGAAAATGAATACATCTTCCTTTCCTGCATCCTGGACGGCATCTGCTCTGAGCAATGACAAAGCTGTCCAAATCCCCCCAAGCCGTGTCTGCACTTGGGCTCCTCAAAGCGCCGCTGACCTAATTGCAGCACCTCGGGGAACATTGTGCTAAAATTCCCACGCACAGATAGGATGGTGGAGCTGCAGGCTGCGGTCCAAGATCAGAGCCTTCATGGAGCAGCTTCATTTCTGCAAGATAACTCATGGTGTAAATGAATTGGCAAGAACCATTTTGCAAGAAGGACCAATAAAAGAGTATTTAATTCATAACATGGACTCTGAGACTGTCTATTCATGAAATACATGTTCTATATAAACTTTATTTTATTCTTCATTCACTTCATTTTTAAATAAACAGAACCACCTCCCACCCTTGGAAGATGGATAACATTTGATGAAGTATTTTGGCAGAAGACAAAGATTATTGTATTTATTGGCTACACCATTATGCGTTGAAGTTGAAGGAAACTATTAGAAGCTATTAGAAAGAGGTCAAATTCCAATTATTTCTCCAGAGTAAGTTTAAGTCAGTTTGAAGTCATTTTTCAAAAGAGGTTTTACATTTACAAAATCTAATGAGGTTAATTTGAAACTGAATGAGCTAATCATTGGTTTAATACCCTGGACACAGCAAATTTATTGCCTCCCTCAGTGTGATAAGGTAATTTATCGTCCTTCTACTGCCCTGTTATTTGGATCATCTGTATTTTAGACAGAAGTCCTGACCTACATATTCCTCAATGTTTGTGCTGCTTAGTTGTCTTAACACAGGAAAAGTCATCTCTGGGAGGATCACCTCTTTCATGTGGAATGATATTGCCTATTAATAAAACATATTGTGTCTTGAATACTGTCTTCGCTAGGCTAGAATAGGGGCATCAACCCTAGGCCCTTGCCTGAGTGACCACCTGACATTACTCATGGTAATAAGTATAAGATAGGATAAGAACTCATTGCAACCAAGGTCACCCATGCCACAGTGCAAGCCGATAAAGCTGCCCCCGGTTGCCAGGCTTCGGTTGGGAGCTGTCTGTCCAGAGATTCAAGTAGGAATTCTAGCACAAACAAGTGTGTTGCTGGACAAGAGTGGCTCAGTGGCACACTTGAACTGGGCTCATGGTTTCAGCATTTTTCCTAACTTAGAGATGCAACATCCACCCTGCTCTGACATAGATGTTAACAGTGCTGGCCATTACTTGCTCATCCACCCTAGAAAGGGGAAACCTTCCAGGAAACATCAGGAAACCTTTTGGAAATTTCAGTCCAAATCCTATGTGCCCGACCCTCGACTCATACTGACGAGATGACTGTGCAGTACTGCTGCCTTTCCTCCTCCCAGAAAAGTCAGGCAGATATTACTGTGCAACAAATCCCTAGAAGAGCAGGGTCAACAATCCTCCTAACTTACTTATTTCCCACAGCTCGGTGTACAATTGGCATTACTAGGCTTTCTCCCTTTTCTTATTCAGGGCCCTGTGTTCAGGCATGGACAGGAAACCACTCACGAACTGGCCACCATCCCCTCCATCCACCTTCTTTTGTAGGTCTGGGGAAATACCTAGACCTACGTGAAAAAACAACTTTACTGTTGGTCATTTTGCTCTCTGAACCAGTAGCTCAGTTTTGAGCTACTGCTTTTTGAACTGCAAGGAACCAGCTCACATAATGCAATGTTATCTCCACTCCAGAGCCTGCAGTTTCCCCAAACCACAGGCTATGACTAGATGGCAGCCAGGTTCTCTACTTTATAGATATGTTACTGTATGTTCATACAACTTAAATGGATGACGAATTAAACTACAAGTTATGCCTTTTATTTAAAAAAAAAAAGTGAAAAGAAATAGGCTGTAGGTTAGTTTGGTTTGCAAGCTCCAAGAACTTCACTGAGAAGAAAAAGCACTAGCAAAGACCTCTGTCACATGGTTAAACGCACTTCTTACGAAACTGCCCAAACCAAGGGCTTTTACACATTGGCTTGAAACTACAGCTGTAAGCTGTACAAAGGAAATGACGACAGGATAGAAAGGACTAGGGAATATTCAGTATTTACTAAACAAAGATCTTGGTTTGAGCATATGTCCAGTCATCCTGTAAGTATTTGACAGGAACAGCTCCCTGTGCTTGGACAGTTTGGAGAGTCTTTGCTGTCACTTTGAATTGCAATAAATCATCTTGAACTTATGCTCCTGCAAAAGCATTTTTTCTCTACTTCTGAATTGTGAATTCAAGCCAGAAAGGCACAGACAACTAAAAAAAGATGCTGAAATACTGGAACAAAACCTGCAGCTAGTTTTTTTTTTGTTTTTTTTTTTTTTTTAAGTTTGTTTGAGTTCCCTGGAAGAAGACCCATAACCATTTTAACAAGTTAACTTCACAGCTTAGTTGTTCAAAGAAACTCATTTCAGAAAGAAGGTTTTCAAGCTCAGACCTGAAGTGCTGTTGAAATTGCACAAACTCACTTAAAGTATTTTACAACTTCCTCTGACTTCTAGAGTGACTAGAGAGCATTTCAGAACATTTTTAATATCACCAGATAAGAGCTGTTCTTTAAAACAATATGGCATGTCCTTTCCTCGGAAACTGAAGAAAAGGGCAATTGTAAAATATTATTTACGTTCTGAGTTACGGTATTTGCCAGATGACAGCATGAAAGAGATCCCACATCTAATCTTGCCGTATGGTGCTAGGTGCTGCAGTGACAGGCTGCCACTTTTTAGGAACATTTTGTCTGAAATGAAAAAACAGGCAAAGGGTAGGAATGAGATCACCAACTCCATGCTGGAGATGGCCAAAAGAAATTAAATTTGTCTGGGGTCTGAAAGTGAAGCTGTGGCACAGCAGGAAGCTAAGGCCAGGTCTCCCGAGACCCATCGGGTGTCCTTGATCTGCGGTGACTCATGGCTAACCTACAGCCCACGAGGGCAGTCTAGATTTCAGTTATCACAGATTAATCCATCTCTGCTTTATGGGATTAACCCCTTTGTGGCAGTTTTCTAGGTCCACTCAAGTGATCACATTTTACCGGTAAACTTATTTGCAGAAATTAATTTTAATTTGCAGATATCATGGTTCGCAGAAATTACAAGTGACGTAAGAGAAGAGCCATAATCCCACGCCACTCATCCAACTCAATCCCACGTGGGCAACAGCTCTAGTTCAGATGAGCCTCCTTTGAAAATACTTTAATTTCTTAGCTGTAAATTCAGGGAATCGCGACTTTTTTGCATTTACTCCTTGACAAGAATAAGAGCTAGTTTTACAATAAATTAAAAATAACTGAATCAGGCAGGTAGGATGGTCCAGACATGCTTCTGTTTGCCATTTTTTTGCTCCCATTTTACCAGGGTCCTCTGGCATCACTGCATTTCCTGAACTTTCCCATAATTATTTTTTTTCCCCAGAGGTGTCTCTACTCTTTTTCTCCACAGCTGTTTATGCAGCAATATGAACAAACTGATAAGCAAACATTTGCTGCACTAGTGTTTAAAACAAAAAAAACAAACAAAATCTCTGATTCTTAACTGTAACATTGGTGCCAGATTAAAGAGAACAAGAGCCAAAAAACAACAGCAAGTCAAGCATTTTTTGCACCTTTTCAATGACTTGGAAGTGTACCTTATTCTCCTTTTATCCAAACTCCATAATTCAGCTAATTCCCCTTCTTGGTCCAGTAAAGCCTGGCTCCTGACTATCCTGCAAATATTATCCATAGGTTTTTAAACTCCAGCACTCAGCATCCAGCCAGAAACCAGGCACGTCCCAGTGGAGATACCAACCCAGCAGCCACTCTAAGCTTCTCTAAAACGGCTGCAGGATTTTCCTCCCTGTCAGGAGTTAAAAGAACAACAACAACAAAAAAAATGTATTGTTTGTAATGTTTAATTTTTCTGAAGGTTACTTAGAGCTGCCTATCTTCAGAATGAAGTTTAATCTTTTCCGGTTTTGATTATAAGAGAACACAGTTATTTGTGTCAATCAGTAGCATTCCTTATTTTCTCAAAATGGCAGCCCAAATGAGGAGACTATTGTACAAGACCTTTCTTTTTTTTTCCTATCAGTAAGGTATATATCTAGCAAAAACATGCAATTCTGTGCAAGGTCTACACCTAATTCAATAGAAATAGCTATATGGTATCTAGCCAGCAAGTCTTAACAAGGTAATTTACTCCAATGATGCTTGATGTTGCTGTACAGGATCCCTCAGTCAATATTTGATAGTTAACTTTCTCTTTGATAATCTCCTAACTTTGTAACTGTGAAAATGACAGAATGTTGCTCAGTCTTCCTACCTTCTTCCAAAGTCTGGGAATATAACACTGCAGTATTGAACAACACATCAGGAAAAGTAAATGGAATGGCTTTGTGGTGCCATCTGGTAAATAAATGAGATGAAATCTTTTTCTCATGTACTGAATGAGCCCAGACAAAATCTGTCTAGATACAAGGCTCACTACAACCTGCTCACAGCAATTTTGGAGGTATGAACAGTCTGTTTGATGGCAAACACGCAACCACTGAAAAATACTCCTTTTTCTGAGAATAAAACTCTTTACAGACAAATAAGACAAAGCAGAAGTACAGTTATTTAGAAGAGTTTTCTACAATAGGAAAGTACATTGGCTATGATTTTACAGAACATTAGTATTTCTCCTTTGTCTGTAAATCCTCTTGAATAAGAACTATATGAATAAATTCTAATAAAAGAATTCAAAAAATTAAGTGTCTGATCCTGGTCACTTTATGTGCTGGACAGCCAGTCCTTGGTGACTGTGGGTTACTGGAAGTCTATTCCAGGAGGATCTAGATGTGATATTTCCCAGATTTAGGCTGTCTCAAGCTACTACTGAGTTGGTTTCAGGTACATACATATTAAGTTGTAAAGTTTCTCTTCACAGATATTTCAGCTCATTACTTTTGATTTTAAAATGAACAAACAAAAACTCCATGCTGTTCCAGGAAGGATTATCCATGTGTAAAATATGTTTTTTTTTGCTGTCTCTAACCTACCCACATTGCTGGGAATTTCATTCAGTATCAAACTACCCTCAAATGGGAAAGACAGCATTTTCTGTAAATAGAAGCCTGTAAGTCTTGTTCATAAACACTGCAAACATCTCAGTATCCAATTTAAGCAAAGCAAATTGAGCATGAAGCAGCAGCTTTCAGGATAAGCTTCATGCAAAGAGCCTCACAGACTCCTTGAAGAGGGGGAGGGGGAAAACAACCTAGAGAAAACAACCTTTTTTTCAACATACCAACAACAATTCTTAAGTTTTCATTCACAACTTCGCAAATACTAAGTATATTAACACCAATAAATCTGCTTGTTCATGGCTACATTCCCAACCAGAGCAAGACGCTTTACTCATTGCACTAACTGAAAGCACCACCCATTCCCCCTGTATCTTTCGGGCCACAGTCGCTGGTGTCAGATGTGTTTTCACTAAGCAGACTGTGGAACTGGTAAGCAGAGAGCTTTCCCACCCTTCCCTCTCCCAAGCATCCGACAAGCCACAGCTTCGGAGTGGCCACACCCAGCTTGTTATTGTTGAATTCAAATATTAAAAGGTGGGTTCTTTTTATATTTTCCTTAGCCTTTCACCTTCATTTAAAATAGAGTGCATTCAAGGGACATCTGTGTTGCTGGCAACAACATCACATGAAGGAGCATACTATAAATAAACTCACTATTAAATAAACTGCTGGAGCACAGCGTTTACTAGCACAGCAGATCCAGCATTGTATTATTTACTTTTCATAGATCTGATTTTTACCAAAGTAAAATTATATGTTTATTTGCATTTTGAAATACCTTCAATGTGCAAATAAAACTGATAAACAAGATTCAGAAGATGTTTTGCTGGTTGCTACATTTCCTAAATTTCTAAATGACCATCCACATTGCAAAGATGATTCCTGCAAAGAGTTTTTGCATTCATCTTTTCTAAAGGTCATTTTTGATAATGTTTCCTAATCTTTTTTTTTCTCCTCTCTGTTTTCCAGCTGTACAATGCAGTTAATAACACTTAACCAGTTCATAGAATTACGATAGTTAAAAAATTCACACAAGCAAAGTTCATTAAGCCTCTCTGAGTCACTACAATACAACATTCAATTTGAGATGTTTGATATGTGGAAGAGCAAGGTAAATGCGGGATCATTTATTTTGATTTTCACAACTGAAGAAATGTGAACTCTTTAAACCAGAGACCAGACTTCCAAAGAGCTACAGAAAATCCTACTACTAGAGTTACTTCTAAATTGGTTTGCTCAGACTTGGTCAAGGTCTAGTCCAACTACTAAATAAGCTATCTAGGCTTGAGTTTTTATGCTCTTGAAATTAATGCGAGGAAAGTAGTCTGTTTTAAGTGAGTAACATGAAAAAAAATGAGGTTTATTTGAGAGAAAGATAGAAAATAAAAAAAGCATGTAAAAAGACACAGGAAAGGGCAATATACAGGATTTCAGCAAGAGGGCTCAGAGCAACAAATAGGTTTGTGAACCTATGAACACACTGGACAAAAATCATACTACAAGCAAATATTACATTGGGAGTTAAAATAAGAGCTACAAAAAACAGAGCTTAGCCAATATTAAGTACACAAATTTCCTAAGTGCAATGTCTATGGTCAGCGTTGCACTTCTATCTAATGCTGAATGTTTTGAATCTATGACTGTATATAGCAGCAATGAGAGGACTATGGGGAGCTGCACTACCCTAGGAGAGAGAGAATTGGAGCAGATACCATCTCTTCTGGAACAGCCCCACAGCAAAGGCTGTACCCTCTGTTCTTAAGCTGACTGATTCTGTTAACTAGTGGGATGGCAAAAGCTGATTTAGACACACTGAACAAAATGACTCCCCAGAATGAGCATCTATGATTTACCTCAAGCTGAGACTACAAACTCTCGTTGTGACAGACTCTTGCAAGGTGCCCCAAAGTACTGGACTATGCCAAGAAGCCACTTGTCCTCTCCCACTCCAGACTTCTGTATTTTCCAGCATGCATTTTTTTTCAGAAGGGCTTCACTGCAACAGGTCCCTAGTGCAAATTACAGAAGGAAGGTGCTAATCTTCTTAAAACTTGCCTTTCTGAGGACAGTTAACCCTTAATTCCTTGCCCCCTGCAATTTGCTTATTCCTGTCACCTGTGCGACTTCAGGCTGGAGGCCAGAAGGAGGTGATTGCCTTTCAGCTGGGAGACAGTTTATCCAAACCTGCTTTACTGTTTCCCAGCTGTTCATTTCTAATAACCACTCACTAAACAAAATCAATACACTCACACAAAAATACCAAATAAACCTGCGTAGTACCTTTATCACTACCAGTTTTCATTCAGTAACCAAGTGACTGGTCCATGTTGTAGGCTTTCATCTAGTAGCCTTACATCCAGCACACCTGTAAAAAACAGTTGTAACATGACATTAACTAAGCATGTCATGTAAGTATGCTGATTAACTCAAGACTAAGCACTGCTTGTTTTATAGAACCAACCCCCTCTATTTCATTTAAAACTGTGTTCCCATTGTAAAGATGCTGAAATGCCTCAGAGGTATCACAGACGTCCATGCAAACACTTTTGCACTATCACAGATAAAAGGTCAAGAGATGCCACAAAGTTTCTTGCAAAAGGTCATTAAATGGCAATATCATGTGAAGGAGCATACATGTGTAGAATATTTTTAAACAAAAATTAAATTCAGCATTGCAGTTTTAGGAGACACTCACTTAGTTACACATTTTATGACTGGGGAACTATGGTGATTTTGAAGAATACAAACAAAACCAATATCTGTAAAAGGTAAAACAGCAGTTCAAATCTCCCAGCTATATTTAGTGTTCATTAAACTTACTATACTTCAAGGACCTGTTTCTTCTATCAGTTAAAATCATATATCTTTCAAAGAATGGCCCTCTTTTCTTAGTTTTAATAATGTTGGTTTTCTGCTAACTAAACTTCTGTTGAAACAGAGCAGTCTCTAAAAACTAGACTGGCACAGACATTTATTTGCATTAAAATTTTCTTTTTCCCACTTTGCCCCTTTACACACAGGCTTCATTTGATTCATTTTTTACTCTACTCTTACTTGGCTCTGTCTGCATTTTCACTGATTTTTTTTCCCCTTTTTTGCCATCTCTCTGGAACATAATGAAAACATGCTGCACTTAAACAGACTTGGAAATAGCATAAGAGGATTGCTCATCCCAAATATAAACACATTCCTTTTCCTACAGTTATCTGACACGTCTTCTTTTCAGAGAAAAAAAAACTTTAAAAAAAAAACCAAAAAATACAGTACTTCAGAGTCACCGTTACTGCAGTCCTGAAACATTATCATAAATTGTAATGCCTGACAACTTTACTATAGAATTAACATAATATATAAAAAATGTTTGTGTGTATACTTGTATATTTACTTATTCATTCATATGCACCATCACATGCTAGCAAATGTCATTGCTAAGAAGAAGCTGACATCTCAGAGTCCTCACTTTGGATTCTTTATGCAAAATACAGGTATTTCCAACAAACTCTTCAGATCAAGAGCATCCTGATGATAAAAATTATATTTCCAATGCACTGTTCCACAAGTTGACTGCACAGCTTGCATTCATAAAGCACAGCATTAAGAAGAGCACTTTAATAGCATTTTGAGTGTTTATACCTTAATGAAAACCAGCCTTTATTGCAGAACAAAACCAAAATAAACCCCAAAATATTACATTCTACAGATGTTCATATTTTTTTTGTTAAAGATTAAACATTTCACTATTGTCCTTTTACAATAGCCAGACACTTATATCTGAATTTAAGTGAGGATGCTCAGCCTCTTACTCACAGGAAAGCTAGATGTTGCAAAAGCAATCAAGTATGTGCTCTGAACAGGGCAGTCAGGCTGCAATACCAGTTAAAAAGGCAATGGGAGAACTTTGGCTACAAGAGCAATCTCAGATCACTCTAGCTGCAACCATGCTTGGCACCAGAACAGTAACACCAGTAACAACATTCAGTTCTAGACAAAGTTGTTTAACTCATTTATACCAGGTCTGAATTTCACACTCAGTGTTCTAGTAGACAGCATTTCATTAATTTGTATCTGATGCCGTTATTGGAGAGTCTCTCAAGACATCTATCATCTTTGCATAAAATGCTTTTATTTTACAGGTCACTAGAACTCAGAAAACAGTAGACTGAATTTGCTGATGTTGTACAGCTATTTCCACAGTCTAACTTCTGGACAAAACTCAAAAGCTTCCCATTGTTGAATCTCAACATACAGCTTGGCTAACATTTGTCTGCCTATTGGAAACAAACCAAAAAGATTCTCCTGAAGAACGACAGGACATTAACAGCAGCTTCTGGTCCAAAAAATGAACACTAGACACCCCCAATGTCTAATCTTGTTCCCTCTTCCGGTTTCACAAGGAGAGACAAAATCACACTGCCATAACTCCAAAGACCGTTTTCTCTTCCATCTAAATCCAACTCAGGCAGAAGACGGGTAAGTTTTTTGGACAGTGTCAAAGAGGTGAGTAGAGCGGAGGTGAAAATAGCTGCGATGCCTCATTGACCAAACCTGCTGTGGGGATGGACAAGAGCCACTTTCTGTTAGATAAGGTGATCCCCTCAAAAAATCTGACATCCAGTAGCTAATCTGCAAGCAGCCAAGTTAAACACCTGTATGCCAGACAAAAACAACTGTCTGTATGCTACTGCCAACCCATCTGCTCAGTATCCCTCCTACCAGGTTGAGATCTTTCAGTAAATTCCCAGTTCAAATGCAGTATTTTTTTCCCCTGTTCCCTAATCTTCCTTGGAACCTTACTTTCCAAAGCACCCATTGATTTAACTACACAGAAACTAGTACCTCTACTATCACCAATTGCAGGAGATCTGCTCAACTTAATTGATTACTATAGAAATATAACCAAAACGATTGCCATTAAAATGCTGTTGTCTTCTGTCACCCTTACACACACTGTTTTGCTCAAACTCATGCCAACAGAATTGGAAATGAAGTAAATTTCAAGGAAGAAATAAGTTATGCAGGAAACATGGGAATTCAAGAAGAGAGTCTACAAGGGACATTAATAGAAACTTCTTTTCACTGTATGTAGCACTAAGTCAACCAATACTGCATGAAACGAAAATAAAACCAGTCTAGCCACTATTGTAGCATGCATCTATTTAGAAGGCACTGCATAGCTCTAGGCTTCAGGGAGGAAGAATGAAAGGACAAGGACAAAATACTGAAGTTGCCTTTCATTTCATCCACAGATGCTTCACAGACACAGACCACAGCTGTTCCTAACAATAATAGAAGCTAAATTGGTATATATGAAAGAAATGCTCTGTCACCCCCACATCTACTCCTCAATACAGAGGTTTTCAAATCCTTGCAAATCATTTTTTTCCAACTAAGAAAAAGATTTTTATTGCTCATAACATGGAATCAGCAGCAGCAGGGAATTACCAGCAAAGTGCTATAGAAAAAAATCTTGTGAGGAACATCCAACCCCGGGCCTGAACAAGGTGCTCTTAATGCATGCTAGCATGCCCCATTGGTCTGAAAGAATGGCATCATTTTAAAGACTACTCAATTCTCATCTCTTATCTCTCTCTTTTTTTTTTTTCCTTTGTTTTTGTTTTTCAAGAGAAGCAGAAGGGATTGAATTTGTACCAAAAGAGCACTGACCACTGTTTGTATCTTAAGAGAAACAACTGCATCTACCTTTAAAATACATCTTAATTCTTTACTTGCTGGGTATAGGGAAGCTGCTTTCCGCAATGAACCCTTCATGTGACTGTCTGTTTTCAAGCTGGTAAAGCTTAACTAGTGCTACACAGGATGTGCCTGACCAGGGAAGCTAATACAAACCAGCAGGACACTTTTGGCATTGTGTACATTCCCTTTATATGATGTCACTCTTACTGCTGACAGGGAAGAAATACTTTTATGTGATTTACTTTTCTAAAATATACAGGCAAAGAAGAGAAACTATTTGGAAGTTGTTCTTTTCTGTATATTTCAACATAATTTATGGTTAAAAAATAATAAATTAGAGGAGGTAAGGTAGAACTAGATTTTCAGCTCTTTCCCAGCTAGGAAATGTTTATTGTAATGTTTATGGCTATTCATAAACTCTAATATAAATATGGAACTCTATCTTTAATTTTAAATAACCTGATGGCAAAAAGATTTGGGAAGTGCAGTCCATTTTCAAATACACACAGACCACTTGATTTCATAGAATCATAGAATGCCTAAGGTTGGAAGAGACCTCTAGAGCTCATCTAGTCCAACCCCCCTGCACACGCAGGGCCACCTAGAGCACGTGGCACAGGACTACGTCCAAGTGGGTTTTGAAGATCTCCAGAGAAGGAGACTCCACAGCCTCTCTGAGCAGCCTGTTCCAGTGCTCCGTCACCCTCACTGTCAAGAAATTTTTCCTTAAGTTCCTGTGGAACTTTTGATGCTTCAGTTTGTGGCCATTTCCTCTAGTTCTGTCAGTGGCCACCAGTGAAAAGAGGTCAGCACCGTCCTCCTCATTGCCTCCCTTGAGATACTTATACACACTGATTAGATCCCCTCTCAGCCTTCTCTTCTCCAGGCTGAACAGGCCCACATTTCAGTGAAAGTTCAACAAGACATTGTTTCCCTTTGGATGGAATGCAGTGTGGTATAATAAGCATATTATCAGAGTCTCAGTCAACTCCACTACTGTTATGGATTCACATGTTATTCAATCTTCCTAACTCCGTTTATCCAAACAAATGAGGAATGCAGAAGGAATACTCACATGTTTTCCAAGGGGAGAATTTACAAGTGTACAACAGCATGAAGGTAACATCTTATTCCACTGTTGCAACTTCTTAGCAGACAATGGGATGTATGGGATGCATGTCCCATGGATGTTTTTTGAATTCTGAATTATTATGAGGAAATGGATCTTTCCAGAAGAAAGAGAGCAGGAGGAGGGGGAGATTCCAATTGCTGGCACAGCTTGTCTCTACAGAATCACTCATGGCAAAATGAGTAAGGAGCTGAGCTCAATCCTGAGGAGAAAATACAAATAAGAGATCGAGGGAGCAACGTTTTTATTTGCAAAACTGGTTTGTTTCATCATCTTCATCTTAGACCTTGGATTCATGGAAGCTGAGAGCTTATTTTGCGACAGCTGCACTATTTCTTCCTCTGACTTGTCTCCTCTGCAAGATTGCTATGCTAAGAAGCATAGGCGATGCTGAATGGCTCTTAAAACCAGTGATACTCAGATGAAATAGCACCAATTTCATGCTAAGTCTGGCTCTAAACTCTGACAGTTCAGTGTCAGCATATGAACCCTGTCAACAAGGAAGGGCAGCAGCCGTTCCAATGTAAGCTCTGCCCACTCCTGTGTTAAAATTTGTTTATTCCTTTTATGGCTATCTAACCTTTCTCTTTATTTTTTGTCGATATTACTATATTCATTTCAAAATGTTTGGAAACAAAATATATTAATAATATTTATAGGAAATCACATTACCTATCTTAGCAGTACAGTACTGCATTACTTGCACTAACTGTGGACTGATCCCCAAATGTTAGAACTGCCAGAAGCCTTAGGAGCAAGACAGTTTTATGAAGTGTCTGTCATCAACTACATCCAAACCAGAGGTAAAATTCAAGTTATTTTCAATTTGAACTCAATTAAATGAAGAATTATACCGTTATGTTCAAATCCAGCGATGAGATTACAACCTCTTCACATATCACCAAAAGCATGGGATGGAATAGCTTTGAATAGAACAATATATTTGCTATCTCTTTCTATTTTTAAGTAATATGTGCCCGGGCTGTGGCAAGAACTCAGACGGTATACCCACATCAAGGTCAGAGTTCACCCCTCTAACTACTGATTGTGTGAGAGAACATGAGGAATTTAACACAGGCAGCACATTATTCCATTTCCCTTAATTATTTTCTCCTTGTCGGATATAGCTCTTTGGTGGGTGTTTGTTTTTGCAACCATAGCGATGAGATATATTTGCTGGCTGCCATCAAAATAATTCCAAACAGTTATCTCTTGGCATAATTTTTTTTCAGCAAATCCAGTCATACGCCTGCTATACACCCAAAGGGTAGGAATTTGGAGACTGCGCTCCCAAAATAGCGCTTAAATTATTTTTTGAAATCATTTTGGTACATTTCCCACAGATTAAGATGCCTCTTCCCACAAACACAGAACTGCGTTCATTCAAAATTTTCTTATTATATCATCTTTGAGGCAAAAAGATTGCCTTTTTATCTTACATTTAACTATTCTTCAGAGCAATACCTCTCATAGCTTGCGTGTAATAAATTACATGATTTGCCCCAAACTGTGCTGAGCTACCATTCCATTTGGCGTGAAGAAAATATCAGTGAATGATTTGACAAGCTGCTGACAAAACCAGCTTGAATTGAGAACCACACAGGAATCAAACACTCAGTGTAAGATCATACTGATCTAACAACAGCTTATTTAAAAGCATGTGTGTATATGTGTATAAATGTATATTGACTAATTAACTTTGCTGACCTTGGATGTAAGTGATGATTTTGACAGACCTACATCGCTCACTGCTTCTCAGAGCAGAGTTTAACCCTATGTGATTAGTCTGGAGGCTCTGGTTACATTTTTTGTTGAAGTTAACAGTGATAGCAGGAGAGCGACCTTTTCAGCGCAGCTCCCAGGAAAGCAGCCCGTGCTTCACGTCACTGTGCTCTGCCACGACAGCCCGTGGCGGCTCAGGGCGGGCACACTGCCCAGCCAGCCACCCCTGCCACTGCCATTGCTGTGGTGGCATCTCACGCAAGAGCAGGCAGGGAGCTGGGACAGGCATCTCTTCCGTCCTGCCAGCAGGAATTGGCAGAGCTTGGGATTCAAAGCACGTATCCACATGAGCAGACTTCATTCTCAGAGCTGGAATAGCCCCATTGATTCAGCGTATCTGAAGTAATTGGATTATGAAACAACAGTAAATTCTACCCTTGCATATTCTCTACATCTTTTCCCATTGATACATGGTGCTTTTAGTTCTATTTTCAAGAAGAGGAGGATCTAGCCACACTATAACCAGACTTGGAGTGTAATCTGCTGGTAGCTGGGTTAGGAAGCCTGTGATTGCTAATTGCTGAGCATGCTAATACCAAAGGCATAAGGTACTAAATACCAGGAGGTAACTGACTTTGGGAACCTTCACAGGTTAATATTGCTTCAAATAATTCTGGGCAAGTTCCCAGCTAAATTGAACTCCAGACTTGTCACAAAACACTGAGTTATTTTGCTAACACTCACCTACTGCCCCCAGGAGCTGCTCTAAGCCCCCAATGGAAGTAGCAAAGGGCTACTGTTTAATAAAGTCAGATTACAAAATTAGATCAATGAAAGGAAACTGGAATCAATGAAACACTCACTTTTTGTCTCTGGCACACAACTGGAATCCAATTGGAGGGTAGAGATGATTTCAGAAGCTTCAGCCTGTCCCCTGAGTGACAGCTTTCCAACATATTCACTTTCCACCATGAAGAACGCAGTGTCACAACAATTGGAAGGAAGCTTTTGTGCAGGACAGAGTTTAACAACACAGCATTGTAGCAGCAATTTGTTTCCCTTTCATTAATGAAGACGTATAGGACATTACGTACTAGTTACTGCCTTTTCAGCATTTAAAGGCAGTTCCTATTAAACAGAATGGCATTTGCCATTCCCAATATAAGCAAGAGTCAGGATCGCTATCAGAGCAGTCCCTGTCTTCCAGAATGGGTATTGCTAGTGAGCTTTATTATTTAAGAATAAAAATAGTTTCTAAACAAAACACTGTGGGAGGATAAAAGTTCAGTGGCAGTTGGGCAGTGGCCAGCCTGAGTTTCATGGAGCAATTGCTAATTGTGAAAGCTCTGCCCAATGCACTGTTTACCAAGGATGTTTTGCCCATTTTAGCTGAGGTGGGGCTCGTTTCCTTAACAGACACAGAACAGAGCTGCAGTCTGCTCTGTATCCTGCTTTGACAGAGCATGCTCAGATCCTTAGGCAGTCACAAAAAGTAAAAGTATCTCCCTGCCTTCCTGCTATACAGTGGGCTTCAATAAAAGATCAGGATGTCTGTCATTCGTGTTCAGAATCTATCTTGTGTACTTCAGAAACACTGAAGGTCAAGTACACTTCAGGACTTCCCTGCTTGATCCTTCCCATTGGACTCCGCTGAAATGCAGCATTCTCAGTGTTTCATTTGGATCATCTGTGCATGTGAGCAGCAAAAGTAACTTGAGTGCACTGGTCCTGTTTTTAAGATTGTTCAGTAACTCTTCCTCGCAGATAGTAACAGCACAGTAACACATATTAACAAGCCTCAGTTCTGCTGGCAGTCAGATGAAACCTGATTTTATTTATTGCAGAAATTTGCCACGGGTTATAAGCTCTACAATAGGTATTAATACCCTCATGTAAGCAATCTATGTCTCACAAGAATCACTAGCTGAAAAACTAGAGTAGAAAAAGACTGCTTTGTTAGTATGCTCTTCTCTCCTTCATTATAAAATTAACCCAAGACTGAACCAAATAAAGAAGTCCTTTAGATAACCTAAAATTTAATCACGTGGTTCCTGATTGAAGGACTGTTTTTTAAGGTCCAGGGATTTCTCCACCAAGCATTCAGGACCATCAGTCTGAACAGTCTTGCAAATCAGTGCCAGGTCAGAGGATTACAATTACCAATTTACTATGATTATTCTTCTCATACAATATTACACTGGTAATTTCTACATTTACAGTCAGGGCTTCCATCTCTGCTCTGCTATCATTTAACAAACACATTATTAGCCTTTTTTCTTTTTTTTTTTTTTTTTCAGATAGGGTGAATTATTTGTACAGACGCATGCTAAACCAGAGTATTTGCACTTAAAGTTAGTTCTATGTACTGAACCCTGTATATAGGACTGGAAAGGCACTGGATAGGACTACACAGTGCCATCTGAGCCATCACATGTAATGGCACTGAAGCTAAGTATATCTGCAATAGCAGTATTAACTCTGTTTTCCCTAGCCTTTGCCAAGTTTCCATCCAGAATATGGAAAACCTTGTATTACTGTGCTTAATACTGGTATGATCTACATACCTTGCCCTTAAAAACAAAGATCAAGTATGTCAGTCTTTCACTCTGAACAATGACACTGCACTTAAGGTGGCAACAGGTATCAAACAAAGCAATTCCTAGCACCTTGTCTTCAATCTGAGTCATAGTCCTAAGCATCTCAAGGCCTATGGATAGTATTTCCTTTGCCTGTTGTCTGTAGTTCATTAGTACTAAAGGAGATTGTTACTGATTACAAAGCATCTTCAACAATAAGAGAGGGTGGGAGCTGGAGGGAAGGATGCGCGAAGAGCCATGGAGAGGATACTGTGTGTAGCAAAAACTTTAAGCAATATTATGTTTCCCAAGGTTTCATACACACTAATCTGTACACCAGTGCTTGAGAAAGTGGTGAGACTTGCTGAGACAGATGGGATGTGCCAGTTGGGCAAAATATGTGGGGGAAAAAAAATCCTAGCTTCCAGGAAAAGTTGCTTTCTGTTGAACTGATGATCGCAGTCTTCAACATGCCCCAGAAGGGTTCTGCTTACCACAGGAGGCTTGTTACTTTTGGGCCAAGCTCACTGCACATGCTGATACTGCCAGTTTTGTTTCCACTCTCTCCCATTCCTGCATGCTGCCTCCCGAGAACTCTCCAGAACAGGATTTGGCAGGATTTCATGGACAGTGAAAATTACATGCTTATTATACCACACATAAGCCCAGTGCTTCTGGATCATGTTGGAATTACTGAGAATATTCATTTTAGGTTTCCAGCAGGTTTCTGTGATACATCCCAAAAACATCTGACTTGCTACAAATGCACTATGTGTTTGGTCTGAGTGTGTAACATGAATGTATCTGGAATCTCCAAGCTGTGTAGTGTCTCTGCCTAATCTGCTGAACATCTATAAATCCTGCACAGATGCAGAAGAGACTCAAACTCTTCTTGCAAAAAAACCCCTTCCAGATGGAAAAAGGCATATACAAGAAAATCAGACCAACCAGACCCCAAGTAAGAGATCCTTGCAGTCCCAGTGTCCTGCCCCCCTGCAAAAAAGGGTGAGGGCATACATTCTCCTCATTTTTCATGCCAGTTTTCTAAGCCTACAGCATATGAGTCAGTGATTCAAAGGTATCATGTGATACACACAGAAATGACATTGAGTTTAACAAAAAAAACCCACTTGCTTAGCTTAGATACCTACTTAAAAAGAATGTTAATTATAATAAGGGCAAGCAAGGGGTACAAAGACCAGTTCAAAGCACCTGGGAATTCTCTATCCTTAGCTTTTGTTTTCTCTTTAACAACAGAATATTTTCCAGATATCTGAATTAACCCTTCTGTTTTGCTCCTCAGTAAAAATAAATGAGTAAATAAGAACAGTTCTAGGATCTGAGCAAAACTAACAGAAGTGGGAAGGTCCTATTCTCATTCTCTCCTTTGCCATTCCTCCCTTCTCTCCAGTGGCCCCTACCCTGCACCTTGCACCAGACCTGGCACTACACAGTTATTTGCATGAAGCAATTCAGCTTACTAACTCCAGAAAATTCTGCCGTTTTCATGCCGAGTGAACAGGTGAAGTGTCTTCCTGAAGCTAAGACGAGACAGAGAAGCAGCACTGGGTGTGGATAGCTGTGAGCAAAGGAGCACTATTAGCCCCCTTTGGCAGCAGTGAGCTGCTAAATTAGCTCACCTTGCTTCATGGAACCACAAGCTTAGAGGTTTCACTCTAAGCTCTTGTTGCCATACTCCTGTGTGTTAACCCACACAACCCAGTATCTTTACAGGCTATGTGTAAAGAACATGCTTAGCCAATAGGTTTGGACTGTTGCATGGTCACAGAGAACTTGCCTGCCATTCAGAACTTCCTTCTCTGCCACCAAAGGAGGACACCACCATCTTGAAAACAGCTCTCACTGGCTCCCTTGAGATGCAGCTGCATGTACATGCTAAGCAGAAGGGAGCACCACTCCTTTGGTAGATAGCTAAAAGGAGAGGAGAAGGAAGTAAGAGAAAACTAACTCAGATGTTACATTTATGAACATCTTTCTGCTTGCTATCCCCTTTACTTCATCTTTCTGTAAGAAATACCTTTCAAAAGTATTAAGGAACATGGCTTCCTAGAAAGAGAGCAATACCTCTGCATACTAACAAATCTCACTTTATGTTATTGTTTTCTTTTTTACTATAGACTCATATTTTTCTGAGGAAATCCTTCAGGATGCTAAAAAGTCATCCATTTTAGCTACAGAGAAAGTAAAATTGTCTCCAAAAGCTTTACTGAAATAAAAATATATGGAAACTACCTTTCAGCAGAATTTAGGAGGACATTCTGTTCTTGGCCATAGCTATGTAATACATTAGTATATAGAAAGATGTAGTATAACGTGCTATATCTGAGCAAACAGTAATGCCTCTCATGTCACTTTTTGGTTCTTGTAGATTATATAGTCTAACAGTTATTCTAGCTCAGTGTATATTAGCAATTGCCTAAAGCTTATGATTTCTAAAATTACGCTCCATAATTAAACAAAACAGTACTATGATACAAGAGTATTACTTTTAATGAAAACCAGTTACATATTAGTCCTCAGCTTAATTCACTCTTCACAGACCCCTGAAATAAAAGGATTAACCATTGCAAATCCTCCTGGTACTTCACATTTAATCACAAGCAATTTATGATAATTTATTCCATATGTCTGATACCACTGAAAAAAGATCTGCAAACAAAGCTTGCCGGTGCCTCCAGGAAGTGAGCTGTTCATTCTGTGCTAATATTAGAAGCAGGCTACAGCAGTGCAGTTTGTAACCTTCATTTTGAACCCCCAATGTTTTTAGCCATCATCTTATGCATGCAGGAAACAAATGTGTGTGTCTGACAGTCACTGTGCTCAAGATATCTGACCCACCAGTATTGAATGACTTACAGATACCAAGAACTGAAAGAGAAACTTTGCTAACGTTTCAATCCAATAGCACAGGAGTATCAGAATTAACTTGTTTCTTTTTTCAGATATTGAAGGATGCCTCACAGTAGAAAGTACTTTTGGCTGAGGTATACATTTGCCCTTTATACTACACGCTCCCACAGTTTTTGCTTTATTCAGGTAGATTTTGGAAAAGCAAAACCTTCTTTTAAAATCCAAATGCTATTTTATAGAGAGTCTGACTTCTGGGGTACTGTGGCCAAAGTGTAAAAGCCAGTTGAAATCTCCTCCTATGGCAACCTGGGCTTCACAGCTCCTGCGGAATTCGCCAGCAGTGAGATACTACGGGCTCACTGATTAGCACTATCTTGACTCTGGATGAGGCCACGGCACCTGGCTCTCCCTCAATTTACAGTTCAAAAATAACCAGGAAACCTACTACTGGCACACTTAACTTCTAATTTGGGAAAGGAAAATACTGTCTGGCAAGCTTGCAAGGCTGCTGACCCTGGTCAGCTGGAACCACGAAAACCCTGCTGCTCTACACTGCAGCCTGAGCTCATAAGCCTTAGCTTGCACAAATTCTTAACAGACAGCGGTAATTTTTACTGAACTGTTTTTTCCCCTTGGAAGATGTATCTTGGAAATGGTGGTAGCATTTTTGGTAACTTTCACGTTTAATTAGGCAAACTAGCACTCACCAGGAAACAGTGGCATGAGAAAGCCTGTCTAGCAGCTGCACTGGCCTCCAGTTCTTATCACCAGACAAAATACAGCACAAAGAGTGTTTAGACTGCAGAAAGAGGCCAGGTCAGCATTTATATTTAGATATTAATTAAGACAATAAATTAATGGCTATTTTCCTATGTCAATATTTTTGAAAAAGTTTCAAGGTTTTTTTTTGTTGTTGTTTCTTCTCCTAGAAATGTTTCATCTCTACCTTCCTATCCATAGCTCTCCCCCAAAGGCTGCAAACCTAATTATGAGAGGACTAAAAGAGCTGATTAATTTCCCAGTAGTCACCATATGAATATGACATTAAGCAATGGTTAGTTTTTTCTGGCTGCTCCCTTTTTAAACACACATCCTGGGATGTAGAGGTCAGCCCTACCATGCACTAGCAGGTATTTAAGTGCAAAACACACTATTGGAAATTCAAATTACTAACTCATGCCCAGGGTTCAATATAAGCATAGTTTTTTAGATTATATAACTAGCAGTAACAGGTGGGAAGATTCAAACAAAGTTAAAAAAAATAGCTAAAATGTCTGCAGCTGTTAAGAAGAAACATCTTTCAGAGGTTTAAAATACCTGTTCCACTGAATAACAAAATATAAACTCTGAAAGATTAGAAAAGTAAATTCAATTTTCTTTTTTACAGAGATGGCAAACTGGAAAACACAGATAGGCAGACTTTGTTTCTCCACAGCAATTCTCATTAACCCCAAGTGTTTTGCAAAATGTGTACAAACACTGAATTTTTAAAAAGATCCCCAAGTAAAACTCAAAGTGCACCCGATTTGTCAGACCTTTAGCTGTCCCATGCATCCTCAGATGTGACACTGAGCGCTGTTGATTCCCCCCTTCCTGGGCCTTAATTCCAGGCATTTAATCTATTTATGTTGCTGTCATCAGTCATCCAGAGAGCTTCGACTAATCCAGGTATTTCTGCAGTAGCCAAAAAGAAAAGGCAGAATGTTAATGTTAATATAGCATTGCCAGGAAATAGCTGTGAATTGTCAGTTCAGAGATACATGGGGAGAGAAATGTAAACAGATACCAGATTAATATTTTTAATGAAAATAGACTGCATATCCTAGGCACTTCTAATAGTACCTGCAGACAGAGGGGAATTCAGTTTTGAAATCAGTACTTTTGTTCATGCCAGTGCCGTTGCTCTGACAGATAATACTCCCAGATTAATTTGGGGAATCAGATTAAAAATAGCAATTTAATTTTCTTGAGAAGTGAGAAAGAATGTCACCCCTTCGAGACCCAGTCATAATGACATCTCTACATGATTCATTTTGCCTCAAAAAACAGAAGTGTGGTTACACTTACCTGATTTGGGAATGTTACTGTTTAATAAAATCTGAATGCATTGATCACTTGGGTAGAAATAGAATTTGCCCTGTGATCAGATTTGGTAGTACAGCATTTCTGTTTCAAAAATAAAATTCTTCCTATTTATGCCACCAGGGCAAGTTCTCAGACATGTAAAGCAGTAACACTGCACCCACAGGTTTCAGTAGAATTTATGCCGTGCTTACCAGCAAATATAACATAGTCAGCTCCTTCCCAGATAGAGAAGCTGTGCTGTTCCCCCCACACACCCAGATTTAAGCACCATTTCCTACTATATACCAGAGTTTTTAATATTAATCTGCTAGTGACATGCCATTTCTATGGATGTTCACATTTGATAGTATGTTGATCATTTTAATGTTTTATAGCCCCCAAGATGCTCCTGTTGCCTCTGAACTCTGGAATGTCCAGCAGGAATTACATGTGCACACACACTGTTGCGCCGTATGAGCAATGATCTTTGAACACATTTCAGGAAAAAGTGTGTGTTATTCTAAACAGCTTTAAAAATAGCTTCTGTGCAGACATATTGATTTCTGCCTAGAAGTATTTTGTTCTCTTCCGTCTATTTAAATGAATAACTTTTGCAGCATAAAATGGGAGAATGGAATGATGGGAATGGGAATGAGTGATATGAATGGGAACCTCAAGGATGACACGGCTCCATTGTGTCTTTGCAATGTTAATCTTTCCAACCTTGAAACCTCTAAACACTTAAGTCCAGGATTTTAGGGCAGGTCGGGCGTGTATTTCCCGAATCTATGGCTGGCTGGGAGAGTCAGAAATCTTTCTACTGGAGACTTCCTGATAAAGAGAAAGCACATAGCCAAACCAGCTTACAGAAACAGATGTAGCTGTCACTTTTCTACTAGAAATCAGCAAAACAGAGATTTGGAGTAATTCTCAGAATAAAAGATAAAAATAGCATTGAAGAAATGCCAGTTTGTGGAAATAGTCCATGTCTACATCAGCACACAATTTGGCACAATAGGAAAGGATCAGTAGATCAAAGTAATTTGTTCTCTGGTCTTTATGCCTCCACAATCTGCTTTCTGTGGTTTCACTTTGGACTAGATTTGGTTTGGTCCCCAGATTAAATGTGTCCCACACAAGTAGCCTGACATCATCAAAAGAGCAGTCATTGATTCAGGCTGCAATGTCTGGCCTTGGAGCACACTGCCAGTATTGCCAGTGCTTGCTGCAATGGCCAAATGTTTCTCTCTGGCACAACAACACTGTTCCAAGCAACTCATTTTACAAAGACTACAAAATAAAATGGTATCATTTTTACTGTATTTTCCTTTTACTCTGGTCCCAGATACCAACTGGTGACCGTGCAAAGATTTTAAAACAATCACAACGAACTGAATGGCACCGTGACATTGATATTTGGAGTTAAATCACACTGGTTTTAAGCATAGCTGCATAGTACAACTCCCAAGCATGCTCCCCTTACACCTGTTTTAGCTAAATTTTGTACAGTTAAAATCACTAACAGGGTAATGGGCCCACCGTCTATCTCATGAAGTAGTTAGTCCACAATAACATTATTCCAAAGTAAAGTTGGAAGAAAAATAAAGAAGATACATTAGGACCACAAATGGTCAAGAGAGAAACATCTAGTAAAATGGGCAAAATTACTACACACGTACCTAAAAGATTGAAAAGAAGACTTGAAAAGAAGACTTGAACTATTTTTTTTATTTTTTTTTAATAATTAAGAACAGTCTAGAATGCTAAACAATTCTGTAGTAAAACGATCTAAAAATAGAAAGTCCTGTTAGTGAATTACTCCAGTAACTAAATAAGATCAAGGGTTTTGAAACTCTTGGTTTGATAGTGTGCATGTTTACCAAACTGTCATTAAAGTTTGCATCTTGAAAGGAACAAAAAAAAAGTCTAAAAATTATTTGTAGTTCCTTCCTTTTCATTTTGAGAATACACAATTTTGAAATTCCAAATGAAAGTTTAAAAAGAAAACCAGAAAGGCTTAATACAATTCATAGTCTGTGTGTCTTCTTTGTTTTTACTTTCCTGAAGATTCAGCTCTACTATTTTCTCACAGGATGACACCTTATACTCCTGAGTACAAAACTCTACAGAATATAAAAATTGAATTAACATAACCATAATGTGAATTCATTGTCAGTAAATATACAGGTCAATAAAAGAACTCAAAAGTGCCTAGAGAAAGCATGTGAACTAGCTCAGTTTTGCCTTTTGAAGGCTGGAAACAAATATATATTCCATAAATTTGAAGGATTTAAAAGGTGTATATATGCTAACTTCTCGTTTGACTAGGATCATTTCATTGCATATGAGTTCACTGACACTTCAGTAGAGCCTAAGACTCTAGGTGCTTAACAAAATATGATATCTCATTTAAAATATTACACACAAATGAAACTATAAAATGTAGATTATGCATTACTGCAGTTTCGAAAGGTCATTGAATGAAATGAATGAGTTATCACTTTTGATGGCTCACTTTCTTATTGTAAATACAGTGTTACCATATCAGACTGATTTGAGACATGAAACAAACTTCAGACCTGTTTCATTAAGCACTTTGTCAAACACCTTGAAGCTAAAGGTGATGCAAACAGATGTGAGACTGTGAAATCACTCATGCTACACAAGCTTACATCAGGTCTAAAAGACAGAGTAAAAATATTCACAGGCACAGAGTTTTCTCTATATTAGAGCTTGCACCAGGAACTGCCCTGGTATTAACAATGGTGGGAAATATATGCCCAGAACCATCGCCAAACTAAACTATCAGTTATCCACTGAAGACAATAGCATGTTGAATATCTGCATTGCTAGCTACTAAATGAACTTGTTTTTCACTTGATCATACAACAAAAACTAAAACCACTGCAGACGGCTGTTTCTCTTATTGCTCTCTCTTGCTGCTCTCTTCATTACAATATTGAAGGAGGAGGTATTGTTAATTTAACCACTCTCCTCAGTAAAAAGGTGTCTAAAGGTGAAATGGCGTTTTGTTCACTGAGAAAGCTGGCATCCATCCTAAATTCCTTTCAGGGACTAAGCCATGATGACACATTTGACATTAATTACATTATGGTTCTATAATGCTCATTTGCTTATACTGACTGGCACTATTTTTTTTTCTATTCCTATCTCAGCAAATCTCTTGTAATTATCACGAATCAACTTCCACGGGCTAGAGAGTTTTGGCACCTCTGCTTTCCTAAAAAAAAAAAATTATTAGGTCATTACTTGTTCCTTACAACATAGAGAAATATTACTTTCTTTTTTTCTGTCTCACTGCCTCCTCTTCCTTCCTTAAATTCTTTCCTTGTTCTCCGATGTACCCACAATGTTGCTGGAAATATCATTTACTTTGCCTGACTCTCATCATATTTCATCCTTTGAGTCTGATTTACAGGTTTCATCTTCCTGCTGCAAACTTCCTGTCTTCACCTTTCATGTTCTGTACAACATCTCTGTCATTGCTGCCAATCTCTGCTTTGTCTTTAGACCTTTGCACTGTCTAGACAGCTGAGGTCAAAAATGCTCCACAGGATATTGTTCAGAAAATACACAAATACACTATTCAAAATGCTACTCTGCCAAGAGCTGAGGATTAGGACAATACAGGAAAACAGAAGATCATGTTGCTGAAAAGCACAGTAAGTAAGTGAGTAAGACCACTAGGAGATTGCACCTGTTTCCATCAAGCTACTGTGACTTCAAAAACTTTTTGGATGTGGCAGGGAGGGGGAACAGGTTACAATATAAGTCAGTCCAGGCTGTCTAGTAGAAAGACATTTACTAAAAGTAGCAAACTATGTAACCTTGCTAAGAGGAGAGAAAAAAAAAAAAACTTTACTCAACTGTGGGATGTGCAAAAGACCACTCCTAAATTCCACAATTCATTGTCATCCTTGGCCACTTCACGCTTCATAGTATGAGAGATGCAGCCAGAAGAAGACAGAAGGTACAAAAATATTGATATAAATAAGGGCTCTCCCAAAGGAGATACATTTATAAAACGAATGTATGTAATCACAGGGCTTGCAAGATACATTTTGGAACAGGTTAATGCAGTGTCCCTCACATTGGTGGTGGTCTGTATTTTAGACGGTACATAATGAATAAGAGGAAAAGAAAAGAGGAGAGTGGTTACAAAAGTAATCAATAAAAGTAACAGCAATATGTATTATGCTCAGTAAGTACTTGGAAATTATAACAACAAAAATATATGCAGCAGTAGAGCTCCATGGGAAGTGTTTATCACCTCTTTAGGGACTAAATAACTTTCACTGATTCTGTGAAATGAGGGAATTTGGAAAAAGAAACAAAATGAGTAAAGAAAACAACTTCAGAGGTAGCAAGAGGTAAATAAAATGGAATTTGAGAGGAGCAGAAAAAATGGAAGAAAATGGAAGAAGAGGGAAAAAAAAAAAAAAGGAAAAAAAAAAGAAAATTATTCCAAAGTTTCCTTCTCTGGGTTGATAATGCTGTTGCATTCCTTATCAACCAGAACCACATGGTCAGATTTGATTCTTTCTTTCTTCATACCCTGAGTTGGAAAGAATCAGAATGTCACTTGGTCTTTCATCCAGTTACTAAAAGTGAAACTTTTCTCTCCCTTTACAGTGTTCAGATCTAGCTTGTTTCACAAGGTTATTTCACCTTTTTCATCTCTGAATATATCCTCAGTTTTCCAAAGTTATAATATGCAAGTGTCCAAGGTTACTGTTTAAAATGTCTTTGTTAAGTTAATCAGGTCTTTGGTGTTTATCTTATGCATTCACTAATATTTGATTGACATAAAAATTTGAAGTGTTGCCCTATTAGTATATTTGCATTCCTGCAAGACTATCTCTGTTCAGATATATTTTTTAAAATCTCAAATTTGACTCTACTGAATCATGCACTTACCTTGCTACATCAAACAGGAAATCACCATAATGTGATAGTAATTAGACTTCTACAAGAAAATACGGTTGCTTTAATATTTGCCAAAGACAGCTGCTAGGATCAACAGAGATTTAGTAGTAGTTTGTAGATGTAGTGATTGTTCTCCATAGCGACTTAAATCCCCACATGACATCTGTAAGACAGAGAATAGTTTTTTATGTTAAAAGACATAAAATGGAGCTAAATGCATAGCCTTATATGATTATCATCTATACAAACACAGGTTCATTGACATCCATGGATATTCCTGCAATAAGAACTAAATCTATGAGCCTTTTCTTTTACAGAAAACAGCCCATTAGCTTTTATATGAGTAATTTTGTTCTACCTTTCATTTCTTTTTATTTAAATAGTGACAATACATGTAGTCTTATTAACATATCCCTACCTTCTAATTAGCTCTGTATATATTATTAAAACCTTGTGCTGTCATGGACATTGTTGGAAGAGGAGGGAAAGCTCCACGATCATTTGTCTTGATGAACACAAATAATACATTTTAAGCATATTTTATGCCAAAGGGAACATTTGTCAGAAGTTTTTTGTATATAATGCAGTATCATTCTGCAGTGCTTCCAGCAGCTCCTTTTGCTAAGAAGGGAATAGAGACACCCCCTTGTGGAAGCTGCTTTGTTTTCTATATGTACAGCACATACACAAACCACTAAGAGCCGCAGCCTCCTTTATGAAAGCACTGAAATATCTTCCCATCAGAAGCAATTCTGTCTTCCCTCCTGCCCTTGCTTCTGCTCAGCTCTCGTTCTTGCAGATGCAAAAACCTGAAAGGAAACTGCCTCATGCTGCATCATTGCAGTTCCCTTGAAAAGAGCAAACAGGAGGGCACACATTCATACTTTAAAAGTTATTTCACCAAGAAAGTTATTTCTGCCCAGAACTGTCATTCGAGAAACAAAAGATCCACACCTTTCTGCAGCAAGACACCTCGGTATCAGAAAGGGACTTTGCTTCTCACTTCCTTCCAAAAGGATTTTTTCTTTCTCTTGTTTTGTAATTGTAGGATTTTGGTCAGTCCTCCGGACTAGTTGGGATGTTCCTGATCTAGTTTTTCATTTTGGACTAGCAAATGCATTGTACATTTAAAGGATTATTTTAATATTTGTGTAGAGTGAATTTATCACTTTATTTATGCTCTCTCTGTTCCTCGAGTCCTCAGCATTACAATGACATGACATTTCTCTTACGCAGTTCAAAAAGCTACCAACTAAGAAATGCTTATTTACTAAACAGCAGTGACAAGGAAATACAGAAATATTCAAAGTCCCAAATTAGAGTAGTCGCCAGAGTCTTCAGATGTATAAAATATCTTCTGTAGCTTGCAATGTCTATATAAATACACTGCCAGAATAAGGTCATCCAAATCAAAACCATAAATAGCAGAATGGTGGCAGAAAATTTTTTAAAAGAATTACAATACACATGTTCTTTTCCCCTTAGGACAAAAGATTCTCATCATGTTCCTTTTTGCTATTCCAGAAATATTTAACTAATTCATGTTTGTGGTATAAATACATAGGTCAGTTTCTCTTTCCTTTCTTTTTAATAGCTCATTTTATGTAATATACAGATTCCTCTGAACCAAAGAAGGATTTTGATCACTAAAATATTTCTTTATCTCTAAATCTTCTGACGTAGGCTCAGTAGGACACCATTTCCAACAGGAAAATTTACCAAAGGTTTGGGGATGTATTGACACGCATCTCCAGCACTAGCTGTAAATGTCACTACTTTGCTTCCAAAGCAAAGCAGATATTTCCACTGTGGAAAGGCTAAAGGAATAGCTTGTTTTCAGTCTTAACATTAGCATCACAGAGACATAAAATCCACATGGTGAGAAGCAACACAGCAGTGCAAAGATTCATGTAATTCATAGCAGAAGATAAAGATCATGCTGTAGACAAGACTAAACAGGGAAGCAAAAGCAACCCTAAGAAGTATCTATTGTTAGCACTGAAGTGGGAAGAAACAGAACAGCCCGGGTTCACAAGAGGTCATGCAAAAAACATTGTTTTTCGGTTCCTAGAGTCATAGTTCGCATTCACATGACTATGTTTGAGCAAACCCCCAAAGTCAAAAATCTAAGACAGCTAGAACTGTGGATGTCCTTTCTGCTGGCATTCATACTATTGCTTTTTACAGGCAAAAATAAAAATGCTAACACAAAAGCAAATTTCAAAATCTCAAGCATGAGTACTCATGGAAACCAAAGTTTATACACATTAGTAAACAAAAGAGACAATGACCTGATTTCCAGCCTTTATAAATAGGACCACGCCTCAGCCACAGCCATTTGGTCCGGGACTGTGGGTGATGACAGAACTTTGTAGTTCAGTAAGCACAATGTATTCAATCTATTTAAGTAGGGCAGAACATCACTTCACAAAAGCCCCTTTCAGTAGAGCCCAGGCAAATAGTGCTTAAAATGAGCTGCAAGAGATCAAACCAAGTATATTAATGTCTAAAACTAAGCAGAAACTTTACACCTAGGTAGTAGTATCACCGGGCTCTAACGTTAGCATCTTTCTGCTAATGATACCTTGGACACTTCCTGAACAGTTTGGAAAGTAATAATTTTTTAATTGCTTGAGGGTTGACATACGTAGTACATGGTGCTGCACAAGGATGAAAATTACTGCATAAGAAGCAGTATAACTGTGTTAAGATATGTTTCTGCTTGGGCTAATAAACACAGTAGTCCTCACCAAAGCTATCTGGCCCACGCTAATGTACGTAATTCTGCTTGCATTAGCCAGGTTAGCTTTTACAGAGGTAAAGCCCATCTCTCTGCAGAGCACAGCAATGGTCCTTGTAGGCATACTTGAATATTTCCATATTCTTTTTGTAAGTTACTGCTCCCAAAATTACAAACTTTTTTTCTGAGAGATTCAGAGCTCAAGGAGTTTTTCAAGCCCACTTTCTGAAAAAAATTCAGCCAGGCAAAGAGGTGAAAAATTTCAAATAGCTAGGATGACCAGTCATAATGAAATAACTCAATCTGAGGTGAAAATATTCACTTTTTAAAAATAATTTCTCAAAAGGACATGATTTTTACAGGTCTAAAGTACAGGCTTTTTAGAATTAAAATACACAAAGACCTGGATAACTCAGCTCATTCTTAACCTGGTAAGTAAACAGCAGTTTTACAAATGTTGGAAATGACTTCCTCTTCCCTTTCTTCTCTCTCTAGCAGCATCTTCTGATCATAAAGCACTGAAAAAGACAAAGCAACACGTGCCTTTAGCTAGATCTCCGCTGGGAAAATAAAAAGTTGTTACCTCAACAAGTGTACTGCTTATGTACATCAATATACTGCCAATACTGGACATAAGCATCTTGCACCACTTTCTTATAAGAAGTAGACTGAAATCATTTCAGAAATTACCAGGTAACAGGTTGCTTGCTCCTCTCAAACACATATTACACAAAAACTCCACGTCTAAATTCATAACTCAAACAGGAAATATCAGTGCAAGTGTCTGAGAGAACAGCAGTCCTTAAATCTTAACACTTAAACTACTTAATTCTTTTTGTGCAATAAACAGATGACTGCTCAGGGAATAGGTCAGAAAAAGAAAGTGCAGTCACACTATTAAAAATCAGATTAATCATTTTAATAGCCAGAAGACTAATAACAGCAAAGAAAAAGGATAGCTATATTCTAATTTATAGCCTGCGTCAGAATAATGCTAGTGTGAAACAGTAAAATGAAAGGATACAAATAGTCCTACAGAACATAAGTTTTAGTTCTGTGCCGTATTATTTAGACTATATTGTTAATCAAATTCTGTGCATTGACAATTTTTCTTCAAAGGGAAAAACAAAACAGGAAAAAAGGTAGACACATATGAACACATTCCTATATGACAAGTATTTAAAAACATGCTCTCCCTCACCTGTTACTGAATCTTAAGGCCTAACCAGTCCAGCCATATTCTATGCAAGTTAATAGCCTAGACCTACTGTGCACAGCTCTATATGCTATTTCAGATCTTCTCAGTCATAATGTTCTTTTTAATTATAAAAAGAAAGGGAAGAGAAAAAAAAATGGGAAAGGAAAAAAAGGAAAGAACTGTGACTCTAGAACAGCAGGGGAGAGGTCAAGTGTCACCTCTTTACCATGATACAATATGTTCTGTCTTCTCAAGTACACTGAAAATGGACACTATGAAATGAAGACCGAAAGCAAAATAGGGAAATATTCAGGTTTCCATTAATCAATCAGTTGGTACATTTGCATGCTGGAATAAGTTACCAGACAAAACCTTCACCAGTTCCTTCACAAACACAGCTTTTGTTTATATCATCTAGCAACACAAACAACTTCTTAAAAGTAAACGTAGATGTATCAGATCTGAAGGAAACTGAGATGATTTGAACTTGTGTGTAAGCATTCCCCTCAATAAAGATTTTCACCTTATATGCACATATTTATAAAAAGTTTTTTTGTTGCTGTTTTTAGGGGAAACTATGTGATCAGAAATGAAAGCTTTCCAAGTGACAAGGATAGTCACTGCACAGTCCTACTATGAGATGCAGAGAAGTTTCTGTATATAAATAAATGATACAGAAATGATATTTCTGTAAATAAAAAAGAGAAGTTTCTGTAAACAAATAAATGACGCACTTCTTTATGTGTAGTATTTGTATCAGAACGTATAAGTAACTATATACAAAGTGATCCACAACACAGTGAAGCAAGCTGCAAAAACTATGGAAGAAAACTGCTTATTCTACATATTCGTGATATATTTGAATTTCTCTCTCTCTCTTTTTTAATTCTAACAGCATTGATGAAGGTGAATGGGTGAACGTATTAAGATATGGCAAAAAAATTTGATCTAAGGGCAGTGGGGGAGTGCCTGATCAAATGGTTAAGTCAATAAAGTTGCAAATGTAAAAAGTAACATAGACTGAGGAGATGCATTTAGTCACCGTTTACGTAGCCATTGTAGGGTGGTTCAACATCTTCACAGAACAGAGGGCGGGTGTTCTTCTTAACAATACGGTCCATGATAATACACACTTTTATAATGTTTATCTGTTAGTATATATTTATTTAAATGTGGCTTCATTTTAAAACAAAAAAAATACACTTGAACATTTGAAACTACCTAGAAAGTGCCTAGTCAGATAAGTGAAGTAAATTTTGAAAGTTCTAATATATTATGCAGTTGTAACTGAAGTGGATAAATCCACATTAGCATTTGCATACAAGCACATAACATAATACAAAATATTAGCAAGTCAACCTAATTATACCTGCAGTTCTTTGAAAGACACAACCATGACTTGGTTCAAGTTGTTTGGTTCAAGTGCATAGAAAATTAATTAATTTTTGTCGAATGCAAACCCTTCAGAATTCAGGTCACATCTGATACTTTCAAACTGTGCTGAGGTTAGGCCAACACAAGCAGAATTTCTTGCCTATTTCTAAATTAAATACTTGAGAAATGGGATTCTTAGGTTTCCCCATCTCAGAATTCTAATACAGCAGAGGACAGGAAAAATTCATTTACGTCAACTAGCCACTACGTGGAGCTATTAGAACAAAAATGGATTTTGTCTTTTTTGTCTTTAAGGCTCTGAGTTTTATGCTAAATAGTTTTTTTTGCACAATAACTTTTGGCACAAAACCAAAACTGCCAGCTTTCATGTCAAATAACTGTCAAAATTCTGGCAGATGATAACATGTTCCCCAATTGCTCATACAAAAATCACTTGAAGTTTTATGAATTGCCCAGCATACATAACCTGCTAGCAACACTGAGCTTGCAAGATAAACACACGCGTTATAAAGGGATTAAATGCTCTGTGCAAGGATCTACCTCCTCCCTGCTGGCTTAGACGATCTACAAAATAAATAAAAAATAAATACATAATTAACGGAAAGACTCGCAACCAAAGCGCTCCCCTCATGCGTTCGCCATTTAGCAGCAGCGTCACTCCCCACCCGCCGCCATGGCGGCCCGTTGCCCTCCCGCCTTCGAGGAGAGTCCCGCCCCCTTTGCCCGGCTCCCCCCGCTCATTGGTGCTCGCTGCAGGGGCGCATCCAATCGCCAGCTGGAGCGGTCTCCATGGCGACCGTCAACTCCGGGCGGCCAGGGCAGCCATGGCCGCCTACAGCGCCGGGGTGCGCATCGGCAACTGGAGCGAGGACGCGGCGCTGGCCGAGGTGCGCGGCGGCCCCGGCCCCGATCCGGCCCCTGGAGCCCAGCCCAGCCGAGCAACCCTCCCCGCATGGCCCTTCCCCTCCGCGTCCCAGCGAACCTGAGCCTGCGGGCGCGGGCTAACATGTCTAACCCGCTCTCGTTGGCGAGCAGGAGATCCTGGAGGATTTCCGGCGGCGGAGGGAGCGCGGAGAGCTGCTGATACAGAAGTGCGGTAAACTCCAAGATAACCTCTTAAGGAAGGTAACCTCGTAAAGCAGCTGCTGGCAGTCTGGCGTGCCCCCACAGCAGTTTACTGCTATTCTCCATGCATCACAAACACTTTGGTTTAGCACTGAACTACTTAGGATTCAAGTTCAAGTAATTCTATATTAAATTGTGTGTATTTTCAATTAGGTGAAGCTGTCGCTGTCTAAGGATGGATTTGTTCATTTTGGAGACACTGTGATGCTTCTCAGCCCAGATAACAACAAATCCGTGATGGAGAATTCCGCCGGCGTGTGCGGCAGGCTGGCCTTGGCGGTGGATCTGGACGAGATCTCCATGTTTTCGGCTGCTTCGCTGCAAGCTCCCTGCGGAGTTAGTGCAGCCAAAAGCACAGACCCTATCGGTCGAAATACTTTTTGTATCTTAAGGTTTGGTACCTTATTTAGAGTTGTTCTTAATTATTATGTTAGATATCCATGCTTTATTTTGAGAAATATGGAATTTGTTAATATGCAGATGAATTTGGGTGAGATTAATCTATCAAAGACAGACTCTTTAACCCAAGTTATGCCTTAAGCCTGGTTCTCTTCTTCATATTACTGTGCATAACCCCAAGGAAGTTGCATCAGCATCAGTTCAGAACTGGTGTGAAAGCAGCATCCACTTCACTGATCTTTTGGTAAGCTCTGAGGCTATTTTTAATACAGTTATATTTCATCTGTAGAACACAAAACACGTCCCATCCTCACTTAAAAATGAGGACTACATATGTATTACTGGAATATGTAGTTCCTGTAATTCCTTAAAAATGTTTGACTCCTGCAAATGAGGACTTTGCAACAAAAATTGGTACCTGCTTTTGCTGAACATGAAGTGTACAGTGCTTTTGCCCTCCTAAAATGAACAAAAACGTCTCTCTCAAAGACATAGAATCACAGCATGCTTAAGGTTGGAAGGGTCCTCTAGAGGTCATCTAGTCCAACCTCCAGGCACACGCAGGGTCACCTAGAGCACGTGGCACAGGACTGCGTCCAAGTGGGTTTTGAAGATCTCCAGAGAAGGAGACTCCACAACCTCTCTGGGCAGCCTGTTCCAGTGCTCTTTAATTCCAGCTATTTTGGAAGCAAAAACAGAATAACAGGGTTCTACTCAACAATGGAATGCATGTATTTAACAATAATAATAGTGCTCAAGCTGACCCTGATTCAGTAAAACACAGAATTAACCCTAATAAAGAATTTTGATAAGAGCACAATTTAGGCCTTGTAGAACTGCCACCAAAATGCCATGAAATTCCTCATTACCTGATTACACAATTCCTAGGCTGTACAGGTTTTGGCTCTGAATATCTGGGTTCTGACCCAGAACACACTGGCATGTAATTTGGTGATTCTGTGTTGTAAAATGCAGAAAGAATGCTGAAAGTAGGCATGAACCAGCATACATGTTCATCTAAGGAACCAAATTACTAAATATCCATTACATATATTAATACATCACGTTACAGGGAATCACTGTTCTGCTTTTAGTCTGTGATTTTTCAGATGTATGTGTTAAGTATATTTTTCAGAGGAACCCTGTACTGAATTTCAATTAATTTTCCATGGGATGTTTTCTTTCCAATCTGTACATTAATTAATATATCTTAAATAGTAAATAATACAGTTCAAATTTCTATTTTGTTACGTATTTTAACCAGTGAATGATCTATGAAACATGTTTTCAGTTAATATATTTGATGTATTCTAAAAAGTAAACTTAGTATGAAATGGTGTCACAAGACCTAAATACAAAAATGATATGGAAAGTGATATACTTATTTTTTTTCTTTTTTTTTTATTCTAACAGTGTTGATGGAGGTGAAATGGGTGAACCCATTAGATTTGGGCAAAAATTTGTTCTCGGGGCAACAGGGGGTTTTTCTGATCAAATGGTAAGTCAATAAAGTTATAAATATAAATGGTAGTATATACCAAGGGGATGCATTTAGTTGTTATTTACCTATGTTTCTCTTCATAAGTTAGAAGAAGATACTATTATGTTATACATATATATGCATATTGTTATGTATATGTGTGTATATATAACAACATATCATATATATGTATATTATTATATTGGTATGTATGCACTTGAAATAATCACAAGTATAGTAAATTTTTATCTATGATGAGAAAGAATGTTTGGAATGTAAATTCAGTTATCACTGGTTTAGTTTGAGAAAAGCTACTTCATGAGTTTATCAACAATGTCAAATCAAGTTATAGTTTTTGAATGTATACCCTGATTTTGACAGACTGATTTTTCATAACAGAGAGACAATTTTGTGCTGATTTTTTTTTAAAATCACCTATATTTTTATACTTAAACTTTTCTTAATTTATGTTTCTTTTTACAGTTATATCTAGCAAGCGACCATAAATCATTTCTGAGATTTGCTAAAAAGTCTTACCTTCAGCAAGTATTTTTAACAGATGAACTTTCCTACCTGACTCACTGGCATGCAACATTCCTGGATCCACAACTGCGTCTTGAGTATGAAGGACTTCCAGTTCCTGTAAGAAATTAAAACCAGAGAATGTTAGAAAGATTTAATTAAAACTGCAAGCTGACTTTTAAAAAAAGAAACTTGTGTTCATTTTATTCACATCTTTTCCTAGTAGAATCCAAACTTTAATTTTAGGAAAGAGGATAGGGAAGGAACAATCTGTTTAAATAGGGAAGCTGGATATGCAGAGCTGCTGGGCTGTGGTGCTCATTTTGACATTGACGCACATTTTTCTGACCAGAATTTTCAAGGTGAATATATACTTTGGATGTCACATTTTGAGGATACCACACCTGGCATATGAATTTCAGGAGTTCTAAGCACTCAGAATTTAATTTCCACTGACAGGTACTATGATTGTTTACATTAAATTTAAACTCTTAAAAGAACAAGGTGTTGGAGTAAGTGGCTGCTTACCTTTTGTAAATGTATTAAACAGATGTAGAATTTTCCTGTTCTACATTGCCACTAGGCTCTTTATAGTGCTGTGTACATAGCAAAATATCACAATTATAACTGATCCTTTGCAACCTTGATTTGTGACTCATATAAATGAACCAATTCTCTAAAATACACACTTAAGATTAAGTTATTGTCAAAGATAGTATTTTTTTCTTCACGGTGGTAGTAATTGGATTTACTAAATATTAATTCTGCTGTACTAATTGCAAATAGGTAAAATATAAAGTTCTAGAGTGTTTCACAAAACCATATGGATGTCTCATCTGGGAAATATTCAGTGTAAGAGGAATGACCTTGATGGCGTAGACCACTGGAAAGACTCTCCACTGCTCGCTTCATTTTTTTCCCCTCCTTCTAGTGCCCAGCACAAGGTAGTGGAATGGAATATATTGGATAGGAGAATGTATCTGATCCAAGGACTAAGTATTTGGCTAGTCTGAGCTGTCAGGACAGTTTTGTTGAGAACCAATAAGGTGTAAAATATCACACCATGAATGCACAGCAGCCTCAGAGCAATACAGAATAGTGCAGAGTTACATTAAGGCTGCTGATTATAGGTAAATAAAAGCATTTAATTTGAGTAAGAACTGTTAACATGATACTTAGAGTGACACATCTATTTTTTTTCCTTGCTTTTGCTTTCTCCTCAGGCAAACTCTAATATTATTATTACTCATTGCCATACTAATCGAAGCTTGGCTGTTCCAAGGAACTTTTGGATAAGGTAAGGATAATTTATAATGGACAGGGACGTGCATAATGATGTGCCAACTCAATACATCAAGAACTACTGTAAGAAACACCATCGTTGCTTTAGCTACACACCGAGGAAATGGAAAAGAATGCAGAATGCACATTTTCCTTTCCCCCATTATATTAATGGACCGTAGTGTGTGCAAACCATCAGCTCAGTTTCATTCATCTCTCTGCTTTGTAATTTATGTCACATCACGTCTCCAACCTTCCCTGATCTCTTGATTCTCTTTTTGAATATATTGAGCAATTAAAGTTATTTTTGAAGATAAAATAGGATGCTAAGTAGTGTAATTATTAAGCGAACTAAATAAAAACACAATACATAAAAACAGATGCTGCTTTTGTCCAAATGAATCTCACAATAAACTAAAGCTATACTAACAAATCAAGTTAATATACATGCATTGAATTAGTATTGACTAAGCATTGTTATGGAGCATACCGATTGTTTCCCATTAAATTCTAAGCAAGATTCCAGTAAGAAGTTGTATCAGATATTTGAGGATGAAACAAGATCTGGTAAGTTGAGGTAGAAATAGTTAAGTAGGCACAATTTTCCTCAGAAAGAACAGTGACCTAAAATGATGTGTAGAATCTATTCGGCTTGCTCATATTGATTCAGTGTATTAGTGTCTTCTTCAGCTTTGAATCTAGAAATAATAAGAAGAAATAAGGTGGTATTATTAATAAGAAATAAAGTGGGATTCTTTAGGAGTGTTTCTATTAAGGGTCTGATGTTTTAAAGTGCACAGTGATGTCTCCAAATAAGCTAAAACAAGCATTAAAAAACTTAGTGTGACTTGCAGATAATAGAGACCTGCTGAATTTTGGTATAAAATAATTCCTCCTCACCTCCTCACCCTATTTATCTTTTTCACTTTTCAGATCTTATTTTGGGATGGAATATGAAGTAGTTTGTCACACCTATCTGAACTCCCATAAAGCTGAAGAAGATAAGAATTACTGGGTAATAGTTACAGGGAATCCTGTTGATGAGGAAAGTACTATGATTGATAGACCCCACCCCCTCTCAGGAGGGATCAGAAAGAATAGTGAGCTTCATGAAGACACAGAGAATACAAAAATCCTAGATTAGAACCTGATGAGATTGATTTCTGTTTTCTTCTCTTCAGATTTTAATTCTAGAGATGCTTACCTTAAAAACAGAAATGAAAGCCTAGCCTTAATAATATAACAATCTCATTAACTCATTAAGGTTTTATAGTGGGCAAAGATTGCCTAATAAAATTAAGGGAACCAGGCACAACAGCAAAAACCTATGAATCTAGGAGTAATCATTTTCCCTTTTTCACATACACTGATGCCAAAAGATGTCATAATGCAATAAATATAATATTTTTGCAATAAATCTGAAAATTTATGACCTTCTGAGGTATTGAGCCAATTCTTCCAAAACCAAACTCATATCTCCTTTTTTAAAAGCATGAGTGTACACTTAAAAGCAGAAGCATTCCAGCTGTCATGGGATACTTTGACATTTAAAGGTCATTTGAGAGAACTGTGGCTGTTCAGCTTGCCCTGTGATATCTAGCACAATGGTACCAATTAAAAAAAAATACAACTGAGTTCTCAATATTTCAAAATTGGGTTCAGATCCATGAGAATTAAAATAATGTTTTTTTTTAACCCTTGTCCATGCAGTCTAAACTTGTAAGTGTTCAATACTTCAAACACTTGACCACAGTGATGTAATCTTTTCCGTAGTCACAAAGCTTACATAACCACGCTCCTTTGTCTTCCACTCAGAATTTTTCACTCCATAATCATTTCAACAAAGTCTGACAGAAAGATAGAATTCTCAAAGGAAACAAACCTACAAGATTCATGAAAATACATGCCAAGGTAGAAGAGGAATGAGAGACCCTCTAAGTTTGTCCAGTAAGAAAAAGATTGTAGTCCATGTACGTACCATGTACATACCAGAGAATCCACATGAAAGAAAATTATTATAAATGACCCAAGCATGGGAAAAGTTTCAGCTGTAATTTGCATTTTCTTGAACATCAAAATCAATCAAGCAGGAGACAAAGACAGGGAAAGTGGTTATCATTACTTTATATGCAAGCTGGAACTGCATCACAAGTAATCTTAAAGAACAGCATTCTATTATATCTCTTTAGTAAAATTACACACATTTCCATTTCTTATTGTATTGTCACTGTAAAGGAACAGCAGTTTGGGCACATCAAGTTAAGTAGGGGAATTTCTAAGTAAAATACTACAAAAATCTCTATTCTCACAAGGGATTCCAAAGATCTTAAATGTTTATAAAGGTAAAAACTTTTTAAGTTTTACTGAAACAACAACATTGAACTTTCACAAAGCAAGGGACGGATGCAAACGTGTAATGACTTCCAGCTCCTTCCCAGATAGACCACCTGTTTCAAAGCCAGTGGCAAGACTTTAAAAGTATTTGCCTTTATTCAATATAAATGAATTCTGCAGACTGCAGAATAACTCAACTAGTGCTTGACATACAGGGTCTCAGAGCAGGGGACAGATTATACCTTCTGTGAGATGCAGCTTTAGTATGGAGAAGTCACTGAGCACAGTTTTAGTTCACGCTGTCAGTGTGTGAGCCTTTATATTTCTGCTGTGGATGGGGTTCTGTTATTTTGAGTCTGGCAAATTTGACAGCCTTTTTCCACTGGGTTAATTGTAAGAAACAAGAAGAGGCCTTAAACCAAAACCACTGCTGAAACAAAGGCTGTGGATTCAGGCAGGAATGAGAACTGTGTGGGCAGAGAGCTTGGCTGGAGCTGGCTAATGTTGCAGATAGGACTGTGTGTATGAGCGTGCCTGCATGTGGAAGAGAAGCAAAACAAGTTTTGTACAGGCTCAGAACAAAACCAGAGATGAGCAGATACCAAAAGGAGCGCACACACAGACAGGTGCTGGTTAAATGTGGCTTGGAACCTCTTGGGGGTTTTTCTGATCATTCTACAGTTGATCATTCTACAGAAATAAATGAGATATTGTTGGAAAAATGCCGGATTACTTTAGTGTTGGAAAATAAACAGGATTGTATAAATAACTCCAAGTAATACAGTAATTACTAATAGAGAGTAATCAAAATAATAATAAATACTAATAAAAAAGTAAAGCAATTTGTGAATAGCTTCTTATGGTACATAATACATGTCTAAAATTCAGCTGATTCACAGTGTTAAATGCAGATACTGATCTGTTACTTTTTTTTGTTTTAAAATGTTTTTTAGCAGTTCTTAATATTGTCCACAAGATGGCACCATTTTTTCTAAGCAGAAAATTATTATTGATGCATATGTAAAACAGCCTGAAATATTTAAATCCAAATGAATCTCTGATACGATGCCACGTTAAATTGGGCTTCAATTCTGGTCTAGGAAATGTGATTAATACTTTATCCTGTTTCTGAAAAATAAAACTAAGTCAAGCAATAAAGATAGATAGAAAAATATGTAACACTGAATACAATAAATTTCTTAAAATTAATCGAGTATTTATTAATATGTAGTAAGCAAAACATATCTGGAGGTAACTATAACATTTTTCTGTCATTTTCCATGTAAAGAAACAAAGCCTAACATATTTGGCAAATGACGCATGCATTTTATAGAGATACTCTGACATGTATCGATTAAAACTCTGCATGTTTTCACAACATGATTTACACAATTTTTCTTAGATTTTGCATATAGTAAACTAGACACAGTCAGGCTGTATGAGTGCATTTCAATGTTCCTAATTCGATCATTGTGGGTATTTTTTGGTAAAACACAACATTTAATATAAAGAATGATGAGATTGCCTATCATCTCAGAATCTGAATAGTCCTAATACTGTCACTTAGAGACACAGTGTGATTTAATGGATAGAGTAATGGAGAACTGAACCGTGCTCCAGTCCTGACCATTGTGTAGCTCTGGACAGGCACTATATTTTACTTGTCATAGTTTTGCACTCTGTGAAATATGGACAGCAATACTTGCCTCCTTAGCAAAGCACTTGGAGATATGTCAATGAAAAGTAAGATAATATATTAAGAAAGCTTTTAATGCATCATCCAAATTAGACTCAATAAGAAGATGCCCACGAAGTACATTGTGGTCAGATAAAATTCACTTTGCCTCCATTTCAGGCAGCTGAAAGCTGTTAGCATAAAGTTGATCTTGAGCTATTAGTCCTTGCTAAGGGACAGTGTGGAATTTGTTCAGATTCAGTGCCCACTAATACAGCTTCTCCTAAGTCTGAGGGACAGCCAGAACTTGCATGTGTATATATTACATGGTGCAGACATAAGCAGCACAGTGCTGAAGTCAAAAAGAGGCACGGATAATGCAAAGAATCAGCAAGGACAAGTATCTTCCTTCATAGCTTAGCTAATACAGAAGTAATGTTGGAAAATGAAAATCCAGCTTTACATCTGCTTTTTTACTTTCCCTCTTTTGCATGCTCACCCAACTTATATTTCACATCACCTCTCTTCTCCTCTCCTATGTCTCCTAGCCAAAAGTTTCTGATTTTCAATGGTTATAAAGTGCTCTGCTGGCACTTAGCACAAGTCCCTGGCCCCTCACTAATCATATCAGTATCTTCAGAGACTGCTTTCCAGTCAGGAATTGGCATGAGAAATTGTTTTGGCCCAGCCTCTGATCAGAGGAGGAGACCATAAGGAAAATTAGCAACTAAGACATCTGGAAAAAAAAAAAAAAAAGAAATGCACAGAAGGAGAATGTTACAATAGGAAATTCCACACAGAAGTGAAAGAAAATATTTAAGCACTGGAAAATTTGGTGGAGTTGAAAGGTGAGAGAGTGATTTTGATAACATCTGTGCCCATTCACCTTAAGTTAATATTGTGCATCTGTTCTAATATGAGGGAGGGGGGTTCTTTTAAGACCAAGCTGTTGCTTGGACTTTGTAATGCAGAAAAATTAAACTAAGGGGAACATGGAATAAAAATATGCATCATATATGAAATGCAAGATAAATCACATACAAGTGGAAATTAGAAAATCTCTGTTTCTGTTCCATTTTAGGCTTTGTCCCAGCTCTAGCTTCCATTCTCAGCCTTATCTGCCCCTCCTTACCCCAATACAGTGTATGAAGGGACAAAGCACTCCCTGCTAGCTCCCTTCTTCATGCTGTTTGGCTTCACCCTGGAAGCAGTAAAAGGGAATCTGATCTCCAGTACTGACTGCATTTGCTCAGGCAAGAGGAGTGAAAAGACCTGTCACCTTGCTGGATGTGTGTTATTCCTGCAGGAATATGAGCAGCCATAATACGCCAGCTATAGGATCTGCGTCATGGGTATAGCCTTGCTTCTAGTGAGAGGGACACCTTGCCATAAATACAAAGGGAAAGAAAGACTCTCGTTTTATTTGTAAGTCAACTGCACATATGGAGGGCAGGGGATGAAGCAATTGGTACTTGGATTTCTTAATTTTTTCCTCTCTTAGGCTCACATAATGCAACACTTTTTATGCTAGAGAAAGAAAGAATCATTTGTCCACTAGAAAGTACTGTTAAAACACAGTCCCTCTGGCAGGTTCTCTATCTTTTGGCAGTGGAAAGTGGACTAAGTACAGTGGAAGACGCACAAACATTAAAAAATTCCTGATGATATTAATACCCACATTCGCTGACGAAATTAATTCATGCACAAGCATTTCAGTTCTATATACATACAAGAACCTCAGAGAGCTTATATCCAACATCTGTTAAATGCTGCTTCATACGATAAGTCAAAACAAAACTAAACAGACCATCCAGTCACAGGCCAGCTAGTATATATATTTCTATAATGCTGTCCTTGTTTTAATTATAAGTTCCTTGGGGCACGGACTCCATCTTTTTTCCAAACGCAAACAATTACAGCAGAGATGTTCAGCAAGTAATAGCCTAAAGCTGTTTTGAAAGTAGTCACAAGATGACAGGAAACTTAGAGCTGGTGCAAATAACCAGAGGTGGAGGCAAATGAAATCCACACACACACCAGCACCAAAGAGCAAACTCTCCATGTGGGGTACAGAGAAGCAGCTGCCCAAGCAATTCTGACGTTAATAGGAGTTGCTAGGAGAAGAGTCCGCAAACCACAGTGCTGTCCTTGTGGGTCTGACAAACCCACAGTGGGGAGCAGAATTATACACAGCAGTATTTATTTTTATATACATATTTAGTTTTTTAATTATATGGTATAGCATTTAAAAATACCTAACTATTTTTTAGCCTAAAACACACTTCCAAAAGTGACACCAGTCCAGAGAAATTGAAGAGCTGTTTCTGCAGCCTGTTCATGTTATAACTGTGAGGAGCTAAGGTGCTACAGTCTTCCAAAGATCTGGCTCTATGTTTCTGTTTCTGAAAATGTAACTTGTCATATGTATAAAAACACTGTATCCCTAAAAAAAAAATGAAAGCAAGGAGCTAGTAAATAAGCAAAATACTGAATTAAGCCTCAGGTTATCTTTCTTTTATAAAGTATGTTTAACAAAACTCTTAAAACTCCTAAAACACTATTCAGCACAGATTATTGTTATATGGCGTCTAAAAGATTAAACACAGCAATTTGTGAAATCCACATCAGACAGCAGTGTCTGTCCTTCCTTCCTGGTTTCCTACCACTCCTCCTGTTTGGGCTTTCTGCCTCTTCCATATCCTGAAGAAACAACTGAGCAGTTGTTTGGGGGAAAAGTTTAAGGTTCATCAGCTTTTCCGGTCTTTTTGCTGACAATTTTGGCAGCATTGGTTTAGTCAGAACACCCAAGATGTATTAAAGCCTTATAGAGAGTTTAAATGACCATGAAAAGAGGCATATTTTGGCATATATATATCAACACACACTTATACACATGTGAGGCATTTCAGTGCTGACACAGCAATAGCATGGAATAATACATATGTAGTTCAGTGCATGCAGTAATCTTTGATGTTTTGGAAAAATATTAATTGGTTTCTTCTGAAACCTTTTAAGCCAACTTTGGACTGTGGCAAAGCAGATAACAGTGTGCAGCAGAATAAAAGCCTGCACTTTTTTTTCCACCTAGATTCTAACACTGTATGAACTAACCAGTTCTTGCACAATTTTGAGTTGTGGCGAGGATGCTCATACTGAAGTTCAATTATAAAAGGCTTCAGGGCATCACATGGTGACCCAGAATAACAGTGTGGCTACAGTGACTCCTTCACTACAGCCCCTTTCTTCTTTTCCATCACCCTTCCCCAGACACAATTCTGTCCACAAACCCAGCTGACCTCAGGTTCTATCAAGGTCTCGCAGAGAAGGTGAGCAGTTTCCCAGAGATGGGTCAAACTTCCTCCTGAGCCAGTCAGTGCAATAACTCTTTAATGTGTGCTGAATAATTCCTTATTGCAAGAAAAGCAACTTTAACCTCAGTGACACAAATTTTGTGATAAAGTCCTGATTCATTCAACTGTGTGTGTGTGTGTTTTGTTTGTTTTTTTTTCCCTGAATTTACTACAGAAAGCATAGAGCTTTTCCAAATCTTCTCGCTGAAACACCAGCTTTGGATCAAATCAGAAATGCTGGCAAAAGTCACCATATTGTACAGGACTCTTCTTGGCCAACAAAATATTTCTGACCTGGAATCTAACAAATGTTATTGGTTTTGGCAGGGTTTTCTCTTTTTCAGTACCTATGGTACTAGCAAAATGGTTGTTAGGCATCTTGAACAGTTACAGTGGAGTTTATCAGCATTCAGACTCTATTACTGAACGGGAAGCTTGAAAGGTAGACATAGAAGTGGCTCCCACCTTCTTGCCAAAGTCCATTAGGAAAAGGCAAATATCTAACTATGAAAATGTAGTAGACTTACCTCAGTTGAACCTGGCCTAGAAAGGTCCTGGAGATAGTGGTCTCTGCAACATCCTTGGTAAGCCCTGAGAGAAGCAACAAGAGATGAGCAAAGATGGACATAGAGCTGCAGCGCACAACAAATTCCTGATTATCCTCACTATGAAGTAGAAGATATCTTAAACCATATTTATTACACAAAGTGAGGTAGACTCATCTGCTATATATATGCCTATGTACATAGCAAATCACTGCAGCTCAGGTGCAGGGCAGCTGCTCTCTTTTGCTTTTAAGGTTTTGTCTTTGATGGTGATCATAGTAGTAGAGGTAATGGGTAAAGAGACTAATTAGGATAAAAATCCACTATGTTTCAGCTTTGTGTCTTTGCTCACTGTTTCAAAAAAGGTGAAAACTCCGTCCACTGCCCTAGCTAATACAGTCTATTCCTCATTTTGCCACAAATGTATCATGTGCCTTAGTTTATTATTCTCACTGCTCAAAGTTCTCAAGTTTCCAGAAGTGTATCGTATCTTCCTCTGTCCCATGTTAATTAATATGTAACTGGATATATCAACTGATTGTGCCATGTTAGGCAGTTAGGGAATTTTGTCCTGGCATGCTAAAAGATTTTAAACAGTATCTCACTTAGGGACTAGTGAACAGCTTCCACTTAACCCTGGGCTTTATGCAGCATTCTGAAACACCAACACAAATTCCTGCTTCCTATGAAGTTATCTTAACAAGAATTAGGGGGATAACTATTTGCACTGTATAGCTGATGTGTGCAACCTTTTCATATAAGCAATTACTTCTGAGAACAGATCATTCATTCATCACAGAAAGAATTGAGGTAAAGTTGATTTATACCACACATTTGGCCCGTTACACCACAAAACCATTAGCTGTTTGGTTTCAGAGGTTGTGTTAAATATAATTGAACCAGCAGTGAAAGTTTTTGGTTAGCTCATATAACTTATAGTGATTTTTAGGTTTTCTGCAATAACACAAGGTTCATATTGTAAACAAAGATGTTAATTCAGAATTAGTATAAATGGACAATGACAATTCTTCAAACATGTTTGAAGTCCGTCCATGAGCAAAACATATTAATATGCTGGGGTAGGGCAGTTTTTCCAAATGAACAGTGTAATTAAGCAAGCACAATTCTCCTGTGTAGCTTTCATGAAGAGAGCATTCATCAGCTGGAGTTCTTTTGCCTGCAACATAACAGCATCCTTGGCTGGGACAACATCCTCCTTTGGTGTGGGATGACAGAGCTGAAACTGCGCCGAGGGACAATGTAAGGAGCTCTCAAAGAGCTCTGAAACACATCCATGAAAACTAAATAGCAGAACAAAAGGAGAACATAAACTAAAACTCTTCAAAATGTATTTAAATTTGCAGAACTATTTGCCCCTGCAAAGAATCCAAGCTTCTAAATATGAAGAGAGGTTAATTTTCCTTGTAGAAAAGAAATAATATTTTTCCTTCCAAATTAGTCAAAAAACAGTACTAGGCATTTTTTCAATACCAGTCTATGAACTTTTCCCATGCTCACACTTTTCTCCCCTATTGAACAGTGTTAAAAAAGTTCATTTGAAAAACTGCCTTTAATATTACAATAATAACAATAAAAAATCATTGCAACAGTTAGGAACAGTTTGCATCAGAAAATTCCTTATACTGCAAAAAGATCTCGGTATGATAAATCAGGTAGTAATGGAATAAAACGTGTCCTGGCTTTACATCTCAGAATTCATTAGACGACGTAATGTTTGCACATTGAGCACAAGCAGGGCAACACCTAAGAAGCTTTAATTAATAGTTTCACTTAGGCAAAGAAAACAAACCATTAGTGAGGTGAATCTACTTTACCTGACTTTGCCACTTACTACATTACATTCTTCCAGTACAGAAGAACAGTAATGCAAAATATGAATTGACCACCCAAATGTTCAGGCTTTTGGAAAAAAGCCCATCCTGCCAGTAAAGAACTGAGCTAAAACATAGCTTTCCAAATTGGTGACAGGAACATAAACTGCTGTGGTAAGATTATCCACTCTGCCCAAAGCAGCACATTGCTGTTGTGCTAAATTGCACAGAAGAGAATAAAAACTCAGTAAGTTCTAATTACCTTGTTAATATTTTTAAACTATATTTCTCATTTGAAGCATCTGACAGCTCCAGTTTTCTGCAATGCAGTCACTTCACAGCTGTCTTCTGGGGAAAAAAAAAGAAGTTTCTTTGGTCCCTCACTGCCAAACAAGCTCCTCAAACATCCTTTAATCATTTTCTGAACTCTTTCCACTTTGTTAATAACAAGTGGATGCCAGAATTGGACACGGAGTAGCTCATGTAATGATGTACTCCGTGGGTATGATGCTGTTCCTCCTTGCTGCACCCCTTCCCAGGTGCTGCCAAGGCCCCAGCACGGCTGGTGGCTTTTGGAGACTGAGGGGACGCCTTCCTTGTGCATCAAGGTTATGATTTCCTCCCTCCCACCATTCTGATACTCCAGGTAACTGCTAACATCACCCATATCTACTCCGGCTCTACTTGTCCATATACATATACAGTTGTAACAACCCGTTTTGATTAAGTTCTGTGATGAAGACTTTAGAACAGTGGGAAAGATGACTTAGCATTGCATCCAAATGGCATAAGGTGCTTAAGGGTAAGAATTCTTAGTCCACACTAAGAAAAATATTACTATGACTCAAAAAGTACTTGAAAATGAATAAAATACAGGAGCAAAAGGATAGTAACACAGCGAGATCCCAAGACCTACACCAAAGTTGAGATTATTTAATGCATTTACCACACATCTGGAAAGTAAGTATGCAATAAAAAGACAGCAGAATTGAAAAATTATACATAAGTGTCTAGAAAAGTCACAATTTAAAAAAAAAAAGCCCTAAAGGGAGGGACTGGGCAACAAGATGGCAGCTGAAATTCAGTGTAGGTAAGAGTGAGGTAATGCACACCCTGAGAGGAACAATTTGAACTATTCATATACACTGACGGTTTGCAAATTAGCCACTCAAGAAAAAGACCTAGGCGTTACTGTGGACAGCTTAACGGAAACTTCTGCTCAGTACACAGCAGTGGTCAAAAAAAAAGCACACAAGATGTTAGGCTCTCTTAAAGATAGTTTGGAGAATAATACTGGAAAGAATAATAATGCCATAAAATAAATCAATAATACCTTCTCTGCTATAAAATTAGCTAATTTGGCTTTCATTATCTCTGAAAGGAAACAGAAGTAAACATAAAAGGAAATTAAGAAGGATTTAGAACTGTGGATACAAAGTGATGCACAGGCTGCCACTGACCTCCTTTGGTGCATGAGGTCTGAACACCAATTCCTTAGTGGTCCAGAGAAGGAGGAGAAGAGTTTGGTCCCCAGCAGCCTCCTTGCTGCTCTCTCCTGCCTCAGCCCCACGTCCCATGCAGCTCAGCCCCATGGTGCCTACATCCAGCACCTTCCATCTGAGCATCCCCTATGACCCCTGGCCCCCAAACGGAGGCCTTCCTTCCTTTTTCCTACCCTCTCTCCCCATGTGCATATACCTCCGAAGTGAGCTGTTCCCCACATGGCTTTAGAGGCCTCCTTCCCCGTGCGAGGTGTAGGGGCTGCTCCGCAGACCCGTCCCTGTCCCGGTCGCCAGGACACCTGCAGCCTGGGGCACTGTGGCTTGACCTTCCCTACAGCACCCACGTGTGGGACCCTTGTCCTGCCCTGCAGCCCGGTGACAGAATTGCCCCGTGCTCTGGCATTATCAATTGCTATTTGCGGCAAACTAGAAAAATCAAAAACTGATGTTAATTTACAGCGAAGGACACACCCACCCACCCCACACCATCCATCTCAGGGCTATCACATATTATGCTTATCTTAATTAAGATATGAGGCTTCTCTCCTAATTATGAGACACATCAGGTTGAAAACTGTCCTGTGGGTTATGGGCAATGATACACACCAGCCGCTGTGGTTCCTAGGGTAGATGTGCTTGCTATAAATAGCTGTCAGATTTGTACATTTAATATTGTTTAGTCTGAGGATAAGTGAGAAAAATGGGAAAATCATTTGCCCAGCAGTGGGAGGGTGTGCAGTGAAACAGTGTTGTTTTCTGCTGAGGGTTTTTATTTTTATTACCAAACTCTTGTGAGCTTAGATGTCACAAGGTCCTTTTGCAGCGCAGGACTGTGAAACCAGGAGGGGAAAATATGAACTGATGCAGTTTTATGCAACTTACAAATGTGTTTAGCATTTTCGGCGACAGAATGAAGCCAGTCAGAAAATTTAACCATTTCCTTTATGAACTTTATTTTGTTGATGTGGAAGTTTGCTCTGCTCCAGAACTGGCCAGTAGGGTTGTTCAGAACAGGGACAGGATACACAATTTCCCACATAGGCATAATAAATTCTAATTACAATAAAATGGGGAGAGAAAAAAAAAAGAAGAATTAAAGTTATGCTGTGAAATGGCAATATTGCCTCTCTAACAAGAAGCATATGGAATAGTAGCTTGCTCATAGGTCTGAGAGCCAGGAATAAATCACTGCTAGTCTAGACACGCTGATTCCAGCTGTGGTTCTGAAACAAGCTGTTAGGGCTAGAATTCGATTAAGTCTAATACCCATCTGGTGAGGATGATGAATGAAGGGAGAATAGTGGTGTCCTGACACAGTTGTGCTCAAGGAGCTCACATTATGGCTGGGACACGGGCAGGAGAACAAGGGGTATCCATTGTATTTCCCTGAACCTTTGAAAAAGTGACTGGACCTACAGCCAATGTCAACAGTCAACACGGTACATCCTAAAGGATGGAGACTTATCATGTTCCCTCCAAATCAGGAAAAGGATCAGGAGAAATGTCTTTACTCAGTCCTGTTTTCCACTTCTTATTTAGTCATGATCTCTCTTACACTTTCTCTGTGGTGGCTTTAACATTTAATTATTATATTTGCCCTGAGAAGATGGAATAGATGTATTATCTATTTAGGTTAATTACCTCCCAAAAAGACATAAATAAACAGTGGCTAGTTGTATAATTTCAGAGAATGGAGCACTGGCACTGATGACCAATTCTCCTCCCTCCTCTGCCCTCCACTCCTTTCCCCAGGATAATGAATCCCTCTCAAAAGTGATCTGACATGAATAACATTTGTACCTCCTTTACATTATCATTTTTATCTTCTTTTCACATAGCAAAAGCATCCCGAGTTCCTTTCTGTTTGCTTTAGCTTGATTTGTGCCATCCTCGGACAAAACTCTTCCCTCCATTACACAAGTTTTATTCACTGCAGAACAACCTCCCAGAGCCCTTACAGACCTTATGAAAGGCGTTTTCACTCACTTGGGTTAAATGAGCACACTGTGTTTTCTTTTTTTTCTTTTTTTTTTTTTTTTTAAGCAAGAAGTAATAAATGAATCATTTCAACTTTGGGCATGAAGTTTAGGTGTTGTATTTGTACCACGCAACTACATAAACACAGAAACAGGCAGTTAACCAATGAGTGGCAGGAATGAGAAGCAATGAGATGATCTAAAACATTTTAACACTTTTTCCATATATTAGCCCTTAGACTAGTTGTATTTTGCTTTCTTATAACAGACACAAGCCAGTAGAAGTCCAAAAGGAAAGTTTGAGGTTTTACATTTCTGTTTGTGGTACAGGAAAAGGGTTACGATCTCAGTGGTTGATTCAGTGAAATAACATCTCTTTTATACACATCTGCCTAGCAAGTAGGGCGGTAGTTGGAAATACCCAATCTAAAGCATTAAAGATTTGCTGGCAAATAGCAAAGGCATTTTCTGCTGAGGAAAAAATGTTACACTGAATAGTCACTTTGCATGCTTAGGAGTTACAGTCAAATATCCAAACACTGGGGAGTTACAGTGCATTTATTATTTTGTCAAGTACTTAACACACTGGGAAGTGACTCTGCTGTATATTTCATGTCCATGAAGTCATGATAATCAATTTAAATAAGAAGATACTTGGCAATGGTAAGTGACATTTTTATATCATATTATTTGGACATCATACTGTCAGTAGTTTTTGTATGTAAATATTTATTATTTTCAAACTGTTTGCATTTGAGAAACTAAATGAGAACAGTAAACACACAAAAGGTAAAACCAGGGTGTTTACAGTATAAACTTTACGCTTTTGCTCATGTATTCAGTGTCATAGATGCCTATTTTTAGACAATAAGGGGAATCTGAAGTAATTTTTGTTGTTTGATTAGTAGTCGTATGACTTAAAGCAGAGATGCTGTGAATGCACATACCTTAATGTAGGACACTTTTGCTTTGCTGGGCAAGATTTCTCCTGGAAAAGCATCTATAAAAGCAGAAAGTACCAGGAACTTTTGTGAGATTGTAGCTTTTCCTCAGTTTTGAAGGCCTCTAAATGTAATACTGTAAGAGACAGAAAAGAAACAAAAGTATTAATTAAATGATTCATTACTCAAATGCATTTCTAAATCTACTAAATCCTTCTCACTGGTAATTAATCTTCATAAATAAAAGAATGGAACTTAACTTCAAAACAAGATGTAGAGGACAGAAAACAAGTTTTTTTTTTCCTTCCTTCTTTTCCTATATCCATTTTCTTCCCAAATTGTTCCCAACTTTTCTGTTCATTTTAACTCTGCTGTGTAACTGCAAGCTATATTATTTCAATATTTAATTTTCACTTAAAGAAGCAATGCAGAATAACAAATTTCTCTATGAGAACTGAACAGGGGGAGTATCTAACCTTTGAAAACATACATATTTCCAAACAATTTTAAAATTAAACATTAGTATGATTATCCATCACCAGCTTAGAGCACAGTTCCAAGCAAGATGCCCAAACGCACTATTTACTTGAATCTCTGTACGAACTAGCCTATACAGGAAATCAGTAAATCAGTCCAAAATCCCAGCCTCAAAGGGAATACATATTTGTTTAGTCATAGTCTATAAATAACATCTGTAGACGCGGAAACTTGCCAGCATTATTAATGCAGTGTTCGCTTAAGAGTGCCCTTTATTAGGAGCCTCATTAGGAACTGATTCATACAGCATGAGCTTACAGGAAAAAAAAAAAACACGCAGTCTGGCATAACATATATCTGTTAATGATGTATAGCCCATGCTGGCTGTGCAACTCGCTGTGCTCAGCGCTGAGCAGACCCCTCTGTGAGGAGCCCTTGAAGGGGCAGTTAGTGCAGGAGCTCCTCTTGCCGCTGCCGGGGCTGGGGTTGTCACAGCAGAGGTGGGGCCAAAACGTTCACCACCACCTTGGGCTGGGAGCAGATGACATAAAGCTGCAGGGCTGACAAACTGCTGAAATTTATGCTGGGGGACTGAGCCTAGAGACCGCGACCTCTTTTCATCACTTTTAGAGCTCTTTGCTGTAAGGGATCACCAAGGATGTGATCTGCTGCTTTCATTTCCCTAGTGTTTGTATAAATAATGGTATTACTCTGGCTATAGTACAGCATCAAACCTACTCTAGAGTATAACATAATTTGCATGTTTTTCTGCTGCAGTGTTTCTGGAATTAATGTATGGAATATGCTTGGTATGTGATGCATTCTGCATAATATGGGATGTGTTGATGGAGGATGGACTTAATGACACAAGCAAATGCCTACTGCTTTCTAAGAGTAGTTAACTTTGTTCTCTGTTCCATTAAAACACTGTCTTATAGTACTTTTCATCACAAAAATCCCTACACATCCAGCATAAGAGAGGGTCATCAGCCCATTCTCCCTCACAAAAAAAGGTGATTCATAAGGAGGGAAATAAAGTTATGTAAGGTTGCTCTCACAGCTGGAAGACCTCCAGGCTCACAGAACAGGGCTCTGTCCAAAAATGGGCTAGGGCAGATTGCTGTTGCCTTGCAGCACAGTGTGTACAGGGTGGTGTGCAGCAGATGTGTCTGACAATGCTCACCTACAGCTAAATCACCACCCAAAATCAGTGGTGAACCTAAACTGATGTGCTTAACACTTTTTTTTTTTTTTTTTTTTTTTTTTTTTTTTCCCTCTGCCCAGTTTTTATGAACTGCTGCATTTGGAGTTCTTTGTTTTGGCCAAGAATAGGAAAAAAACATTATAAAGCAGGCTTGGTCCCTAGGGCCCACTGTCACGTTGCTGGAGCATACTGCCCAGAGCACATAACATCGTGTAAGACTTAACAGGTCATTTTACACACTCCCAGACATACCAGCATTTTGTTAATACCTAGGCATGCTTACCAGACAGTATACTCACGAAACAGCCTTGTGGTCAGGAGGTAAACAAGCTCTGGCACAACCTAATCTTTTCCATCAGTTACCATATAAATACAGCACCTGTGATCCAAGTTGTACCTTCTTCTGCAAGCTGTATGGACTAAGGTATCCCTTCCATTTCTTAATGCTATGGAGCTCAGTTGATTACTTTCTGGTAGCCTTGGACAAGCAGGTTAGAAATAAGTCCTTTCTCAATGTTTAAACTGAAGTCATTACAAAAATATAAAACCTATCAAGTATCAACTCATACAATACAGTTTTATGACATCCTTCTCCCCCTTACTAATCTTCACAAAAATGCTGGGGAAGTGATCAGAGGCCCTACTATGCCATAACAGTAATACAAAGGCTCATTTGGCCAAACATACCAATAAATGCAAATGAGTATGAGGATATAGTAGTGTTTAAAAGGAATAGTAACTAATGAGTGGAACAATCTATTTGATCATACAGCAAATTATTTGGGACCAGTACAGTCTGCTAGTGAGCTACGTACCTGGCAAACATGATGAATCAGGCTAGTCTAGAAGCTACTGCATTGTAGAAGTTAAGAGCAAGACAGCTGCCAGTGGAGATTTATGCTGTTATCTTCAACACCACAAATAAAACCCATCCAAACAATTACATTCTGCTTGTCACAGACTTAAGATAAAAGTAAAGCAGGAGAAATGTGAAGGGCCTTCAAGACTCATTTAGTGCAGAGAAGCAGCAGCTGAATTAAGTAGCTTTGCCTCTGCCAGGCACCTGGAGTGACAGATCCTCAGAAGTAGCTGCTACTAAATAAAGCCTTGCAGCTGAAGTGACAACTGTTCCTGTAAATGCAGAAGATTTATCTTATTCAGGCAAAGACATGTAGGAGGAAGACATTGCCTAATTCTTCACCAAACACTGACAATGCTAAATGAACAAATAAATAATCCAAACCCAGCAACCAAGATGGAATCATGAAAGCCACCTGTGAGATGCTGAAGGTTACCATGCCACTGACTTCCGTGAGACCAAGATCAGGCCTAATGAAGTGGTGTTTGAGAATCTAAAATACGGAATAAATTCTGCCACTAATTAGATGGACTAAATGTATTCACCTTTTCAGTACTTCAGTACTACACATTAGTATCAGTCTGTCCAACGAGTAAAGGACTATGCATCAGCAAGGGACATGATAGAATGAAACCTGAACTCGCAGTAAAATTTAAAACCAGCAGGTCTAAATGCCTCTTTTATACTAAGGTCATTAAAAAATATACAGAAAATATGTGATTTTGTATATAGAGCAAGTTAATTTTTCTTTTGCCCTTTATTTTTTCCCCTGATAAATCTTAGTTTTGGCGATTGATAATTCCCCTTTCATTCAACCTAAAGGGCCCCTTATTTCAGCCTACAGTTCAGGGCAATATAAATCAAGAGGAATGCAAAGACAGATGAAAAAGGAACATTATGTGACTGGAAATGTGGAATAAAGAGGTAAAGTCATAACTTTTAAAAATATTTGTCTAAAATCAGAGTGCCACCATACAGAAGCACTCACTTTTTTTTTTTTTTTTTAACTACTCTGGTGCTGCAGTAAGAAATAAACTTTATATTAGTCAATTGCTTTGAAAAACTGATGGCCCTTGCCTTCCATACCCTCATATTCAGCAACTTCATAGTTCAGACACAAATATTCTGTACCATTTCTCTAAGCCCAGAATAATCACTTCCACATGGTCTATAGGCACAGCACAAAAAATATTATAATAATAAACAACCAGAAACATTTTGTTTCATCATTCCTGCTGTCCTTCAAGTACCATAACACGGCTACATACAACGATGCTCTTCACACTGCCAATGCCGTATGTTAGGATTAGGAGCATCATGCATGCTCCTAATACAGTATTTACACAGATCATGCATGCTACTTTTTTGTACCCAAAACATGTGTGAACGCACATCATACAACACAAACAACATATTCGGGAAGACAAGCTCTAGAAACTTGCATTAACTCACAGGAAGACAATTCACTGAAAAACTATCTAAAAGGCTGCAGACCTCATAAGAGAGTCAGGTAAAAAAAAATCAAAAAAGCAAGTAGATTTTTAAAAAAGGACCCGAAGAAAAAGGAAGGGATACAAGCATACAAAAAGAAGCAAAAGATTGAGAGATAAGAAGAGGCAGAAGAAAAGTTAAAAGTAGGGTAGAGAGGGTGATACAGAGATCAATTACAAAGACTTGAAAATCAGGATATTTTTCTTAGTACCACAGAACAAATTTTAGAAGCAAGACATTAAAAACAATTAGAAGCAAGAACATTTTCATGTAACACATGAAACTCATTGCTTCTAGATACCCTTGAAATCAAAAACTTGATGAGAGACAGAAAAGAATGAATTACAGTTACATTACACGGGATTTATTTCATCTTCAGAAGAAAAAGAAAATCTTCATTCTTCCTTGCAGAAGCTAGGTACTAAGTGACAACAGGAATCGGAAAGAAATGTATCTAATTTGACATAATGCAATACTTCTCCATTATGGTCAGTTTACAGCTTCTGCTAAAAACAAGACCATCCAATCATAATGTGAAAAGCCTCAAAAACTTTGGCATACATACAAAACCTCAGAGACAGCCTACTCTAACCAAGAAGGTGCTAGGATGAAACTTCTTGAAAGCAAGTTCTCTTAATTGCTTTTTTGCAAGGTAATTCCTTGGAAGTGTTGGCTATTGGCTGGAAGCTGGAGGAGGAGGATTTGTGTTTATACTGTGACTCAGTGTGTCAGTTCCTACGTTGCTATGTTTTGATGGATGGAAGGGCAGCGTGAAAGCTGCAAATCCAAGACACAGATGACTAATCCAATCCTGGCTTAGCAGGAAAGAGGGGGATGGCTGTCCTCTACAACATAACTTGTTGCCTGGAATATGGGAACGTGAAAATTGTCGCTGTGTTTGAGGCACAACTACTTCATTGGTTTGATGAGTACTGTAAGGACAGGACAAAAATGAGAACACCTCAAACTACTGGCTGACTCTGTTATGAACACATGGCGTATTTGGAGTTGGGTGGAGATCAGTACTTGAGTTAAGTTCCACCATTACTTAGATTTGCTTTGCCCACTACTAATGTTGTGTTAAAGTTTATACGCTCCTTTTTTGGGAAAGGTTATTGCTAGTAGCAACAGGCAAAACATTTAGCACTGAATAGTTGTATATTTGTGCTCCAGAACCCACCTCTGGGTTTGGAAAATCATTTCCTGTATCTGCTCTGGTTCCAGATACATCCTGCTTTTAGTCTGGCAAAAGAGAGAAGAACTAGTATTAAAAAAATAGTCTAATGACCACTCTATGTCTATTCCCCATCTCCAATAGGGACTAACTTCACACATCAGAAAAAGGTTTCCGTTAAGGGGAAACTATGACCCCATCCCAGGACAGATGTACCACCCTACCTGTGAACGGCAAGAGTATGACTTTTATTCTGAAGCTAGAATTTCTGCCCCTTCAGTGTGTTATTGCCTTTAACTGCAGATACCATTTTCATCTACTTACCTCTTGGGGGGAAATCTGTGTTCAACTGAAATTAAAGACAGAATAGCTAACTTCAAAGGGCTCATGATTTCTGCTCTATTCTTGTTCCACACATTAATTATGGTGCAGATTGTATTTCTTTTTATTTGTTTGAACTCTCTTGTTTCTGCTACATTCCTCTTTTCCTGCTCCTTTCACAAAAATACAGTAAGGGAACCCAGCTGATTTTCCTTATATTGCCTATTATTTTATGAACCTCTATCAAGGCAGCTGCTTTCTGTAAAGGAGAGTCCACACCATTTCAATCTTTTCATAAAAAATTCCAGCCTCTGATCAGTGCCCTTTTTTTCTAGTATGATGTCTTTGAGCTAAGTAATGAAGATTGACCACAAGATCTAATATCAAAGCATACCATTACTGCAACACGGCAGGCACAGCAGAGGTTTTCTCTCTCCCCTTTTTCCTTATGGCTTCTAAAAACATGCTTTTCTGTTCACCACTGAGCACTGACAATTACTGTACAGAGAAGATAAAAAAAAAAAAGTTAGAGTGAAACATCATGAAAAACACTCCCTCCTTATGATATTTAGTTTTCTGCTGCTGGCAGAAGTCCAGATTCTACATGAACAAAATTCCCAAAGGCTTAAGGACCACAGAATATAGCCCACAGTCAGGAAGTGCAATAACATGTGACAATGGGAAGAAATAGGAGGGGGGGGAAAAAAAAAAAAAAAGAACACTTTCCACACTTTCCAATGCTTTCAGGCTTCCGACTCAATCAGTTTGGATCAAAACTCAAGGGCTATTAAGATTTTTGTGTAAATGAATTCTCTACTGCAAAACAAAAGCATGTGTGTTACCATGTAAGTCAGTGGTAAACAGTATGACTTCTTCTCATTGATATTTCATTTTACAGTAGCAGCACTATAAAATCCGGACTTATATACCAGGTCACTGTCCTCTCTACTCAAAAGAACTGTGAAGAATTATTTCAGAAAACACAAAATCTGCTGCCTAATTCTCCTTTCCAGTAAAGCTACTTGATATTCAGTGTTCACTGCTCAGTGCCAAAGCATGGTTCATTTACAAAATCAGAATTTAAGACAGTATAGCAATGTTCCATGTTTATTATCATCCAGGTCAAAACTGTATCCTTTACATTAGATGTCCATTGCTTAACTGATATCCTGAGATCTTACTGGCTTGGAAAACAAAACTGGATTCTCTTCATTTTCTAAGCAAAACTGTATCCTTTACATTAGATGTCCATTGCTTAACTGATATCCTGAGATCTTACTGGCTTGGAAAACAAAACTGGATTCTCTTCATTTTCTAAGCAGTTAAAATATAAATTAGCCACAATTATATAATTGTACTATCAGAAACACAGGAGTTCAGTGCTACTGTAGCTGATGTACACAGCAGAGCAAGCTTTGCTTTTTTTCCAAGTATGTCATTCTCGTGGGGCAGATGTTTGTCTTCACAGTGCAGATTTTCTCTAGAGGTCATAGGGGACCAATAAACGCGAGTCCATGCCAGAAAAATATTTTAAACCCATTTTATACTTTCTCTCTCTTTTGTGAATTTAGTGACAGAGCAGTAAAATCAGTATTTTAGAGCCACAGAACACACAGAAAGTAGCAGGTGTCCAAGCACTCTCTTGTTGACCATTTCCATAACCAGAAAGGGCCTGGTATAAAATTCCGTTTTCTGTTTACATTTTCCAGAAAAGCATAAGGATTTATAGGTTGTGAGAAAATTCCAAAGAGGCCTCTCCTTATTTTAGTAAAATAACATTAATCGTTTCAGAGAGAATTATTTTTGTTTTGGAACTTTTTTATTTACAAAATCCCTGTGTTGTGCCTACCTTAAAGCAGTCACAGAAATTCACTGAGAGAAAGTGGGTTTCTCGCACTTCTCATTGAGAGAAGTGGGAAGGCAGACTGTGTCAGTGTATGAGCAGAACAGAGAAGAAAACCAGCTCATCACACCCAGGGATGCAGCAGAAAGGTGGTTGATGCCTCCCACCAGCAGTGGTCAATGATGCAGTGTGGGATGCGAAAAGTTGCCATGGGAGCATTCTACTGTGAACCCTGTACTTGGCAGAAAAAGAAAAGATACAGCAGAGGAAATGGAATCCAAGGCATAGTTCCCATTCCCTGGGATGCTCCCCAGAAAGTGTAACAATTTACCACGCCTTGGATCATAAAATTGCAATCTAGCCCATAAGGAGGTGACTCTATGAGAATAAGTAGGTCAGAGACAGACCATATCTGTTCATGGTGAAAAATGCAAGGGCTTGGGATTCAAATGCAGCTCCTTTATTTTTTGCTCCTGGAGCACAAATAGCCTATGAAAATCTTATGAGTTTAACGCCTAAAATATCTGAAATTATGAGAAGCTCACTGGCCCTCTCGGCCTCCAGCAGGAAATCCTGCACTTGATTAGCACCGATTTTCCTCCCCCTCACAGTAAGACTAACATGCCTGAGCTCCATCACTCCTAGGACCAGAGCGCAATGGGTAAAAACAAATGACACTGACTCCTTAAATGGTCCTGTCTTCCTTGGGTAGCTGGAAGTTTGCTGGAAACAGTTCCCCCAATACTGCATCCCATTGCTTTTGTTTATCTATCCTTGCTGACATTTTCTTCAATTAGGAAACAATAGCTCCGTTCCAATGTACTGAGCAGAATTACTGAAACCGAGTCACGTGGGATCGTGAGGGTGTGTTTTCAATTATGCACTCTGTCTTTTTTTGCCAGGCCTATGAAGAGGAACAGCCTTCTGCAGAAGTCAGGTTTGTCTGCCTCGCTGTTGTAAGTTCCTCCTTTTGCATTTTTATTTTACAATAGGTAGCTTTTGTCTTTTTTTTTTCTTTTTCTTTTTAATAGTAAATCCAGCTCTCCAAAAGTGCCTTGCTCTGTATTAGAAAACTTCCAAATCTCTAGTTCTTCGTATTGGTAGAAATCTTAGACATCTGCAATAGTTCAGTGTAATAATATTGCTCAGGAATGAATCTGACAAAGATCACAAGATCTAGATTAAAAAGGGATGCAAGATATCATGCTGTTAGCACTTGGTAACACAAAGCTCATCTTGTTCTTGCGAGCAAAGAACAGATCTGAGTCTCCTACTGTCTGTTTAATAGCACAGTGTTACTGTTCAATCTGGGAGTTACATCAAATTATTTACATCTTGTAAATGCTCAGTTTAATATCCAACCAAAAATCTGAAGCAAATGGGCACAGCACAAATTATGCATTTGGTTTGCAGAGGACAGATTGAGTTAAGGCTTTTTAAACTTAAAGCTGGAAAAATAAAGCTTGGGGGGAAAAAAAGAAAAAAGAGAAGGAACATTTGGTTTGCATTATAAACCACAGACAACTTGCATCAGGCACACTGGAGGTATAGGACTGGCGAGGGAAAATGACAAGTAGCGAGTGCGCTGAAGAGAAAGATGAATGGCTTGGAGGATTGACTCCGAAGTAATTGTCCATGCCCACAATACCTTGAATTAAATTTGGTGGAAGATGGCAATGAATCATAAAACTTCTTTGGCACTTGTGATGCTATTTTCTGTGTAAAATAACATTTCAGGATATTTATATTGGAAAGCTTATGGACTGTTTTTTTGTTGCCTCCTGTATTTCTGTCACTTACGCAACTCTGAATCAGAAGTTCTGGACAGGACACAGCTTTAGCCGAGACCTGGACTGTGACCTAATACTTAGAGCAAGTATTTAACTGGAAGTCATCAGGTCTACTGAGTGTATTTTCAGCTCAGCCACTTGCTTGCTTTGAGATACTAGGTAAGTCATTCAGGGTTAAACTTGGGTCTCTGAGAGGTAACTGAGCTCTGGGGATGGAGGGAAGTGGAAAGCAGCTGATGGAGCAGGGTAGAAAATGTATTCTCTCTGCCTAACGCAGAAGTCCAGGCACTGCAGGCACTGCAGAATGGGCAGGATGGCAAGGTGCACTTAGAGCTGTGTTTCTTTCATTCTTTCAACAGGTGCTTCTATGTGTTTCCTGCATCCCAGATGCCTACCATTAGTTGCAGAGGCTCCTTTTGCAGTATTTAGTAATGATGGCAATGCTCCCTCTTAAGCTCAGCAGCTTCAGATAGAGTGAGAAAGTGGTGCTGCATCTCTCTCTGTCCTTCATTCTATTATGCTAACCTCCAGAGGACTGTATTTCAACCATTAAACTACCTATTCCGTTTATCCATGTGCTTAATGGCTCTATTTAATTCTCTTTCTTAGGGGAGATAAAAGTGCAGTTATTTTTGTACAACATTGAAATCCCTGAATGCAAAATGGTTTTTTCTTCTTATTTTCCCCCATGGGTGAGGTTGTTTAGGTCTGAATGTACAATTCAGGCTAATTGCTGACATTGTTACTGCCAATATCTAACAGGGATTGCCCGAATCACAGAAGAAGCAACAATCCCCATGCAGACTTTCCAGTGATAGACATTGCACAGACCTGTGGCACGTTAGCTCTGCTGCTTCCTATCAAGATGCTGGGGGGAGGTACTTGCATACTCCAATATAACAGCAAGGTGTGAAGTTCTCCTTGTCCTATCCACTATATTGCTTTTTCAAAAGCATTCTGTTCTAATGGGACAGTTTTCCTTCCTCTAAAATATCTTCATATGTACATGAAAAGCAACATGAAGCTTTACAAGATTAACTTCTTAATGTACTGGGGGACTCTAATAAGTTATAACTTATTAGAGTCCCCCAGTACATTCCCAACACAAAAACTGCAATTAGGTGGGTGCATAATAAAGTATTCTTGAGTTTTGGGTTAACCAAAACACTTAAAATGATCCATTTTTAACAAAACAGAAAAACCTCAAACTTTGAAAGCTCCTTACATATTTAAAGGGATGAGTGTCAGCTTTAACCAAAACTAAGTAATCAACAGAAAAGCATGTGACCAGTTGCAGACTTGAGACTAAATTTCATCAGCAACTACTCCTTATTTCATCTCTCAGAATTATTATTCTGATGTAATTCATAGCACTTTTCAACTCTATAATTCAACATAATTTACAGAGTAGAGGTTCTGAAAAGTAGTTTCTCTCAATTGTGCAGAAAGGGAGATTAATGCTAGAGAAATAAGACCTAAAGTCAACCACAAAGTCCGTGTGGTAAAGCTGAGCTCCATGTCATCCCTTTCACCATCCCCTCCAGTCTCCGCACTCCTACACACAGGCTTAGAGGTCCTTTCATTCAGTGCACACTCTGTGTCACATGAAGAGAGCGTGGCTGTGCTGGCGGGCAGCCCTCCTTCCCCGCTGCGGCTGCATTCGCCTATGGCTGCAAATCCTGTTGCTACTCATAAGAAAAGAGGCTACTCAGAAAACAAACAAACCAACAAAAAAAAGGAAATAAAAAAAGAAATGAGGGACATATCATGCAGTGTTGAGAACCCACAGTGACGGAGCGGAGACACTCCCAAAGACACACAGGAGAAGAGCAGAGCACCCACCAGTTCTGTTGTTCTTGACATGTTCTTGCAGAACTTTTAAACTTTATTTCTGTAATGGAATAGCGTTCTGCTGGGAAACCCAAGGAGTTCCAGTACTCAGGACATGAGTTTTGGGAGGCATTAGGGATTTTGTTCAGGAAGAGAAACACTAAAGTTCACTATTAGGATAGGTATGACAGAAAATAAGTTATCTTTGAACTCTTATAGTATCACCAAAAATGATTGCACAAATTAACATGCTTATCCTTGGCAGATAAAGGGCCCTGTTTGCTTCACCTGAAAAAGCTACATGCAAAATCTTTCTTTTACAAATCCAGACAAGCTCAGATGCATGCTGAACTGTGCACTTCTCAAGGAATGCCATAAAGTCCTTTCAGAAAGGTACTCACTGCAAACTATTCATCATCTGTTTTTGTTTTTCTTTCACAGTTTGGTTGATTTCTGTGGTTATCTGGAGGGGAGGGAGGCAGAGAGGAGTGCAAAGAGAGAGAGAGAGAAGAGAAAAATATAATCCCTGAGGATTTATTATATGATGGATCTGGCTTAGTCAGGACTCACAAGCCTGTTGCGACTGTGAGAAATGCTTAGAAAATCAGCCTTCTAACACTTTTATATCACCAGTGGTATTTTAGATAAAAAGCGCACATATACCTACCTAATTCTGCATAGATACAGAAAAAAATAAAATTCATAGCATGTTGTATCTTTCATTTTTCCTCTCAGTGTTTTACTTAAAAAATCTCATTTCAAATTACATTGGTTTCCATCTGGTGTATAACACATTCAGTCTACTGTGAATTTTACAAATCCTTCATTTTCAATAGGCATTTTTTTCTAGAATGACAGCATATATTAAGTATTGTTCCACTGTAAGAGAATTTTGTTAAGAGAACACAAAAGTTTCTGTAATAAAAATGATAATCAAAACTAAGTGAGAAAGTCAAAGCAATTCATTTAGACTTCCTCCTGTTGATTTTTTCTAGGACTGACACATGTCTAACAAAATATTTCTATAAAACTACTTATTCTGAAAGTGGAAACGTTTTAACAAAGTACCTCTGTTATTTTAACATACCCACTACTCATTTTACAAAAGCTCTAACTTTTGCCATATTTTTCTTGTATAGCCTTTCTTCCATTTTCTCTTAATTTGGTATGCTGAATCATATGCTAAAACAAACCATATCTTTAATGGACCACTTTTTTGATTGATGTATTGGAGCTGTATTCTTTCATACAGTTCAATGCCTAATCAGATATTCACATCTAAAGTGCTTCAATGGATCTCTCTGTTGCTGTTAAATGCACAGTCTTAAGTGAGTTCTGGTCTGCAAAGGTAGGACTTTTACAGCAGCCTGACATTCCTTAGTCTCTCATGGCTAAGATCTGCTTTTGCTAAACCACTTACAAATCAGATGTGCCAGGCAAAGAACTTACCCCCAACAATTTGATTAATCTTGTTTGAATTATACTGGTTTCATGAATCAAACTTCAGAAGGAGCCTCCTAGCCGAATAATGCTAGGAGGATAGAATAATGCTTTTAAGTATCTTCCTTTTCAATTTGGGATTTCAACATGCAAATTCAGCAGAAGCCAAAAAGGAAGCAGCACAATGGAAGCATCAAAAACATTTATTAAAAGCACTCCATTGTGCTTGGGGAGCAAGGGAAGAGAATGAAAAGGTGAAGGAGAATTTAGTAGAGCACAGCACAGAAACAGAATTAGCAAGTCATGAGATATCACGTGGCTGTTAGTAGACTGAAAGGCTCTGTTGATTCGATTTATTCATTAGGGCTTTTCAGTAGCGTAGGTTATTAAGTGGGGGAAAGTGGGGTATATTACAACTCACTTTTTATATTTCCTTTCCTCGAGGATATTTAGCTCCGGAGAAGCAGGGAAAGTTATTGGAAGTATCATGCCACACAAATGGGAGAACGATAGGAAAAAGAGCAACATCGCCAGCTCTCTGAAGATGGATCATAAGAGTAACGCTGGAAATAGGAAATCGAGAAAGTTTCGCTCTATTTCAAGATCACTTATACTTTGCAATGCCAAAAACAGTGATGATGGGTCAAGTCCAGATGAGAAATGCCCTGATTCCTTTGAGATTTCTACAAACTGGGGCCAAGAGGATTTTGATTGCTGTTCTAGAACGCAACTGTCATGCACATCAGAAACAGAAGACAGCCCACCTGATCCTCCACGCGTGATCACCAGCATGGTCCACTGCAAAGCTGCAGCAAATGAAAACTGCAACAATGTGAGAAGGAAGTTATTTGTCAAGGTAGGCAACTTGGTATAGTTTATTGTTATCTTTCTCATTACAGAAATTCCTAAATGGATTAATTCGTATTTCTCGGGAGCACAGGATTCCACTGTTTTTGTCAGAGCTTATGAGCCTGCAGTGTTCCTGCTCTGTGTAAACAGCGTGCGAACGTATGAGACTCCCTGCTGTGCTGCTGCACTGTACTGATTGATGCTCCACTGAAATCAGTGACGCCTAGGCCACTCTCGGCGCATTCAGACCAGCACTCCTGCACTGCTTTCTACCTGCATTATTTAGCTCAAAATGTAAAGCTGCCACTATACTATCATGCATTTTTAAGTAGTGAGATCTCAAAAGCTATGCAAGTATGAATTGTAGTAATACAACGAAAGACAGGAGATTCAGCAAAGTCTTCCTCTCTGATTCAGGAAGGAGGTAGCGGTAGCTCTACACCATCAGAGATGTCACTGTCTCTTGAGATGTGAGAGCAAAACTCTAACAGTCTCATATTACAACATTATTTTTTAATCAAGAAGGAAGTTGTTAGTTTTTTTTTTCCCATAAAGCTCTGACCATTTTTCAGAATAAGCAATGTACTCTAGATGTCTGTAGAAGGTTTCTTCTCAGTGAGATATCATAACTTTTCACTTTCTCTCTATCTGTTGTTATGATGTGTGTACTTCACCTGAGAGGGGACGTCACTGCAGGTGTGATATGACTCTTAATATGCTCTGTGTCCTTCTGGCACACAGGCTGTGTATGCAACCAATAAAACAGTTCCTACAGAAAAGGCTTGAAATGAACACATGGTCATTACTTACCAAACAGTGGCTTGTGTGAAGGAACTGACTCCTTCACACAAAACAGAATATATATATAAAAAAAAATTACCTAAAACCAGATCTTGTCAGCTAAAGACCCACTGGCAAAGGGGTACTGAAAATCTGAATCTCCCCTTACTGCTTCAGTTTCTTGGTAACAACCACAGCATGCAGCCCAAAACTGCAACGCCTTCAGCAGGACAGCGCTCCAGATGTGAGGCAGGAGCACAGGAGCAAACTTTCTATTGCAATTTGGCAGAAAACATAAACAGCTGCAACCAACCCAAGAACCAAAAAACACTCAGTCACCTGCAAAACCACATTGCCTCTTCCCCTTTGGAAACAGTCTACATGCATTCTGCTGATTTCCCTGCAAGAGCAAAGAGTTTCCCCTTTTCTTTTTTAAACACAGTTGAAGTGCTGAAAGCCTATCAGCTGCCACAATCTACTTGCTTGCATAACTCCAAAATATTCCAACAATGGTTGCGATCCCAATCCATAAAAACTACTCAGTATCTTACTGCAGAAAGGAAGTTTAGATCATTTGCTTTAAGAGTTGGTAGATAGCTCAAACTGGCATCTAGATAACAGAGCATGTCTCAACTAATGCAACTGAGCAAACTAGTGCAACTGTAGAAGGTATAAATCCTCTCCTGAGGCTGAAATGTCTCTATCATACAACAGAATGGGTCAGGAGCCTGGGTAGATGCGGACATAAACCAACAACCCAAGCCCTTACAGCAGTGCTTGGATTGCTTATTGGCATTGTAGATCCAGGACACATTAAATTTGCTCTCCAGAGCTCTGGAAACAGTAGGAACCCCTTCTGACACTACTTGTTAATATTCCATACATTCCAGAGTCATGTATCAGTGATAGTAAAAAGTCTCATCTCAGCAAAGTAGGACAAATTTTGCTAAAAATTACAGTGACCTTAGCACTGTTGCTAAGCTTTGCTTTATATTATTTAAGGATTGATTGATCTCTCATAAGGCACAAGCCTCCATAACAACCTTCCCGTGTACCTAGCATTTTATAGAACTTATTCTCAAAACCTCTTTGTTTAAGAAAAAAGTCAAAGAGCATTCTCCAAACCCCACTGTACCACATTCTCTTCATCTCTAGGTGCTACTTTGAAAATTCATGACGTGTGGCTTGAAGCTGAAGGGCTCCTGTCTTTGAGAAAATTCATTTTATTTTTCTGTGGTTTCACTGAGGATATTGCACTATTCTTCTCTGCAGATTTACAGTTTTACTATGAGACAACAAATCATGTGGGCAGTACTGGATGATAGGAGTTCAGTTCTACAGTTTTTTTTTTCTATGTGTCCTGAAAAATAAAAGCACTTGGAAAGGAAAGAAAACAGATAAAAGAAATTTCAGTGTCTTGTATATAGTGTACCTAGTGCACCAACATAAGGAGCAGTGTGGAAGATGGCTTTGCCTGCTTTTGTCAATAGGAAGCCTGAGGCTATGCCAGCTATAGTGGAAAAAAAGACATGACTAGAAAATATCAACTCACATTCTTCAGAGAACAGCAATCTCCGCTGGGGTTAAGTCCTGCTTTTGTGGTCTGTGGTTTCTCCTCACTGCACCACTGATACCCTGGAAAACATTGAGAATTACCTTCCAGAGGGGCTGGCAGGCAGGGTGAGAAACCATCTAGAGTAAACTGCAGTGGGGAAGGGCTGGCTTTTCATGCATGTTGGATTCAGACTGATCTGACTGCATGTCTGCACACAGTTTTTGAAGAATCTCTATCCTCCTTTCCCTTGATCTCTGCCTGCCTGAAGCAGGAAAAAAACAAAAGGTCATACTCTTCCTCGACCATCGCCAGAATGTATTTTTGCTAACTTGGCTTTGTACAAGAGCCTGCTATCTGGCCCTTTGGTACTAGGAGAAGTGTTATGGTAACAGACTGTAATGTCTCAAACACGAGCCCATGGGCAAAATGGAAAAAAAAATTGCTAGAGGAGAAACTGCATTTATTTAGGCATTTACATGTTTGCCTCCCTTTCCTTGTTTGCTCTTTCGCTCTGCATTCCCTGCCTTTCTGCTTTTGTGACATCAGGGCCATGTGAATGCCTGAACAAGTTGGGAAAGAGGTTTTTATATAAAAACAGTGTGTGCTGCAAAATGTGGGCGAGGGCAAAGGTTCCCAGGAAAACATACCAAAGCCCAGACGATGGGTAGAAAGGTCTGTAACATCTGTTGTGCTGAACTGTCTATCTGGGGCAGAACCTGAATCCCATGCTCTGCTTCTTGCATCATCCAAAGGCTTTCTGCCTTATATCATTTTATTAATTGCTGCTGGAAAAATGAATTATATCTACTAAAATTATTTTGAAAGGGCCAAGGAATCAGCTGGGGCACATCAGAATCAGCAGAGTCATGTCAGTTTGTGCCAGAGAGACCCTAGTCCTTTTTTTATTAGAACTGATACAGGAAAAAAATGCTTAAGAAAAAAAACAAAACAACAACAACAAAAACAAACCAAAACTGCATTCTCTGAATCTTGGAAATCTGAGCCATTTCAAGTCAGGAGGATAGAAAAGCCAAATGTTTAAATTCACTATTGTACTGTTGTTAGATTTTTCATTTATTCTTTGCCTTTTTGAAAGCAACAGTCAATCAGCTTATTGTCATATATTTAGTTAACTGAGTCAAAGACCTTACTTGAACTAGCCTTGTATAACACTTTATTTTATTTCAGACAATCTAACTACTGTGTCTTACGTTAAGAGCGCACAAAAGTTTTTAAGTTTTCCACAGATGCCATGGTTACCCTTATTTCAAAACAACATCTGGAATGAGATGTTTTCAGACAGGACTCTGGGCTAGAAATGTGTAATGAGAACATGAAGGGAAAAGAAATATCTTAAATGGCAGATAGAAAAACAGCTCTGCACTGGGCATGAAAAAAGGGTGAGGGTGGGGACCTGGCCTGAATTTAGGGATTCCTCTTCCAGAATGAAACATATGAAAAATTAATTTGCTCTTACCTGCAGCAAAAATGTATTCAAGAGGGCTCTTGAGCTCCACCTTTGATTCTTTCAGGCAAGCAGACCCCGTTTAAATTCAGATTTTGTTTAGAATGCACTCCTGCACACTTTTTTATTTTACCTTCAGTTTGATGAATATAATGCAAATACAAGTTTCATCAGAGTCTTGAAGTATTGGGTTGCAAAGCCTCTTAAAAGCTAAGGAGTTTTATTTGCTGGTAGCTAATATGCGTTTAAACATACGTTCCAATAATGAGCAGGTAAGTTTGACCTAGAATCCATCTGCCCCCACACAAACCTTGACAGTCTTATTTTAACACGTTTCCAGCATTTGCTAGGTTCAGAGCTATAAATCATCTTGCAAAACCAGCAAGATACATTAAAAGGGAGAAGGATGCAAAACAAATAATATCTCTACTTTTGGAACCATTAGCAGTATCCCTATGCATAAAATAATAAGCTAGAAAGGAAATAACCCAGTGCAAATTGGCTGCTGGCACATGAATTGGTCAAATGTTTATTTTTCTAAAGAACAGCTTTTATTAATTTTCTGTCATGTTGCAATAACTTGGATGTGAATACAGTGATCTATATCCAGGACCCAAAAAAGTGAAGATACTGACAACATACAGATATTTGCCACATGTCCCTCCAGCCCAATATATGTGTGCTTTTAAGTAATTCACATAAATCAATCTCAAAAGTGACTTGACTGAAACACATAGTTTACTTGAAACATAGGCCAGCTTGGAAAAATGACAACAGATTTAAACAAAAATTGTACTTGTTCTCAAGGATTTTTCTGTAACATAGAACGAATTTAACTTCTACTTTCCTTCTGACTAAATAAATGCTTGCAACTGATGGCTCTTGGAAAGAATATCTATAACTATATCCAAGCCCTTTGACATATATGTCCCAATACAACCTGGAATTTCTACCTTACAGGTGTGCCATTATATAAAACATGAGGTTCCCCCTAAAGAACTTGCAGGGCACTCTATTCTGCAAGGGAAAAAAACTCAGGGCCAAATCCACCTCTGAGACCTCCTGTGAAACTGAAGAGAGTTAAACAACTTTGGGACAATTAATAATAAAGACTTTTACAAATACTATGAACAGAGAGCATGCTCACTGTGAACAAGGTATTGGAAAGGCGTTACAGTGTTAAGAGCACAACAGTTAAGCGTGTGAAGAGCACAACAGTGCAGAAGTACTTTGTCAACTGGCAGAACAGTTTCCTATTTTCAATATCTATTTTGCATCTTTCATGTTGTGGAATATGAATACTATGCTTTTGAAAACACTGCAAGTTTAATGGGTGTTTCATGTATGCATACCTGGCCTTTAATTTCTTAAGGTTGAATAAAACACAAGACCGGTGCAAATGAGCAGAAAAGGTAGCTCATATGTTTTTGCTACCCCAGATCTGAAATTTTAAGCCATTAGAATTCCCATCTTTACTTTGATACCACATTGAATACTATCAGATTAAAAACAAAAAACCAACAAAAACAAAACAAAACAAAAAAAACCCATAATGTAATCCTGATTTCACATATGTGTATTTCCTGAGATATTTACCTTAGGTGAAAAGTAAATACAGAAGTTTCAAAACTAACTTTGGAGCTCAAAATGACTGGTTTAAAGTAGAATTCTGTCCATACTTGTACACTTACCTGCAACTTGCTAGAAGTACTTTTCACAGACAAAAAAGGCTTCATAAATTCACGCTCTTCATTAAGAGTAGACAATCTGGAATACAAGCAAACCCACAAACTTAGCAAATCAGGCAATATAAGTATAGTCCCCATTGATTCTCTATTGAATTCATCCTGCCCTGAGCCTCGCATTCAACGTTAAATACTTCATTCAGCCATAGCCTTAGTTTACTCTGGCAGGTCTCAGAATGGAAGCCAGGCTTCAAGAGTAAGTCAGAAATATAATGATATCTATTGACACTGCTGTAAATACTAAATAGTGCTTTAAGTACTAGATTTGTATTTCCTGTCAGGTAGGTATGATGCAATCTCTATCGATTTGTGGTGAAAAGTCACAATGGCTCTAACCCTCGATTCTGGAAGAATTCTGCTTAGGACAGAACTGGAAACCTAGTGATGGTGAAAGGGGCAGTTACACAGCTTTCCCTGTGCTGTCAGAGGACAACAGATTACTGGATATAGTTTATGTCATGCTGATAGGGGGTCCCTAGAGCTGTGATGACACTTGATCACTGGCTGTATCTTGTGAACAAGAGTGGACCCCTGACACTGAGATGTCCTAATGTGCGACACGCACATAAATCTCTCAGAATGACCCTAGGTGCAGGATCAATTGGGGTCTTGACCACATACTGTGCTCGTTAGCCCTGTTCACTTCTAAGGATGGAGAGGTTGACGGTGGGCAGTAGGGAACGTTCAGCTGAGAGCAGGATGAGTGGATACTCAGACATACAGGACAAATTAAACAGAAGCTGTGCGCTAGCTTTCCATCTATCTGTCTATTTAGAATTTTGTTGTGTTCCACTATTTGCGCTCCAGGGATATACTGCCTAGACATGTGTTGTCCTTTGTGTGCTTAGTTAATCCATCCTTTGCTTTACTTACTCATATGACTTAAGACTATTTATCTTTCTGCAACCATTTGTTAACAATTCATAACCATATTACAAATGTGCTTGCAATTAGCCCTCCATATGTAACACAAAGACTATTGCATCTTCAACCAGTCCGGAATGGACAAAGAATATTCCACTATTCCAGTAATCTTTGTTTCCCCTGCTACCCACTTAAAAAGTCAGCAGCTGGGGGTAGAGCTTTTAGTGCTTTGTATACACTTATTTCCATTCAGATCTCTTACGTTTTCTAAAGGACTTCCTTTTTTTGGTGTATGTTTGTTTTTTTCTCCCCATCTTTTGGCACAGGCAAAATTTATCCAACTACTATGAAAAGTCCGTTATTTGTTCTCTTCCTCCCTGTGCAAAGGCACACACTATTCTAATTCTTTCCTCTTGCAGTCAGAAGCCACTGAAGTTCTAGAGAAAACAACTTTTGAAAAACACTGACTTTAAGATACCACTATTCTTTCACAGCTGCACAGCATCTAGGGTCCATTCATATCCCACTTGGAGAGAACCTGGATCTAAGAATTTCTGCATTTCTTCAAAATAAAGGGGGGGGGGATTAAGATAACTGTAAATAACTTTTAGATCTTTTGTACATCTTCCTTCATGCAATCTTTCTTCTTCCTCAATTAGGACAGCTGCATTTGCAGGCTGTGTACATCCACAGGGAACTGCAACCCAGGAATCAAGCTCTCCAGAAGTCCAAACGCAACGTCTCTCCGCAAGGGGTTCACGGGCACCCAGGTGGCTGTGGGAGGCACAGCGAACAGGTACGGTACCCTGTGGGGAGCATGTTCGTCAGGCTGCCATCTCTCTGCATGGATTCTGCACAATAAACTTTGTGAGAAACTATGAGTTGTAGCTCTGTTTCAGAGAAGGGCAGTGATGTTTTGTTTTCTTTTTACAATGCTTCCAGTTGGAGAAAGAGAGTCTAGCAAAATAAAACTGTGACCACAGAGGGATCTGATGTTTCTCTATTACAATAAGAAATAGCACTTGGAAGAATGGCAGCTTGTATATAATATCCACCTTTCCAATGGTCTCTTCCTACTTGCACTATTAATGAGCAGTGTTGGATGCCATTGGAAAGCAACTGAAAGGGAGTTAAATAGGCAGTCTTAGCTCAACTCAAAAGGGCAAAATGTGATGGGGCTTGGGCTGGACCTGAGTTCATATTCAAAGTCCACAAGTATCTGCCTTACATACAAGGTGGCCAGCACAAGTTTCCAGGCAGGGGAAGAAATGGAGGCACAGAGAGGGAGTATCTCACACTTGAAAGTAAAGCTGTCATTCCATATAATTCATAAATACACATTCCAGAAATGTACATTACATGTTCTAGGTGTCTCTGCTTGAGCAGGGAGGTTGGACTAGGTGATCTCTACATGTCCCTTCCAATCTCAACCATTCTGTGATTCTGCAAGCTATTAGCTGTACAAGTGACCTGAGCCATTTGGCTCAAAGCACAGAAGGCAAAATGAGATCCCACACAGCAAAGGCAGAGCAGTCAGAACCTAGGTAAAAGTGCTCAATGTCAACAGAGCACAACCAGCCACATATTGTGGTACCCTGGGTGCCTGGAGCAGGGTTACTGACATACATCAGGAACAGCACTTACCTCAGCGTTATTCTGAACTACACATGAAGTCTAAGCTTCACCTGTGGCTGCAGCAACGTGTGATAATGCAGCTCTTAACCTGCAGGATCGAGCAGAAGAAAGCAGAAACAGCAGAAAGGTCAAGCAGGCAATTGGGTGTACCAAGCATCAAAATGTCTACATCATGGCAGTACGTTCAAGGCAAAGGGAGGATTGCAGTTGATCCCTTAGTAAGATATGGAGTGCAATAGTGACACACTTTTCTATGTCCGTAAAATGATGTGCACATAAATGCTATCTTTCCTTTTTTTTAAGGGATGATCATCAAAGCCCAAGGGATGAACTGTTAACACTAAATGGACAATCACTTAATAATCTGCCCAGCAGAGAGGCTGAATCTCTCTCTCAGTCAACAACACGGCTGGTGAATGTAGTGATGGCAAGCAAAGTAAGCATGAAAGTTGTGGTCCACCCCACAACTCTGGGATGATTTGAAAGCAGCTGCTTGAGACACAAGGGGAATTTGTACACCAGGCATTTGAAGAACATGATTTTGCTCTTCCTGACAAAACCTCAAGCTTTTCCCCAAATAAACAGAGGCTATGGGGAGGCAAAGGCCCTGGGAAATCCTAGCAGGGGCTGTACAGTGCCTTCTTTTAAAAACACATGGCTTACCAAAGTTAATTTTCCATGTAGAATTTGAGCAAAGGCAGAGGTAGATTAAGGGAAGATCCACAGATCCAGGAGCCAGAGAACAGTCTCAGCACTGAAGGAATTTTTTTTGGAGCTAGGGTCTGTAGCTAGGAAAGTCCCATGGTGAACGTTACTGGAGTCTTCCACAAAGACAGGGAAACAGTAAGGCAGCATTAACAGATCAACAACCCCAGATTATCACCAACTCTTTCTCTCAGAGTCCATTTTATTAGATTAAACCTGTTTCATTTGAGTCTTCTTGTCCCCTCATCCACACCCCAACATTCTAGAGGCACCAAAGGCTTTTCAGTTAAAAATTCTGGAGGAGACTCAAAGAGGATCAAGCACAGAGTTAGTCTCCTACTATATGTATGCCACTTGGAAGAGAATGGATTTCTGCCGGGGTGTGTTGCAGGCTTGGTACTCGAACACTGTAGGAAAAAGGCCACCTTCCACTTTTTACCTACAGCAGTCACACACAGGCTGCTGCTATTATTCTAGGCTGAGAAAATGCTCATTGCTGAAGCTGCTACCAGCTGTGGTAGTTTGTCTCTCCTTAAGTCTGCAGTGCTGTGCACTGTCTTGCCCTGATGTCTGCTGGTTTTGCCAATATTTTTGTTTATTTTCCCTCCTTTAAGAATCTAAGAGGCCAGGGAGCGACTATATTAAGCTGTTGTGGTTTAATAACACCCAAGAGACAGCCAGGTGAGTTGTGCATTTAAACACAAGCCTGCATCAAAATAATTAAGAGCTAATAGCATAGGCTTTTCAAGCAAGCTGGCTTGTTACGGCAACACTACAAAATCAGCTTCACAATGCTTTTGAAGGATTTTTTTTGCATTTCTTATTCTGAAAAATTCTCCAGGGAAAGGGATGGGGAAGTCTTAGGATTTTGCTACTTGGCAATGCCACCACCTACTGCTGAAGAGGAATATTACCACGCCTTAGCACTCGATAAGGTATTGCCAAAATGCACTAGTAAAATCAGGCTTCTGGAAGAAAATACTTGTCTTGGTTGCTGACAGACACACTAGAACATATAGATTCTGCTCTAATGCTGTTCGGTGGCTTTCTTAGCCCCTGGAAAGTTTCCCTAAGCAAAATATTTTTATATTTCAGGTTTTACTGTATTTAAATCATCAGTACTGTCTATATTCAATAATGTTGTTCTTCCAGGTTTATGATTCCCTCTGGATCAATGACATTCCCTGCACTAGAATATCAGGAACTATACACCCTTGGAAACTGTTCTTACAAACTGTTATTCAGATATGACCACTTTTTTTCTTTTCAAACTGTTTCCAAAATCTGCATATAGAAACATAAAAACCTAAAAGTTTTACCTTAAGGTTTATAAATGCTAAAATTAGTGGCCATATTTTCCAAAGCAACTGCCAGTTTCCACCTAGGAGGAGTTAATTTTCAGAAAACACTAAAGCCTCAGAGATTTCTAATACCCAAGTCCTATGACCCGAAGTCAACCCACTGAAATCAATGGGAAAAAGGCATCTGTAAGCAGTGCAAAGCTAGGCATATACATTTTCCTTTCGGAAACAAGGCCTTTCTAATATGATGCAAACGAGGTATCCCAAAGCACCAGTCATCCCAAAACTGGATTATCATAGAGTCAAGCAAGAAATCAAGGCAGTAGTTTGACTGGGATGCCCATTAATTTTCTCTCACTTCAAAATAAAGACCAGAATATTTTCATCTTATTCCTTTGGCAAGTTAGACCCATATATTAAGCAAAGCCCTTTACCATTCACTTAATTACTTTTGCTCCAAGTTTTTTTTTTTTTTCTTTAATTCAGGTTGAAGCTTGTACAAGCCAAATTAGAGAGAAACTTTATTAAGTATTTTATATACATATACATATTATTTTCTACAGATGCTGGAATTTCTGCTTAAAACATTCTGGTCTCTCGTTTTTAGGAAACATCATCCTGTAAGGAAAGGCTGCTTGAAATGCAAAATGGTTGTTTCCTGCACAGTAAAGCCACCTGTCAACGGACTCGCAGTAACTCAACCAGTAAGTTACATGGAAGAAAATTTCTTGTTTGCAGTGCTTTGGGAGCAGCATATGGCAAGGCACTTCACTGTGCCGCGATACTGCAAGAAACTGCACCCCGGCCCAGACCTAGTCTGGGCTCCTCAGCTAGGAATTGCTGATACATAGTAGACGCACACAAGCAAGATGCTCACAAGAACCTAAAACTGGGGGGTTTGTGCAGAGCTTCTACTTCATATTTTTAAAGATTGATTTGAAATAGGCTGATGCTCTTAAGGTGGTTTGATTGTCACTACAGGGAGGTTTATTTTTGCGACATAAAACATTAGTGGAATCAAGTCCACAGGGATGATTAAAAAGGTCGTTCTCCCATCTTCAAAGTGAGATCAACAACTGGAAAAATGAGTAAATGGGCAAAATGTTACTGATAAATTGAGTAAGTAGGAAGTACAAAGAGTCACTTGGCCGCTCTCCCACCACCTTGCAGGTGTGAACCCGTACTGGAGAGGGGACGTGGACGGCGCCGTGCCGCACGGAGCAGGGCCTCTCCGGGACCAGCAGCCGTCGGCGCTCGCCACCGCCAGGAAGTCGCTCTCCCAGCAGCTGGACTGCGCTGGAGGCCGAACGCCAGTAAGTGCCCTGGAAACCGCCCCAAACGCCAGGGAATTAGGCTCAGAGAAGGTTTCCCCAGCGCCATTTGCGAGCCAAGCTTCCTGCCAAACCGCTTTCCTCAGCGACCCCAGGCCAGCAAACCCCTTGTCCTCAGCTTGCCCCTCTGGTGCAGCGGGTTTCACAGGGCACCTGGCGTGCAGGTTGTGGCACCTCACTGTCCTCCAGGAGCCACCTCCCGTGCTCACGGCCGAGGAGCCCCTTCCCAGGGCCTCGTGCCACTGATTGTGGCGGTGCTCTGTGCCCCATCCAGGGCCCGAGTCAGAGCCGCCTCTAACCAACGCTTGGCCACCAGCAAGGATGGCCTCACCTTGTGGGCAGCACACGCCTGGCTGCGCCCCGTGCGAGGGTCTCCCCTCCACAGCAGGGCTGAACATACCTCAATCAGACTCCTCAGGCTGTGAGCGCAGGACGAGGCGAGGAGCACATTTATGGCTGGAGCAGGGGGCCCCAAGCTCCAGCCGGCAGCAGTGGTCACCTCCCAGCCGTAAAAACAGACCCCAGCTCCGCTGCCAAGTCAGAGGTGCCCCTGTCCACGCTGGGGCCATGACACCGCTTCTCGGCACCTCTTTGCCGGGCAGCGCCCGCTCAGTGAAGCTCCGACTCCACGACCTGGCCTAGGGCTGAGCCGAAAACAGAAGCGCAACCAGCCGGCAAAGCCCATGCGGTCCTCCCCAACGGGGCTGGTCCCGCAGTGCCCACAGTGCTCCCCTGCCAAAGGGTCCCAGCCGCCATGGTGCTCATGTGCTTCCCCATGGCAGAAGCTGCCAGAAACGCCTCCTCGTGTAGAGAGGAGCGAGACACGTGAAAACTTCTAATTCGAGATCGGCAACAGAGGCATAAGCAGTCATCATCCCAATCCCACAAGAGGTGCAATGCTCCCGCTTACTCCCAATCCTATGTTGAACGAGTAAGTATTCTTCATGCCAAAAAACAAGGCTCGTGTTCAGACATAGGCGGAAGCTGAGTTTCTGACCGGTGTTTCACATATTTCAACAGCCCTTAGTTTCACTTTCCTGAGTAAACAGCTGTACTAGACCTGCTGGGACTTGTAACGAATGCTGTTAAATCCCTTGACTCCAGCCCTGCTAAGCTGTATACAAAGTTAGCCTTAGATAATTACTTTTGTCATTCGACAGGGAAGTACCTTTGTCAGCACTTAGTTTAGTTTGCACTACCTAATCCTGCAATGGTCAAAGAGGGGTTTTTCATTAGCATATTGTTAAAGGTTCGTTAAAATGGGTCAGATCTCTGAGGCTGGAGATAAGTTATAAGGAAAACACTTGGTTAGCAAGCCAAAAAAAAAAAAAAAAAGTGTGTTTTGTTACAGAAAGAACCCCATGTTATGGCTTAACAGAGTTTATATTCTGCAGACCTTATGCTGACACTAATTCACTAATACCACAGAAAAATGGCAATATGTCCTAATATTTAGTGGCAAGACTGTGGAAGGAGAAGGAATTTCTTTGTTCTTTATTCAGTTCATAGAAGTAAAGAACAGCTGTAATGACCCCCAGTAGCCAACAAGGGATTTTGGCATGGAACACCGAGAGCACAAGCAAATATACCTTTCTACAGCACTGAATACTACTTCAAGGGCCAATACTGTCATTTCATGCTGGTTAAATCTAGTTTAGTCACTGCAGGACAATTTCAGTGAGCAGGACTTGAGAGTTTGAGTCCTATGCATTTAAGACTGCAAAATACAGACTAAAATTTCTTCAGACCACTGACTCCTTAATATATGGTGATGAAAATATATTTCAGCATTCATGAAAAGCCCAGATTACTCAGCATGGCCATTGGTTCCATGCAAACTGATCAACTGAAAAACGACTGACTTTGAAAATAAAAAGGAAACGAGTCTTTTCTTAAAAACAAACAAAAAAAACCCCAACCCTTCAATAATATCAATCATCAGTAAGAAAATTTGATGCAAACCAGTTACACTACTCTGTCTCCAAGAAAGTTTCCTTCCACACTGAAATTATTATTTTTAATTTTCACAGGCTATATCAAGGTCATCTAGATCGCTAAGTACAGCACAGCTAATGCAGGCATCTTGTGGCTCACAGGCTTCTGTGATCTCAAACATCGTACTGATGAAAGGACAAGGGAAGGTGAGGCTGGTTCTGCTATTTACCATAAAGAGAAGTTTATTTTATTTCTTGAATGTAAGCTACAAAGACATCAGGACAGGGAAATGATTTTGGGTATTAAGGCTTTGCGGGTGTAATTTGTTACCATCAGGAGCTTCTTAACCTTCTGAGGGGTATCTGTGAACCTGCAGGCCAGGTTTTGATGGACACATCCACACCAGCTGAGCAACACCAGCACTGATATTCACTGCTGCTCTTATTGGCAAATGGAGGCAGACTTGAAATCACAGATGCTATCCATAGACAGAAAGTAGCTTTATACATAAAAATAGTGTCACTGAAGACACTTAAAGGAAATTGAGAAGCTGTAAGCTTAAATACATATCTTTTTGGACTTGTTAATAAGGTTCTGCATTTTTTATAAATAACTACTTAAACTGTGAGCTTATTGTCAGAAGTCTTTCCATGTAATGTGATAAAACACAAGATCATCAAATATTGTCTGTATTTTGAGAGCATATAAGGATATCATGAGCATGCTCCTTTTACTTTTAATCCAAATGATGTTAAATGACTTCAGAGATATATTTTAGTCTCATAATATCCTTCTAAGCTTGGTGAGGAGAGGTGAGGTGAGGGCAAAGCACATGAGAAGTCACTACCTGAACAGATCAGTTAGTGGTGCTTAAACTTGCAGCCTGCATTAACTTGGCATGATAGAGGATAAGAGTCTCCCCCCACAAGGCATCTGTGTGCTTGAGGTTAGCAGTAATGTCAAAATCTTGTATGGTGATTCTATCAATCCCATTTATAGAAAGAAAATTAAGGAGAAGAAAGAATAAATCACTCAAAATAAGTTATTAGTTCAAGGTGAAGAAAACACATTCCTGTGGATTTATAAAAACTGATTAATTGATTGCAACTGAAGCAAAACCCAAATCCCGAGGGCATTAAGCTGATGTTTTCATTTACCTCTACTACTGACACTTGCGGGTGGCTATGATACAATTTTGACAACTTGCACTGTCCATATGGCTACTGCAAAATAAACTGTGAGTTTATTTATTATGAGAACTGAACATTGACTTTCACACATTCCTTTCTTCCCTAAATTAGGGTTTAGGCTTCAGCATTGTTGGAGGAAAAGACAGCATTTATGGGCCAATCGGCATCTATGTCAAAACCATCTTTCCTGGTGGAGCTGCTGCTGCTGATGGAAGGCTACAAGAAGGTGGGAAAACCTTCCTTCTTCCCTCCCTCTCTCCCTTTTCCCACACCAAATCTTCAGAGAATGGGGGGATTATCTAAGAGCAGATTAAATTGAAGATGAAATGAGCCCAGTGTGACATTTATATCTGCATCCCTCGTTACATTTGCAAGACTGTCTTTGAGTATTTGTGTCCATCATGCAACTTACTGTGAACACAAAGGAGTAATAGTAATGCACTGCAATTCTTCCTTCTGAAAACAGGTGATGAAATCCTGGAACTGAACGGAGAATCCATGCATGGATTAACACATTATGATGCTTTACAAAAATTCAAGGTTACGTATTTTTCTCCCAGCATAATTTCTGTTTTTACATACAATGTACATGTGAGCTCAGCTCATTCTTTCATTATTGTTTGTCTCTTACAGGCCAAAAAGGGTCTTCTCACACTTACAGTCAGGACAAGCTTTAGCCCTCCTCATTCTGCTTCCAGTTATCTGTCGCCCCACTTGTGTCAGTCACTGAGCTCCAGTACATGCATAACCAAAGAAAATAGCTCTTTCAGTTCAGAGAGCACAGCATTCTCATTAAATGCTACAAAGCCCAATGACAGAGTCATAATGGAAGTTACCCTAAACAAAGGTAAGTGCTAAAATTAACTGCGCACTGACAAACAAGGTGCTGATTCACAAAACACTGTTCATTTGCTCTCGAAATGTCTTTCTTCGCTAACTTGATTCTTTTCCTGAACTAAGGCTTTTCAATACGCTAAGTCAGATCCCAGTGCCTGCCAGCGTTAACAACTAACTATCAACAGCAGGCTTTTGCATACCATCTGCCCACAAGAGCCAATCAGTCCTTTCTTTTTTCCATTCACATATCCGACTGTCACATGAATATCCTTCACACGATAAGATAAACCCCTCAGCAAAAGCCACCATTAAGCAGATCATACAACTATTACCCGTAATTATTCAAATAGTTCATTTCATTCTGAAAATGGCTTAAAAATAAAACACATACATATGTCATTTGTTTTTCTTTCACCCCTTTTCCAACCATCGTGCATTTCTATTTATAAACAGCCACTGGCAGACTGAAATATATTTTGAAACATGGGACCATAAAAGCAACAAACAAAGCAAAGTCTCCGTGGGGTAACAGCATGACTTATCAAACACACAGTATGTGACCAGACTGCCCAGTGTGGAGTGGGTGAATTCACAGAAATCTGAAGCTGCGATATATAAAACAAGGAGGTTAGAGATGATATCACAATTAACATTCAGGAATCACATTTCCTCCTTCATCTTTCTTCTTTTTTTCTATCGTCTCCTTCTAATGTCACTTGAATTATACCATCATGACAGACGTCTTTCAAAATAAACCTGTATGTGCAACGTATCTGCATGTATCTTGAAATGAATCCAACAAACAATATTGTGTGCATGCCCTTAAAACATAAAAAGAAAAAAAAAGAAAAATATTAAAGAAAAAAAAGAGCCGTGAGAGAAAAGAGCAGCTAATTTTGAATGTGAACAAATCATAAACACAACCATAAACATAAACAATGTTGTGGTTTGTATAATCCAAAGTTAATTAAATTGAACCTAATTTTAAAAAAAGACTCTCCAATTATTTGCTTTTACCAGTTCTTATGCCTCTTCTTTATTTATCAATTTTTTCAGAGGCAGGTGTCGGACTTGGAATCGGATTGTGCAGCATCCCTTATTTCCAGTGTATTTCAGGGATTTTTATTCATACCCTCTCACCAGGCTCTGTGGCACATATGGATGGAAGACTCAGGTAGGTTGAAAATGCATGCTTGTCAGGATATCTCACACTGGAAGATTTCCATTGCTCAGATATGTTATGGCATCGTATTTGACCTATTCGGGCAGGAGATCCTAGTTCTTTCTGGAATGGTTAGATTTACAGCATATATGCTGTTCTGTGGGTTCAAGTAGGGAAGTTCAATATTTAGGATATCTGGAATTTCCATTTTCTGGTAACACAGGTGAATTATTATCTCTTGCCTAGGCTGGGCTAGCTTTGGTGGTTTTAGACCAGCATTCTTTCTATAGAAGATTTCAAAGTCAAAAAGGAGAACATATCTGGAAACAAGTATGTGGTATATTCTCTTTTTTGTGGGCATTAGCTTTCCTGATGCAAGTTCAAACCCGATCCCTTCTTGTCCAGAAGAAATACAGGTTTGCTGAATTTGCTTTAGCAGATGTTTAGAAATTCACCCTGTAAGATTTATGACCAATTGGTAATGTTGGGCATGTTCAAGATTGAGCAGAACACAGCACTTCCAGTGAACTTTTTCTAATTTAACATTGGATGCTCTGTAACCCACATCTCCCATTTGTACAAAATTTGTATGACATGGATGAATGCCTTCAGCAGGCCTCTTAATTTCTGTTAGTATTTGCAGTAGAGCAGGAAAGGGCAGTCTCAGTCTCCATGTGGGCCAAGTTTGGATTTCATCTGGAAAGACTCAGTCTAGCAGAGGGCAGTGATTGATCTGGGTGATTAATGGCAACCAGAAATTTTGCACTAACAAATTCTTCATATACAGCAGAAATATCACAAGATTCTGTCTGACCTTAAATAACGCTAGTAGACCATAAGCACATGAAAAGTGGTGCTAACTTGATAATGAGGGAGGAAGACGTAGGTGGAAGCAGCAACGGAGCTGCATGCAGGAGAAAGATCACAGACCACAAGCTTTGCATTGCTCAGTATGCAGAAGGTTCAAAAGCTAAATGCAACAGGGCAGTACGTCAAAGGAAACTTGTTTTCCATCTGCTTATTCACATTTCACTTTGTGGAAAGGGCACAGTGGGACATAATGATTTAATCTGCAATGACAGATTACAGATCAACCAGAGGAATCTGCTTTTTGCATACTTCCATACTGCATTCCTTTCATGAGCATGAGGCAAAGCTGGGGGAAAACATGCTTTGTTCTTATCTTCCATTTTTTTAATCTCTCTGTAGGTGTGGAGATGAAATAATTGAAATTAATGAATCATCAGTACAAAATATGACTCTTAACGAAGTTTATGCTGTGCTAAGCCATTGCAGTCCTGGTGCAGTACAGATTATTATTAGCAGACACCCAGAACCACAGGTAGTACTCCATTTTCTTTCTGGTTTTGAATAAAACACATACTGATGAACCAATATTAAGTGAGGAGCAGATGCTAATCTAAAACAGGTGGAAAAATGTTAATAACAGACAGCTGGTAATGTCTTTATAAGCATTCCTGCAAGAATGTGGGACATGGATTAAGGTGCAAATGTGAGATATGTGTTATACATATAATCATGAATGATTTGAAGATCACTGAGAATTTTCTATGCTGTGAATACATAAACTACAAAAATAAAGTTTAAGGTGCAAAAAATATATATCACAGCAAAATAAACTTTAGCCAAGAAAATATTGGAATCAAAAGGAAAATAATTTGAAAGAGGGAACCTGCGGCCTCAAGAAGAAACAAGTACTTATACATTCTTCCATGATGTAATTAAAATTCAGATCTTGCCCAGCCAGTATTTGATACTAAATTAATATTGAAATATTTTATTCTTAGAAGATTCTTCTACAAAATGCTTCTTACAAGCACCCTGTAAATGATTAATAAGCTTAAATTGTGCAACAATTATCATAAAAATGTAGTTTTAAATTATCTTATTCTGGTAAGTCCAGACCTGTCCTTTTAATGAAATATTCAAATTCACATTTAACTTTGAAAGAACTCATTTTATTTAAACAACTAATATAAATGGCACATATTTCAGCTATACTTACATATGTTCAAATACAACGTGCACTTCTTTGGCTTTAATCTTAACTGTTACATGATTTAACTAGATCTATTCATTTCAATTAGAGGGCTTGCATGAGTTGGAGATCACTGCTGGAGGAATATAGATGTAAATGTTATCACACAGCAGTCTCATGAGAGTATAATGACATGGTACTTCCTAGGTGTCTGAGCAACAGCTAAAAGAAGCTGTGGCACAAGTTGTGGAGAACAACAGATTTGGAAGGGAGAGGCACCAGTGGAGTACTGAAGGTAAGGGAATGTACGCATTCATTGACACATTACAATTTCGACTTGAAAATAGATCTAAGATGCGTACATGTTGTGATAGAATCCTTTGTCAAGTGACCTGGAGCAAAAAAGAAAGAGTAGGAAAGCTCATAGGACTACAGTCCTAACATGTCTCCTAAGATACACTACCACAGAGCGATGAGAAGAGACTTTATCTGACGGATCTCCAAAAAAGATTTTAATGCAAACTTCCTCTTGCTCATACTTTCCAGTTCATAATCACTGCTCAGAGCTTTTCAGACAGCTCTGAGTAGCTGACAGGAGTGTGATAGCACAGGACTGCAACGTGCAGGTAATGTCCTGGGGAAAAGAAGAGTTTGTTAGTCCCCTTGGAAGGAAAGGCTTATTCAGTCATGGTTAAAGCTATTTGCCCAGTTTGGCTGTGATTCCCAAACATGGCAACACTCTGCAATATGATACTGCTTTCAGCTTCCTTACTTCTTGTAAAGGTTTATGGGTAATAGAACTGAACTGTCATCAGCAAGCAGTAGGAAAAAAAAATGGTTGATATTGTTATTTTTTTCTTTTTTTTCGATGTCATACACTAATCATATCTGTGAATCAGTTGATGATGGTGTTTAGTTGCAAATCTAATCAGCTGAATCTTAGAAGCAAGCACTTTATATTTATCTAAATCGATGTTTTGAACATGTTCCTGATACAGGTGTCAAAAAACTAGAGACAAGCTGGCATGGAAGACATCCATGTGAAAAACATATTGAAAGGAATGCTGCTTATTGCAGCCGCCGGGCACAGAAGATAATGACTCGCTCCAGCAGCGACAGCAGCTACAACCCTCGGTCATCTTGTAGTAACGGTACTGCTTACCCGCTGACAGACTTGAAGGCAAGGGTACATAGTATTGATGTCCCCATTACCAGACAACCTGGCTTGTTGCACTCATTTTCTGGAAACAACCTGGAGAACAATTCCCCACCTAGCCCAAGTCAAGGAAGTCGACTCCCACAAAACACTAAGAAATCAACAGAGATCCTTGTTAGGAAACCTAGATCATCAAAGCCAAAACCTCCACCGAGGAAGTATTTTAAGCAGGACTGTACAGGTAACGACCAGTGCAATGCAGACAGGAAAGAACAGCTTGTATCAGAAGTGGCTGTATCACCTCCTGCAAATGTTCAGGTAAAGCAAAATTTGCAAAATGTCTTTTGCAGGGAGAGGGGAAGGAGGAAGAGAGGAGCTGTGTGATGGCAGGAAGAAAGATGAGAGGAAGAGAGAAGGAAAGTGTGCATATGTATGAGAGGAGGAAGGTTCTTATCTTCTGAAAATGTGAACATATCTTAGTGAGGCCTGTTTAGTTTTAAACATAATGTCAAAACTAAAACTAATAAAGCAGAAAAGTGTCTCAGGGAAGTTTTTTGCCACATCTGTGTTCAAACCTCAAAGACAACATCAGTAAGAATGAATCCTAGTCCCTCACAGGCCTTCCCAGTGCACTGGTTCCAGGGTGGCTGGAACCGCAATGTGCTGTGAGCTGTGAGCAGGGGAGTTTGCATGATCTCAGTTGTCAGCCTGATATGGTTCATCCTGATCTCAAAACTTACTGCATCCAACTGCTCATGAACTACAGAAGAGCATGTGAAACAGTTTGTTTCACCGCTGCAGTTCTGTTAAAATACAAGGACTAGCATTATGAACAGTAGATAATTTTGGCCTCAGATATCTTTACTGCAACAAAGAGGTGTTAATAAATGCATTTAAATTGTTAGTGACCTGGTTTTTTACTTGCTAAGGAGATGCAGTCTTTGAAAACTGAGTATATGTTTATACAATTCTAAATTTCAGTTCCCTTTCCTATTTAAGATAGGATAGAAAGATACTGTGTATCACATTTGTATGATTGTGAGATCTGCATGTTGAAACAGGGCTGTGGTTTGCTTAAAAAAGGAACCTATTTCCCCTGGGTTTAGTAATATGCCAGTAGAAATGAGCAGACCGTACTGCAATACAAACCAAAAAGACTAAACTTTCAGTTTTCAAAGTGCATGTCAAAATAAAATGATATAGCTCAGACTGAAGTCAAGGTATAATGTTAACATCCATGTTCCAATTCAACACCTCATGTAAGGTGACTCCATCATCCTCTAAGAAGAGGATAGTAGAAATGTTCAACAGGTACTAGAAAATCACCATGAAACTAATAACTTACTGAATTTTCATTGCACACAACTAAATCTCTCACAGCCCTGTTATTCTAAAGAGTTATGCTTTCTCTTTATCATTAAAATCAATAAACTATGAGAAATAAAGGTCTGTAATGAAGAGAACATCCTCTAACAAAGCAGTTTTAATATTTCAGGATAGTAACTGTTGTAAGTGCCCATGAAAGACTGTTTCTTTCCAGAATATGTTTCAAATCATAAGTGAAACCTTGACTCCTATTCAATCTTTCTTTTCAGAGAAAAAGAAAAAACAAAATGGTGAAAAGATGTTTTTCATATAATGGCGTTTGCATAATTACATTCTGACACACTTCTATTTCCTGTTTGTTCAGCAGGAAGTTGGAGAACCAATGCAAGAGGGACACAAAACTGCTACAACCCACAGTGTCTTTACCACTTCTCCTACAGCAGATGATACTGAACACGTAGCTGCCGTTGCAGGGGACAGAGATCAGGAAAGAAAACCAAACCTAGGTATGTTTCATTCCATAAACTTTAATATGATGCTTCCAGATGAACCTAACATTTACTTTGGATTTCAAAGCGAGTTTCAGACTGACTTCACCTTCAGTTTTAAGTACAGACTGCAGCCATATCTGTAAACTGCTGGGTGAACAGATAAAATTTTAAAATATTGTTTACAGTGATCAGTTTTTGAAAAACTATATCAAAATATGTACAGTAGATGATTACTGTTAAAAAGTAGAAATTGATACATATAACATTTCTGTGCTTTTTCAGATGACAATGTGCTTATTTATACCAAAACTTACTTTTTAATTTTAGTCAGTTGAGACTTATCTTTAGCATTTTTAAAAAATATTTCTATGCATAGTTTTTGCTAGGAACATTTCATTTTTGGCTATTTTAACAGCTGCAACCTGTATCAGGATTTAAACATCAGAATAATTCGGATTATCTTCATATGTTACGGGCCCTTTTAGAAGGGTGATCCCATACCTAAGCACTGACACGCTTTGATTTCCAGCTAACTCTAGTGTCGGGAAACAGAACTTGTAGAGTTGTGAATTTTTTAAAAAAAGTATAACTTTCCAGAAACTTAAAATTATTAGAGACTTGAATGAAATTCAAATAATAACATTTCACAGCTAAAGAATGGATAAGGAGAATCAGAAGGAGTCTTATTAATAGTCAATGCTTTTCTAATACAGGGAATCCTGTTTCATCAATACAACGGCCTATACTCAAAAGACAAGCACGAGTAGATTACAGTCTTGATACAGCAACAGAAGACCCTTGGGTTAGAATTTCTGACTGCATCAAAAGCTTATTTAATCCCATCATGAGTGAAGACAACGGACACATAGATCTGCAGCCTGGCATCAACACAAATGAAGAAAATCACAATCAAAGCTGCTCAGAGGCAATTCTGCAGAAATCAGAATCAGTCAGTTCAAAAGGACCAAAATCAGATGTAAATGATGCTGTGAAAAAGGGTCCTCCCGTTGCACCCAAGCCAGCCTGGTTTCGCCAAAGTCTGAAAGGACTAAGGAAAGCAAGCTCAGATCAAAAATCACAAGCAGAGCAAAGCTGTACTGAGCTCCAGAGTATATCCAGCAAAGAACTGCACCACAGCTTATCCCGTGGCTCTTCTAGGGGATCATCGATAAAACAAAGAATAAGCTCATTTGAATCCTTGAGTGCTCCTCAGTCACCTGAAAAAGTTCACCGAAAGCTCAGCCCCAAACCATCCCTCCAAAAGGAACACTCTCCCAGGGCAAAAGGGTGGGAAGAGGCTCCAGCCCAATTAACCCCAAACTCTTTCCAATGTTCTGAAAATAGGCAACAGCAGCCAAAGTCACCAGTGGACCTGGAGACAAAGAGCCTACAGCGATCTCCCTCTTCGGAGGCTCTAGCTAGCGCAGCTAGCGCAGAGAAAAGCATCAGTTCCAACACTGAAAATTCCCTGGGTCTCCTAACTACAGAAGCCACTGCACCTTCCCATCTGGTATCAGCAACCAAAGCTCACAGCCTAAGATCACGAAGCTTCCCACTTACTGCTACCCAGTCTTGTGAGATCATGAAGACATACGATGAAAAATACAGCAAAATCTACTCCATCAGTAGCCAGGTGTCATCGGCTTTAATGAAGTCTTTGCTTTGCCTTCCTCAGTCACCAGTCCCTGCTGGAAACAATGCCTGGGAAGCTCTGGATACCTTGTCTCAGTCCTCTGTGGAAGAGGATGGGACTTCTCTCTCACCCATGAGTGAGACTCATCAGTTGGATACTGGATTTTCTCTAAAGTAAGATACCATATTTAAAATTAGACCACCAGACCTGTACTGGTGAATCTGTGCTGGTTAGCTTATAAATTAACATTCTAGCTATAGCAAAAGCACAGACAGAGGTAGGAACTTTTTAGAGTGCAAAGGATGACTCACATGACTTACATTTATTTTTATGTGTTTGTGTGTATATTTACAAGTTTCTTCCTAGTTAAGGACAAATATCTCCAGGATGTCTATAATTAAGAGGCAGGAATGAAAAAAACAGACCTCTCTGCTGCTAATGATCAGTTCGTATTTGTTGGTGAGGAAGCTGAAGAATTTTAATGCATTACTTCAAGATTATATGAAAAGCTTCTGTCTTATGACTACACAGTGCCCAGATAAACTAACTGTAACTAGTCACTGTAATGAGGTGAATTAAATACCCAGCTACTCCTATCTTTTAAAATTAGTGCCACCAACTTGCCAGTCTTTCTAGATGAGTTGTGCAATTACACTGAGTATCGATTGCAGTAATAATATTTTTGATATAGAGAAGCAAACCTGGCACTAGTAAGTGCAGGTGATATTCTAATAACTTTTGCTAGAAGGCTACAGGCTGGAACAGCTAAGAGATTTAAGTGGTAGTCCAAGTAAATACTGGATTTTGAGTGTCCATCTGAATTTTATATCTGCACTACGTGAATAGCCTTTTCTGGAACCAATTTTTTTTTTTTTTAAATTCCCTTTCTTAGAAAATGGGAAACTTGAACACACATCTGTATTTTCTTTATTTATCTAATCCCAAATACATATGCCAAGAAGAAATTAGAAAAAAAAATAACAAAGACATGGACTTCTTTTAAGCCAGTTTCAGCCTGGAGCCAAAAGATGATTGCTCTTCTTTTATGTGGTGAATCGTAATTCTTTCTGTTGTACTTAAATGCTTAATTTACACAAACATATATAATATATTTATACATATAAATATGTTCTGACATAGTGTTTCTTCTTTATTCTTTTCTCAATGGCACAGCCTCTCCGAGCTCCGAGAATATACCGTGAGCTTAGCAGACAATGAGAAAGAGGAAGAGAAACAGGAACACGGCTCACCTCAGGCTTCCGGTGCAGCAGGGCAGTCTGTCATCTCTCTCCTTTCCCCTGAAGAGTTAGCAAAGCTTATAGAGGAAGTCAAATCTCTAGATGAGGCAACCTTAAAGGTAAATCTGCTTTTGCTTGCATTCATGATTTTCAGCGGGACCTGCTCAGCTGACACATCTAGTTAATCTGAGCAACATGACATTATTGTTAATAAAATAATCATAGCAATATGCATCAGGAGTAATGTTTACCTATTTTGATAAGAAAATTTTTAAAAAAATCTGCAAAAATAGCTAAGAAAGTCATTTTACTAATGGGGATACAGCAGGCATGGTCAGAATATGCAGAATAGGCATTAATATTGTGGAGCCCTTTCTTTTTATTTGGATTTACAGTCTGAGATACATGACATCTGATCTGGGAGATACTGAACATCCTTTAGTCTTACTGGAGTCATGTAAAATTGTGGTAATGTTCAGAATAAGACAAGATAAAAGCTAAATTTGTTCATTCCAAAACAGCAGAGATTTTTTTAAGAAAGTCTATATTAAAGAAATAACAGGTAACAGCAAAAACTGCATTGAAAATACAGTCTTCTGCTGGCAGCTCTGTACTTGCTGTGCTAGATGTTTTAAGTAGCCCAAAAGCAGCATAATGACATTACCGTAACAAGAAGCCTAAATTAATATCTTTTGTATTTTAGCTAACTGCAGTAACATGGCTCCTAGGTTAGTCCTGGTTTGCACCTGTCCTGTGTGGAGCTTGGGTAGTGAATTCATATCTGCCTTTCAGAAGATCCAGTTCTCATGTCCTAGACATATTCTTATGGACTATATCAAATTTGGCCAAAACAAGCACTCGAATCTGGCATGAACAGAATATTAGACTCTATTTCTTTAAGAACTTGCTGGTATATTACAACCAAAAAGCAGTTCGACCATCAGAACTAACAATAGGCAAGTTTTGTACTGATATATATCTCTGGTCAACCTCCCACATTGGTATTTTGGAACCTAACTAGCAGCAAACTGCTGCACTGGATACAATGGGGACATCAGCCTCCCTCATACCCAGTCCTCCATTTTCATGCAATTGTCAGGACAGTCTCAGGGGCTGCTATCCGCTGCCTGGTTGCAGCTGGCCACTGGATTCAATGGTGGGAAGAAACGGGACACAATGTCAATGGATGCAACTGCACCAGCACACATCCTGAACGGAACTGTGAAAAGTGGTCAAGAAAGCCACTTTTCCATAAGGAACTAGGCTAAATAGGAGTTCTTTCCAGAAACACACACTTCTCTGTGATAACACAGTAAAACACAGCTCACTACCTGGGGCTGTTACTAGAATACTGAAAAATAAAACTCTGACTTAAAAGCAATTTTTAAGCCATGATTTGACCAAAAAAAAACACTATATCCCTTTTCAGTAAAAGGTACCTCTACATAAGCCATCAATATTTTTTCTTCTATAGTATATAGTATTTAAAGTCTTTAATGTATAACCCATATAACTCACTAAAAAAGAATGCTGAGACTGACTAATAGTTTATAAAATAGTAAATCGATATGCAAATATTTGATCAGAAAATAAATACTAAATATATGTCAGTTATCCAAAATTGCTTACGTTCCTAAGCCTCATTATAAAATGTACAGTAGACAAAAAGAACACCTGCTGATTTTCCTGTCATCTTGAGGTATGTTAAGATGTTCTTGACATTATTGCCTTCTCTGCCAAGGAATTTGATGATATTCATGTTACAATTCTGCATAAAGAGGAGGACACAGGGCTTGGATTCAGCCTGGCAGGAGGAATTGATCTAGAAAACAAAGTGGTAACAGTAAGTAGCATCTTTCTCAAAAAATACTCCTAAAATGAACACTATCTAAAAACATATAAATTAATATGCTTCTACTGCAGGGGCTGACTTTCAGCATAATGAAATATTGGCCAGTTCTCCCTAAACAGCTGCTAAAGTCAAGGCCAAACAGCCCACACTCTGCAACATCTGGAAACGGTGTCCCTCTTATCCTTATGCTTTAGAAGGGCCCATGGGGAGCCAGGCCTGCTGGGAGGAATGAAGGGAATATATGAGCACATAAGGGCTGGAAACTAGAGACAAGCATCACATAATCCCCCCTCAGCTGGCAGGGCACAGAGAGGATAAGCAGTAGCAGAGGCAAAGTGCTTCCCACAGCAGCAGGGTCTTGGCCATCTGACCCTGGGGCTGGACAGATCACCTAGTGCTTGGCAACTGCTGCAGGAGGGTTGAACGCAGGAGAACTTCTCTGCACAAAGTTATTCAGCCCTCAGCCTTGGAATGTACTAGAAGCAACTTCTGCCGGACAAAAGCAGAAAAGGAAAATGCACATTGCAAAAAGTATCAACTGAATGATTTAGTAATTTGTCTTTTTTCCTCGTGTGTGTGTGTGTGTGTGTGATGACTGGGGTCTTTGACAGGTTCACAAAGTGTTTCCTAATGGACTAGCATCTCAGGAAGGAACTATTCAGAAAGGAGATGAAGTATTATCCATTAATGGAAAGTCTCTGAAAGGTGCCACTCACAGCGATGCCTCAGCAATCATGCGACAGGCCCGGCAGCCCAGGCAAGCTGTTGTCGTCACTAGGAAAGCTAAAGATGAAGAGAAAAGTCTTAATGTTTCAATGGATTCTAGTACATCTTCAGTAGCAAGTGATGTCTCACAAGATTCCGGTGAGTATGTGCAGCATAAACCTGCAGCCACCATCCGCTAAGCGTTTACTTGGCACCAGAAATTCTGGGTGTTCTGAAGAGCAGCTCAGTGTTGGCCAGATAAACCCCAGAGCCATGATTAAAGACAGTACAGTTCACAGAGCACTCCTGGAACAGATAGTTGGAAGGACTGTGCTAGAGAGGAAAAAAAATACAGGATTTCTAAAATAAAGTAACCTTCTAGGAAAAAAAAGGTTTCTTCAGTATGCAGTTCTGAAAGACATACAAAGATTAGCAGATACACTAAAAATATTGGAAGTATATTGACAATTCAATTAACAGTGATTATTCTATTAGTTTCTACTTTACAATATGATTTCTTTGTAGAAGAGAATTTCAAAGCATAATCTGGGTATCTGCAACCTTATTTACATACTGCAAGTGAACATCAGTAGCTTTGTTGTTAATAACAGTCTTGAAACTAATACCAAGTCAGATGTTTACCCTAAATTTTGTTCACTGAACAGATTTTTCCAATTCTAGTAAATGTTACCAACTTTGCTTTTTATCTTTCCATTCTGCTATGAGTTCAAAACACAACTTGCTCTCTCCAATTTCCCAGAGGGCCTTTCAATGACAAAAAGAAATATTAAAATCTATTATTTCTTCTTCCATTTGGCAAGTTTTGGTGCCTTTGCAAACAAAACAAATAGAAATAGATTCTTTAGAACAGATGTTATAGGCTATTCGCACTATTCATTTCCCATCTGCTATTTTCCCATTTCTTTCTAGCAACTGAAAATACAATCTGCACTGTAACTCTAGAAAAAACACCTGCTGGTTTGGGATTCAGTTTGGAAGGAGGGAAGGGCTCTATTCATGGAGATAAACCTATTGTCATCAACAGGATATTTAAAGGTAAACACATTTAAATGTATGTATGCAGGTCCTTAGCTGACACAAACTTGTACAAGTCATGACCGACTGCCGATTTATACCCACAAAAACACTTTTTTTTTTTTTTAAACATATAGTGTTACCCATTTCAGTCCAATGTGACTGATCTGCTGCTGTCTCTACTGAGACCAGGTGGTTAAAATCAAACATGCTGGTCCTCTTTAATGAGTGAAATATTTGTTCAAGTGTCCTCCATACAAAAAAAATTAAAGGAAATTAATTTTCTTTCTTCAGGGATTACATCAGAACAAAATAGCCCTGTTCAGCCTGGCGATGAGCTATTACAAGTGCACACAACTGCTATGCAAGGACTCACCCGTTTTGAAGCATGGAATATAATCAAGGCATTACCCGATGGGCCCATCACAGCTATCATCAAGAGGAAGAATCTGAGCTCTGTTACCATCAAGTCATCTGAAACTTTGTAGGAAGAGGAATTGGACTACCACCAATATTACAAACAAACAAAAGTTTCATTACAGAAAGCCATTTGGCCAACGTAGGAAGATATTGTGAAAGCACATATGAAAAATACATGTGATCTTACTGCCAGTTACAGCTGTTTTTGCAATTCCAGAAGAAGCTGTTTGGGATAAAATGAAAAAATATGTACAAAATGCTCATGATTCTTACTTCAACATTCAGAAACAGATGTTACAAACTGTAAAATAATACAATAATGATTTTATTAATAATATACTGGTTGTAAAATGTGCGACAGCTATGGTACTGTCCTATTTTAATCATTAACTTAAGAAAATAAGAAACACGTCCTGAGGTAAGTGTTCAATCCTGTTCTAGTAGTTTTGCTCCTTATTCTATGTATATAGGAGGAGGGAATCTGTCTGCAACCCTATAATTAAACATGCTACAGCACCAAAAATCATTTAAAGGATGTGTAATGGGCAGAGAAATGGGGATGCAAGTCAAAAGTACAACAGTCGTAGGAAAACCCTAGCTTTTCTGTTCAAATCAGAAAACAGTCACGGATGCCAAAATCCGTCTAGCAGAACTTTCTGCTAGCAGGTGACCCAACCATCTCGACTCTAGCAGGCAAACACTAGGGGAAAAAAAAAAAGGGTCAATCTGCAAGTGTTGTAAGGGTAAGGCAGGAAGCTAAAGATAAAATAGCAGAAGTTTTTCTAATCACTCTCTGGCCTGAGGTCTGAGAGGACTAGTTCTCAAAGCCATTGAGAACTGTCTTACAGTCTGCCCACACATAACTTTAAAATATGATGGTGTTCATTCCATAAGAGAAGTGTCAGAGTATATGGGAATTAAAGCTTTTGGATCCAAAGGCCCAAAACACCAGGAGTTACTCTAGAAATACTAAAAGCTTGGAGACAAACCTATGCTTTAAATACTCCTATGAGTATTTTGGTTCTTTAATCTGCGTGTGGATCTATGGCAAGGTAGTGTCATTCACCCATTTGGTCTTCTCTGACCAAATGAAAAGGAGGAGATTTAAGGGAGATCTTCTCATTAAAGGGAGAGCTACAAGAGCAGATGCTTTGTCCTCAAAGTAGTTGGTCCATAGCTGAATGCTGGATGGCTAAACTGGTTATTGTCCTTGGCTATTCACCTTTCCATACGTGGGAAATCTGCTGCACTCTTCTTAGGTTTCTTAATTTTACCAGTCCATAAGTTACAGGAGTTCTGAAACTGTTTAATGAACACTTAAGGTAAGGTCACAGAAATGACAGCTGGTGGAAGAAGTAGGACAGATAGCAGAAGATATTCATGGCACCCAAGCATGTAACTTGTTCTGGCCTTTGTTCTCAAATTCACTCTATGCTAATCCTGGTAAGAACATTCTTGACAAGCCATCTGCTGCCCCCAGCACCTAGAACCCCTCCCACTTGACTGCCTTCTCCAATTAAAAACAAACAAACAAAAAAAATCAAAGGAAACATTCTACCAATTTAGTAGCAAAATAACAAAATAGGAGGAAAAATTAGCCTATGATTCTTTTTGTACTTTTAAAAAAAGTAACCTACCTGAATCAACCTGTGTTTCTGGCTTAACAGAGTCTAAGTAAACACTTGGTGCATATACAAGTTCTACAGTGTTCCAACCACTTGCCCACATCACCAGTAAGGGAAAAATGTGAATTTCTTACGTACAGTAAAGCAGCACAGTTAAAGGTATTTCCTGTGAAAGCCAGATCACGCTTTTTTTGGTCAGCCTTGTGGCTTTAACAATGATTGTACTGGATAAAGCCATGGCACCGGATGGCTTACATGAACATCAGTGGTGTTTACTGAAGATGTGCCAACTAGAAACAGCTATTTTATTTCATCAAATTAAGAACTGACAGAATAATCAACACAGGTTCAATTTCATGTTTGCCAAAGGTGCTCCTCTCTCCTGTCAACAGTTTTTTTTTTTTTTTTTTTTTTTACATTTCCATCCATATCCTACATCATCCAGGATCAAAACCAGAAGAGGAAATACACTGTGTGACTGTCAGATTTTCTACTGAGGAGTCCTCCAGCATCTTACAGGTGAATCTTCACTAAGACCTTTCCCTCCCTAACTTGGCAGGGCAGGAAGGCTGCAATATCTTTGAGCATCTTAAATCCTTCTGGATAATGTCTTGAACAGTCAAAAGTAAAGAGCCTTAAGTTATTCCAATGAAGAACCTTCCCTACCATCCTTATTTTTTGAAGTAACATAACGTACATACATACACAAACACACACAAAAATATATACATAGCTAACATAAAAAAAGGCCCACTGTCAGCATTAAATTTACTTGCAGGAATAAATTGGGGTGATCTGGGTTCTGTTCTTTTAACTTTTTGATCTTTAAACTAACAAAAATCATGATCCTTCAAAGATCAGCACAGATGGTGCATGCTGATTTATAGCACATTTAGATAAATGTGTATTAACCTCTGTAGAAGCAGGGCCCAAACCTCTTCTCAGTCAATTTCTTAACTCTTAAGCACAGAAAGCACCAATCTAATTTGGAATTAAGAACCAAGAGAAGACACAAGACTCAGGAGGGTTAGTGCTCTCACCAAAACACCTGAATACTCATCCCTACTTAGTGGGGAATGCAAACAGAGTGAAGGCTCTTCTCTACCTGGATGCACTGAATTTACAGAGATGCTGCATGTCCAAGAGCCTCCCAAACTTCCCTGTTGGCAAAGCAATGGGGTGGGAAACAATTTTAAAGGATGATGCAAGACAAACAGTAAGATATAGCAGAAAAATATTTATTTTGTATCACTCTCATAGGAATTTTTACATCTTTGTGCACAAAGGCAACTAGATTAAAAACTGCTTCCCTGAAAAGTCTATTCCACAGGATGAAAACTACAGTAGAAAAATTTGTATGCAAGTCCATACACTCTACTATACATACAACAAATGCAACGACAGAAAACAGAGCATACTAACCTCATTAAATAATCAAATTACAGTATTAAAATCATAACTTGCATTTTAAATTCTAATTCAGCAATTTACTTCTTTTTCCCTTTTGTAATTATATGCAATCCATAACAACACCTGACATTCCTGCAGTAATCAGTCTCATAAATATTTCCTAGAATTGCAAGCATCACTGCACACTAGATCAGGAGCTGAATTCCCAACATAATGCTGAGAGATGAGGCAGTCTTAAAGAGAAACAAATATGCTCTGTCAAATCAAGGCTAAGGTACAGAAAGATTATGTTCTGGTTAATAACTCTCAGTATAAGAGATTGAAAAATGTTTAAATACATGGTCATTTCAAGTACAGTTAGAAAAAACAGCAGGTAAAGTGCTTTATCTTCTTTATTTACTACCACTATGTCAATGCAGTTTGGTTCGTGACATTGTGGAAATCACTGCTTTTGGTAGAGAAGGGAGGAAAGGAGCTTGCCAGACCACAGAACTGTAAACTGATTTAGACTGATAGACCTTGATTCAGAAAAGAGAACTTAAGCACATGTTTACCATTAGTACTGAAGTCTGCTGGAAGAATCAAGTTGGCCCCTCTAGACACAGCCCAATTCATTCTGGCTTCCTCTCTTTGCTGGCTTAGTCCCATCCTCACATCTTTGCAGCTATGCGAGTGCTGGCAGCAAAAGAGCTAGTGCTTCCTTTGGGGAAGGAATGTTGTTCCAAGGGAGTCTCTGAAGAGCTAGAGAGAGACAACAGGGCTGACCTGCACCTGACTAGTGCTGGTAGCGCTAAGTGGATTTTAGAAAGCTCTTGTTGATAGACACTGATGAAGTGTGGCCAAGAGCAGATGAAAAAATATGCATCTTCTCCCTGCAGACAGCTAGCAGCGTGCTGCCTCCAAGATTCTTTCAGCATCTGGTGTGTTAACCTTTATTTTAATAATAAAAAATACATTAGAAGACAGTGCATTGCTTTGAATGCAGACAGGTAGAAAATGCTGTGTGAAAAGTTTACCTTACTCAATTCATTGTTCCCACTTCACCTTTTCTAAGCATCTCTGCTGTTAAAAAAAAGTGTTGTAGGCCAACCTCTATTTCCCATCATTTCTATCCTCAAGCTGCCAGTGGTTTTCCTACCCTCAGCTGGTCATCTCAGCAACCAGCTTTGTCATGATTTAAATGTCTCAACAGCTTTTTTCAGATTGCTATAAAATCCAGCTATGGTAGCTGGAAAGAAGGATTCCACCACAGTCTGGGGAAGATAGCCACCAAGATCGGTCTGGAAGAAGGTGAGGACTTGAGTCTTGTTTGATTCTCTGCAAAAGTAATGCAAGTAATTTTACAATTTCGTGTTTAAAGATATTAAGAACTTTAACATTTACATGCACTAGCTGATAATAGATTAAAAAAAAAAAGCTTCAAATTTTTTTGGTATTGCCAACAGGCATTTTTCTCAAATTCCTATGAACATGGCATCCCTGCAAGTCAAATTACAATTAAATGAGGACCTAGTTAGATACATGATTCTGTTTTTGAACCACCCAGTAAAATAAACCACCACATACTCATTTTTCAAAAGCTGAAAGCATGCTTGTATGTTTTGCTGAATCTCTGCATAAGAGGTCAGCAGAAATCCTACCATAATGATAGTTCTTGTAATATTAACAACTTCCTTCCAGGAAATGGAAAGAGAATAATTCATTGCACAGAAGGGAACAGAAAGTGCACTCTTTATAATGATGACAAGTCATAGAAGGACAGAAACCTGTGTTTCCTGTCACTTATGGCCATATGGCCTTACATGCTTAAGATTGAACTATGGATAGAAGGGACTTCAGAATATATAGTGTTTAAATAGATCTGTTCTTACCCCGGAACAGGTATACAGAAAGAGCCACAGGGATAATTAAGCCCTCTAACGAAATTGGCTTGAGGAGGGCAGAGTGCATGTTCCACGTGGGTGGCTGTAAGAAAAAGCATCCAAGAAAAATATCATTTTCACAGGAGGTTTCAAAAAGTCCATTATAGTCAAAGCACCATCTAAGAAGCAACTGAAGGGCATGTATTTAAGAGAAACAGCCTAACATTTTAATGTTGGGTTGCAGCCACACAAGCAGTCAGAAAAGATGACTAAAAGGAATAATTTTGGCTGTGAAATCTACAAAACAAAATTAGTTGCAATTTTAACTGAACTGTGAAGTACATAGCAAGACACTTTCAAGCAGTTTTATTGGAACTGTGTAGTATGAGGTCACTGCTCATCTGAGAGGTCATTCAAGTTACTTCCAACAATTCCATTCTATAGGGGTATGCACCATTGGTCTGCTAAGAAACATAGGGCAATGGGACAGCTGAACAGTGGGGCAAAGAAAAACTAAGCTGTAACTGGTAAACAACAGGCTGAAGTGAAAAGAGGAGAGGCATGCATGTATGCCCCATACTAGCCCCATAAAAATCACCACTTCAGAGAGATGATTTTTTAGATAAACAATAATGGTAGTTTATTCAGGGGCTTCATTATTTAAAAAAAAAAAAAAAAAAAAAAAGCATTCTAGAAAATGGTAAAACAAGATTTATCTCAAAGTAGTCCTTTTAGAAAGTCCTGCAAACACTAAAAAAAATTCAAAACTTAACAGTAAACAAAATAACTATTTGATCTCAAAAGCACATCACAAGAAGAAACCGCAGACCAACAATACAATCGTTGTCTGAACAAAAGACTGACTTTTGTACTTCATCTGAGGGCAATGATGTAAGCATGTCATTAATATTTTATCTTCTGATCAAGATCAGATCCACAGCCACCAAACAGGAAACATTATTTATTTTTTCATCTTCTATTTATTTGTTGTAGCTATAGATTGACTCATAGCATTGTATTAGCATAGTGCACATAAGCATCTTACCAGCAGATAGCATAGTGCCATCTTCATATTGCTTGGTTACTACCACATCCACAAATTCTCTTGGTGAAATAATCTTCCTGAAAACCGAGGGGGTTGTGGTTCTGCATATGGATATATTCTGGAAGTTACAAAACAGAATTATGTCAATCAGTGCTTTCAGAAAGATCTTCATGCAGCCAGGAGCTCTAACAGTTACTCTTTAGCCACACTGTCGAGTTCCATTCACTATTTGTTTAAAAAAATGCAATTCAGCACAGCTGAAGCTCTCGCACCTGGCACTAATGTGTATTGATGGACAAACTAATGGAGAAAAACAGTGATGTTGTTCACAGGTCATGTAAGGACAGACACCACAAGGGATGATGAAAAGGGTATTGGGCACATCCATACATATGGGATATTTAACATGCCTGTCCTTTTTAGGGAGTTAAAGGAGATATCTTCTTTGTACCACATCACACAGGACGAAAGTTGATACCTAGACTTGTTCCACTGCAGAAATCTTACTACTTCAGTGCCCTTGTATGAAGGTACTGCGATGGAAAGCTCCCAGAACAGTGTTTTCTACCATACTGGTAAACACCGGAAAGTCTAATAAAGTCTATGAATCTCAAATTGCAGGCTGTACCATTTCTAAAGACGCAGCTTATATTTAATTGGTAAAATTCCGACAAGAGAAACCTACCTAGGGCTCCTCCCACCAACATCCCTAGGCTCGGTCATCTTTGCACCCTGGAAGCCTTAGAGTAACTACATCCGTGACTTCTGATTTGGGGAGCTAGGCCTCCCTCTTTTAAATACAACTTCGGAAATCAGGCTGTGCTCCCACAGTGGCCGCGGCAGCAGCTCTTTCAGAGCCCTTTTCACCCGCAATGCTCCAAGCACTCCACACGGACATAAAGAGCATTTCCGAGTAGAAGAGGGAGCTGTTGCGGCAGGGACGGGCGGCCCAGGGTCAGGCGAGGACAGCGCGGGCGCAGTTACGCCGCGGGCCAGGCCTGGACGCAGCCGCACGAGATTCTGCAGCAAGGGCTGCGCAGCAGCACCAGCTCTTCAGCGCTCAGCTATGTCCGGGCATTTTATAAGTCTTCTCTTCCCTTGCAAATAACTTGCCAAAAACAATCATGAGAAACCTTGAAAGCTTAGCTGTGTCAGTGACAATCTTAGGTATCTACACGTTACCACACACCTCGTGTCCACCTCTCCTGACACCAACGCAGACTCCCCAGGACCCGCACAGTTTTCCAGACGTTTACCTCAGTGATCATCTCCATGACCTCAAAGTCCTTCACGTTTTCATCCCACTCGACTCGCAGGCCCCCGGCCACAGGCTTGACGTGCTCCCAGACATCGGCGGGGCTGGCGGGCATGAGGCCATCGCCCCGGTAGCTGCGGGGCGGCAAGGCAGCTAAAACCGACCGCGCCGGGGCGCCCGCCCGCGGGCACGTGGGAGCCCCCGTCCCCCCTCCCCGGGCAGCGCGGAGGGGCGGGCAGGGGCGCGGGGCGCTCACATCTTGCCGGCGAACTCGTCCGAGGGTCTCCAGGACACGGTCACCTCGTCCTGCGGAGAGGGGAGAGGCGCTTGAGCCGCCGCCGCTCGGCGCCGCCGCCCCCCGCCCGGCCCGGCCCGGCCCCGCTCACCGTGCGCCGGCAGCTGCGCCAGCCGCCGGGGTCGCCGCGGTAGAGCTCCAGCTTGGTGGCCACCAGCCCGGCGAGCCCCGCGTAGTCCATAGCCGCGGCGCGGGAGCAGGAGGAAGGCGGGAGGTGGGCAGGGAGCCGCCGTCTATGAGAGCGCCGCCGCGCGCCGCCCCCTGGGCCGATGGCGGCGCCTCCCCCTCACCTGAGCGGCCGGACCGTCCCCTCCGCGGCGCTCGGGGAGCCCGGGCCGCGTCTAAGGAAGTTGTAAAATTGTGGCAATGTGAGAGAGAGCGCGGAGAATCAAATCGGGGAATGAAATACACTTTAAAAAGGCCATGGAGAGGGAGCTTCGCCCACGTCTACCTGGGCGGCCTGTCGGGCGCTGCACTGCTCCTGAGCGCTCACAGACCGCCTCGCGCTTCAGCCAGGCAGCCCCTGCGGCGAGGGAGCGCGTCCCTTACCCACGCAGCGCGCTCAAGAATCACGGTACGCTCGAGCCTGGGTATTCCCTGAATTCCTCCTGTAGCTATTCTGCTCGAGCTCCAGTGACTAAGCTAGGCACAAAGAAGTGTCACAGACAGCAATGCCGCGGTTGTGGGAAGCCCATTACCTGCTGGGTTGAGTCAGTGTCAAAGCAGCTGTGACGGTGTCAAAGAGCCTCACCTGACAGATTTTTGGACTGGTTTAATTAACTGCCCATGTACATAGCTTTTCATTTTACAGTAGTTTCTCTTTTTTTACAGCATAATAGTAATAAGCTGGGCTACTTTTCTCTTCATTATAATGTAGCGGGTGTGTTACTAAAGCAAGATCCAGTTAACAGTAAAGTATGAGGCTAACTGGATTTTCCCTGTGTACACTGTCATTCCTATGACCACATTGCAGGTTCTCCAGAGGACATCAAACAGCGAATAAAACTGAGGATGCTCCAGGTCAAAGCACAAAAATGACAGGGCGCTCTCAGACATTTGAGCATACCAGTTCATTAGGCTCAGATATACCTAGATCAACACTGTTTTTTGATTTCTTTTTGGTGAGCTTTGCCCCAGGTTTCAGGTATTTTTCCTTGCTGTGAATGACCTGGATGTACTGGTCATTGCCGCTGTTCTGCGGATCGCTGCTGGATTCAATGGACATGGAATCAGATTCTGTTGGAGATTGTTCTAGTTTATGCTTTGACTTAGGTTTCACACGTTGCTCAGGATAGTGCTGGTCAACTTCAACGTTTTTCAGGTGTACTTTTTTGTAAGCATATGGGGGCCTATCCGGGTCTAGTTCAAAACCATCATCCCAGGATTTGTAATGCACCTTGGCTATATCCTTGCCCATAAGGACATGGCCATCAGCATGTTCCCCAATGTAAAACCGGGGTGCTGGGCGAAGATCAGACAGTGAGCGGGGACGATGGCTTCTGCTTACCAAGTCTCTCCTCAGATCCTCTTCATCATCCTCCTCCTCACTGGGGGAATACATCCGGTGGGGTGTCCGAACCACGTATCTTCTGACATTGCGCGGGTACAACTCAATAACATCTCCCGCCTCATCCATTCGGAAGTGCCGTGGGAGTCGGGAGGTAGAACGAAGCAGCTTTTTGCGGGATTCGTGTTCATTAACAAGAAAATATCTGGTAGCATATGGCCTACGTCCCACAAAAACAGGAGCTCCTGCCCCAAGAGCATCTGGATTTACCTGTCGAATACCCTTTCTGAAGAGAGGCTCAGAGTGAACATCTTCAGTGTGCTTTTTGAAAGCAACTGGGGTGTAGGGTCTTGTTTTACAAAGCTCACCTGCACTGCCGTGCACAACGCTAGTGTACCTTCAGGAAGCAAAACAAAAAGGAAATAGAGAAAGACTTATTTATCAGTATAATTAAAACAGATAACATTTATTGCTCTGGAAGTCAAATACTACACTGTAAAAGTGGTGACTGTAGAATCTTTTTTCAGACTTGTTAGGAACAATTAGAGAAATATATGCTAGAAATTGGGAGATACATTTCTTTTTTTCTGAAAAGAGATTACTCACCTCTCAAGGTACATTCCAAATCTGTTTTCCTATGATAAGGACTGTGTAAAAATGCTCTTAATTTAAAAATAAAAACAGGCTGCTGTCTGAACCAGCTTGTCAAAAACATGTCAACTAGACCTCCAAAGACATTCTGCACATATTTCTTTGTGCAGAATCCCCACAAAGGGAGCTTAATATTTGCCTTTGAATTATACTGTAAGTGAACTCCATCTTCTAAATAACTTCCAAAGTCTTATAAGCCACTCTGGCAACTGAATAACGGAGAAATGCGGTGTTGCTGTTACCAGCAACCTGAGTAAGTTCACTGGTAAGTGAATCTGCTTTTAAAAATTTCCTTGGCTCTTGTGCTGCAGACAGAGATAGTCTGAATGTACAGCTACTCTGTAAATGAACATAAGTACTTCATACAGCCACTGAAGTAAGTGGCATTTTAACATCAAGAGTCTTGCCTGTTTGTGATGTGGTCACTTCTTGGCTTCTGTACACTCGGCACTGAGAGAGTCGGTGTTAAAGAGGTCGGAGTAGTTGGAGTCGCGTTGATAGGCCTTGCTGCATCAGCTGAGGGCACAGTTTGGGCAACAGACTGGGAAATGGTTTGTATTCTGGTGCTTTTGCTCACAGGAGATTCAAAGTTCAAGACACTGCCATTTTTTCGGGGAGTTGACGACCGAACTGAAGACTCTTGACTAATAATATCACTTTCTTGCTCTGGTCTCTTGTCATTCCCATCCATGCTCTGGATTCCGGCTACAAAACAGGTATTATTACAGGAATAACTCCAGGGGTCAAAATTTAAAAGCTGCTATGTAAATGCACTGGCTCAAATTCATCCTTCAGTCAAGAGACCCAATGCTGACAGACCCCAGCAAGAGCTCAGCAAGGAGAAGCATTTGTGTCGTACTGGAAGACACAGTGATAAAGAATGGACTGGTGGTCTGCAATACTGCAGTAGACAGAAGGTCCTCAGCACTGCTGGTGTCCCAAATGAGCAAGAAACAAACATATCTTTTCAAAAGCAAAAATTTATCTTGTATTAGATACATTTACTGATACGAAGATGGCCAAAATCAGGAAACTGACTCCAGCAACAGAAAAACTGGTGACAGCGAAAAGCTGAATCTGGTTTCTTTTAGAAGGAAATCCCAACTAAGAGACTATCTCATTGTCTTTAGCTGTCTCTCCTGATCGATAAGTATGTTGCTACACATCAATTATTTCAACATTTATCTCTCTGCTGGGTTAAGCTTTTTCATAAGGGTGTCAGCAACATTAAGGTCAAACTATAATGTTACTGAATCATAGCTTGCTAGCTGTTTTGGGCTAGCAATTTTTCACTTGTTTACTTCTTTCTAGCTCTTGTTTACTTTACTTGTTAATCCCTGCCCTTCAGTGGAAAGGATTAAAAAGAATGCCTCCTCTCCCCACCTTTCCCTGGTATCACATTGCTAAAATCTGAGATGTGCAAGGCAGAGTTTCACATCCCCTTAGGCACAGTAGGCAGCCGAGTCTGAAAACTTTTCACTGTGTAGGAAGTGTTCAACCCACTCAGGTCAAGGAATAAGAGCCATTACCCCTCTCATCTTCTGCCTACTATGTATTCTATGCAAGGTCTGGCATGATCTGAATCATCAGAGAATGCCTACCAATTCCTGCCTGCTAGGTGAAAACAAGCAGGAAAATACTAAGCCTGGAGTTTACCTATACACTACACACCTTGCACTTAGTTTACACCTAAACACTGTCAAGGTTAAGTGAAGATGACCTCAAAAAACATCTATAAGGAGGACTCTAAAACAAAATAGAAATTTTAATATGTAGTACCTATATGTGAGAAATCAAAATGATTCTATGCCTAAATGCTTTATTAACAGTGGTATTTCTAAAGCTCACCAACTTACCTACTGCCATTTGAACCACCTTTTTCTTATCTTCAGTTCTTTCCTAAAAGACATACATGAGAATAAAAAACAGATTAGTATGATTAGAAAGTAAGCCCACTACCCTGAAAGGATAATAAGTACCAGACTGATTTGATATTGTGAAACACAAAGTGACTTCAGAGATTTAATTAAGGACAGTACTTTTGTGAAGACCCAGCAAACTGTATGCAAAAAAGCCCCAACACCACTGTACTTACCGTTTGTATCTTCATTCTCAGTTGATTGTTGGTGAATTTCAATGACCTTGCAATACTTTGTAGGTAGTAAATTAGCATGCTAGAATTAAAACATAGGGCAGAATATAAGATACCTCAAACATTCTTGAAATTTTCTCTTGGAGGGCTTAGAGGTCCACAAAATGGTACAAAGGCTTAGTTGCTTTCTAGCATTTCCTTTGTACTACAATTGCAGCACTTTCACAAGAAAGAACACATGCAAGTTTTAAAAAAGTGACAATGAAACTTATTTAACAGCAGTTCCACTTGTAGCTCTTTTTTTCATTTTTCTTTGCAGATCTTTTCATTATGTTGGCTAACCCTGCCTATTCTCAGCTTTCCTTTCTTTATTTTTTTCCTTTGTTTGTTTGTTTAAATTCTGGTAGCAAGAAAAACAAACAAACAATATTTTGATATATTTTCTCTTCTTTCTTCCAATCCAAGGTTGCTAAACAGAGATAGTAAAACTAGTGCTGAGTTCACACATTCACATTAGTGTCACTTTATTGACTCGGTTGGAACAACACCTTATTTACAGTAGCATAGCTGAGATTAGATCTGGCCTGACATAATGGATTACACTACCTTTCAGACCGAGTAAAAAAGTTTCACGAGCTAGACCGTGATACCACAAATATTTACATATGTGCTTAGCCCTCATCTACTTAGATCTACTTGAATGTGTAAATACATGTTTTGACATGGCTGTGACTTCAGAGGAAAAAGTTACAAATAGGAAGCACTACTTGCGTCTGATTCGTTTAAAAAAAGGCTGGGGCATATGCTGCATGGGGAAAAATTATACAAAGGTACATGTAAAACAGAAGATACGTCATAGAAAAAAAGTGATTTTCGAATGGCTCAAAAGGAAATGTTAATTAGCAACTGTGAACAATTAGAGACAGGAGTAAGCAAGCACTTCCACTGGAAAGTCTGTAGGAAGCTACATTACATTAACACCTAAGAACAGACCTTTATAACTGATTTATCTGGTCAGGAACCAGGATGACTGGATAGGATCTTTAAAAGACACACTGAACCTGTACACAGTCCTAAAGTGAACTAATGACCATGAGGAAATGGAAAAATAATTTCTGAGGAGCTTCTGAGAAGGAAAAGGCAGCTTATAACTTGGTGGAACCAAGAGAGAACTGAGAGAACGTTTTTTCTTTTTCACATATGCCTAGCGAAATCACAATAATACAGTGCTTGTTCCTTAGTATTTGCATTTGACTCTTTAGAGAGAAGCCCATGATTAATTCAATCATAGTACTTACAATAGAAGTAGGAGTGCAGGGAGAACAACCACAGGACTGCTGATATACGTAATCACTGTGTTGAACCATGCAGGAAAATCCTTTTGAATTGTTTCTGAAATAATATCATATATTTTTTCTTGTTTCCTACAAGAAGAGGAAAAATAATAATTAAAATAAGTTATAGCAAATCCTTCAAGGCCAAATTTACAAGCAAAGTTGCACTGAATGAATAAGAATTTTCATCCAAGACTACTATGGAACAGTATAGCCAAAAGGGAAAAAGATACATTATGCTACCTGTTTCATTATTTACTTTTTAATAAGTTTTCAAAAGCACAAAAACATTTCACTTGGCAGTGCTTGAGCTGAAACATCTCATGTTCCCAAGACAATGTGTGTTGATTGCTTAGAGGCACATTACATTATGTAAACATGTAATAATTGAACACTGTATATAATCCAGAATATCTAGTCTCACCCAGGACTTTCATATATTCAATTAATTATTTCTTGAACTAAAAAACACTGACCAAACAAAAGCAGAGTCTTTTCTATAAACTTTTATTTAATAGCAATTTGGGTATTATTGAATTTGATGGATTTATTGAGGGAGAAATAACAGCTTTGCAATTTTCATTTGTCCATAACAACGTACCTGAAGGGACCACAGTTTAAAGATGGCTTATATCGAGCAATAGCAAAAATTGTTGGTAACATGCATAAGAACAACATGAACAGCAACATGGCTAAGTAGAAATTATTCGATCTGTAGGAAGAGACACCATATTTCAGATTACACTAATCAGAGAAAAAAACAGGCAACGTGAAGGCTGAGTCTGTGTCTTCCTAACAAGTTCAAGATCTATGTTTTTAAAAGATCAAAATCATTCTGTTATGGTTAGGAAGTCTGCACAGAGCCACTATGAACAGACTCTTAATGATCCAAATTCTATTTGCACTGTTTCCAGATGTCACTGCCTGAGCCAGAAAACTATTTATAGAGCCAGTCTAACTTATCCCCCAACTCTGCTGGGCAAGGGGAAAAAGGTGGCAGAACTTTATTCATCTTCCAAACACGTTAAAAACCTATTCATCACCAAAACTGTGGGCCATAAAACATCCTTCATATGATACTGGTTCATTTCCTCAGAGGAGTGAGGAAATTCCTAATGAGTCCTTCTACTTTGGATGCTGTCCAGAAAAATCATACCTTGACTTTTTGTAGTAAATGTCTACCAAGTTTTTCAGTAGAGTCACTAGCCAGTCTGGGCAATTCAGTTCCTTTGTGTTACTTGTGTATATCCTTTCAACCATCCTGGTTTATAGCTCTACAACTCTCCAGTTTCTCAGTTCTTTGCCGCCCTTCGCCACCACCATTTTTTTTTTCACAACTACTTTATTTGGCAGTATTACCGTCAAATTTGCTTCTCTGTTTTCAGCCCTATGATCTCCTCTCATTTTGTTTCTTTACATAGAAGACATGTCTAGGTTGCATTTGATTTGCTCTTTAGTTGGACTAACCGTGATGCTCTGAAAACCTGCTGATGTGGCACATTGCATGTTAACACAGCCCAGCTCCTCAGGTACATGAGTCCAATCAATTTGAGAACATTGAATGCAGGTAAGCAAGGTGAAAAGAAGGCTCCCATCCTAGAAAAACAGTGTCATTTTAGTGCTCAGTATTGCCAGAAGCAATTTCAGCAGCAAAACATATACAAGCAGTTAATCCATGGCTCATCACTTTATCAACAATCTCTTAATTGCGGTACTAATAGCCTATTTGAATAGGTTGCACTGGGAATTACCACACTGACTTGGTAATCGACCAACAAAAGGACAAGAAAAATCGCTTATAGATTGCATACCAGATCATTCCTTGGTTGTAGACCAAATGCAGTACATTCTCTGCAATTTTGAATTCTCCATATTCCGGCTACAAGAAATATAGTGCAGGTGGAATTAATTTTTTTTTCCAGATCATCTATTAGAAACACTTGACTGAATCAGTTTGCAGAAGAGCAAGTAGCTTGAAATCACCAGAGTAAATGCTAGCCCTGGGCAAGCAGTTAGAACACAGTAAACTTAATCTGTTGCCTCTAATTAAAAAAACAATCAAAAATTCCCAATTCCTCTTCACTGTTCAATTAGGGGCAAAGAGAACAGAGCTCAATGACCATGATTTTTTTAAAGGGCTAACTGCCTTTCTGGAGCAATACAGACATATTCTACATGATGGACAGTTGTTGATAGGATGTGGTCCTTTTTTTCATGCTCTCTGTTTTTAAAGGCCCACAATTACTCGTCCTTGACTGTGAAACATGTTCTCATTTTGGAAAAGAAGTTTTTACACCATGGCCATAGAAGTAGCTTTGGGAAAAACATCTGACCATTTACTCAGTATCCTCCAGTTTATACCTAGTTTATACAGCACAAACTGTGCCTTTACAGATACTTGATACGAAGAAACTGTTAAAGTGACAAAAGGCCCTAAAGATGCTCAGTATTAAGCCTCATCATCTTAGTTTGTTAAAATGAAAGCATGCATAAAGCATAAATTAAAGTATACTTACAAATTTACTCTCTAGATCCCAACACCAACAATCACTTAAATATCGGACAAAGAGTCCACGGAAAAAGTCAATTAGCAAGATGCTTGCGACTGTGAAAATCATGTCGATAATTGACAGTTTCAGCATTTCCTGAAATACAGATTGTTCCAACATCCTGAGTCATTCTCAAAACATGCATACTGCTCCGTATGATCTATTTTGCCTTGTGTATTTCAGATCAAGCTTAGTATTCTCATGGAATGAATATATTAATATATTTTATTTTAGCTTTTCCCAATGAGAAATTATTTAATTTACTTGTTTTTATTCTAGCAAATAGAAAAAATGTAATGCAGTCAGTGCTCCTTTACCGCTTGCAGCAGTAAAGCTCTGGTCTTAGCAGTTTAAAGCTTTCTTATAAACTCTCTTTCTTAAAATGCATCTAGGTAAAAATGATGTGTTCTGTATGTTCTGTTGTACCCAAATTCCTTACTGAACTGGCTGTTGTAATGCACACTTGCTAAGTGTTTCATGCTGAGAAATGATTACTCCTCATATGAAACCAAAACTCAATGCCAGTGTGATCATCAAGCCATAGGAGATCTGCATAGTACTGAAAATTTCCAAGTGATTTGAGTTATACTATATTTAACAGCTTTAAAAACACACAATTAAGTCAAAATCATGTTTCCAAACATCTCCAACCAATCTTGGGGAAAAAAAAAGAAAAAGGAAAAAAAAAAAAGAAGACCAGTTATAAAAAAAACTTCCTAGCTACCTAAGCATGATGTTGATATTCTTTACCCCAAAGACCAAGTGAGCTTCAGTAAGTGATGTCTGTGAATAGGGAGAGGGGCATACAAGATTTGTAATCAGACCACTAAATGTAGGAAAGAACTTTTACCCCAGATGATCAAAGAGTCTGCAGAACAAAATTCTTTTTAAACTACTTTTTCCCTCCACTCTGGAAGAAGGAGCTATGCAAGCAGAGACACATTGACATCATTAATAGCGAATGTCTAGGTCACTAGAACAGCACTGACAGTTGGAGACCAAAGCGCACTGGGATCAAATGACATCAGTCATGTTTTGTGTGGGTAAAAATTCTCAATGTATGTCTGAATGTCATTGCTAGCCACCCAAAGTAAAGGCATATGCCCCCATGGCACTAAATCCAACTGGCTCCATTCCTGTGGATTGACAGTAGCTGGAAACCTTTTGCTGCTCCTTGCTTGAAGATGAAGACTCAATTCTCTGTTTCACAAAGGCAAAATGAACAGAGAATGCAAAGATGGAGCACAATGACCAAGTGCATCTCACGGATAACATTCATTTCTATCCGAGTTTGAATCTGCACAGAACTGAATTTTAAAAAGATATTAGCAGGATGCTTGTTTGTACATGCTTATATATTTTTATAGTCACATTTCTATGCCTAAGTTCAGTAGGGCATATCGTATTAAAAATGAAACCTGTATCCATATCATGCATCTGTAGAAATCTGCCTGTGCAGAGCTCAAGACAGACATCAAAGCTTGGGAAAAGGACATTTGTAAATAGTGAAGGCATTATAGATACTGCACAAAAAGAAAACCCATATCTGTGACTATATCATCTGGCAAAATCAGTTCAAAGTATGTAATCTGCAGAAAGAAAATTTCTGTTATAGAATTCTGCACATGATTTTAATTTATGGTCAAATGTGGATTAGGAATACGTCAATGAGACAATAAAAGAGTAACGTACTTGACCAACATACGTCTCCCAGCACGGATCCGGTGAATTCGGACTATTAGAGGAAACTGTTTTGTTAACCAAGTCAGAACTTGTCAAGTTTTGGGTGCGTCTGTCTTCCAGTGTTACACTGCTGTTTCCCTTAATTTGTACATCAGGAATAGTTGTCGATAAGTTATTTTTGTCAGGAAGAGTTTTGGTTGCTAAGAAGGCAGTAGAATTACTTGCATTGCTGTTAACTTCAGAGTCCTGAAAGAATAAATATCCTGGAAGTGAAGTTTTCAGCTGTCCTTTCTGAATTCATCCTTACAATACATGCAAATTTTCATGCCTTGCAACATGTACACACAAATACATTTCTGCAAGTATTGTCAAGCAGCACTTACATAACTCTCAAGTAGCTGCCAACATACAGATTCACGTGAAATTCATAAGGACACAATATTGTAATTTGATTTTAAGTGGTTGGAAACATTTGGCCTGAAGTGGTGGGTATTTTGTTTTAAAGTAGCTAAGCAGTAAAGAGAATGTCTGCTTATTTAGACTTTACACAACCAAGAGGGATCTAACTATCCTAAAACATGCAAATATTTGTAAGCAAACATTACATATTAAACTTGACTTTACTAAATAATGTGTTTTAATACTCTGATTTTAAACAATTTTATACCTGACTTCACATGTACTTCAATAAAAGAAACTCTGTCTATAAAACTAAATAGTTTTACAGGTCATAAAATATCAAGCTAAACTTACAGTGACACTCATACTGTCCACTTTGTCCAGAAGAGCAATGATTAAACTGTAGAGGTTTCCCAGATACAGAACAAGAACCCTGAAAACAAAAAGAAAGAGATATCAGTAATCAGCATTATTATCACATGGGCTTCTTGCACGTTCTCTCTTTTGGCTGAAAGCAACCATGCAACTAGAATATACCTCTCTCTTTCCTCCCTTGCTCCCAACGCTGTCTTGACACTGTCTATCATTTAGCCATACCTGGCAAGCTGAAAACGAAGAGTGGTCCTTGGATGATACATCTCTAGAGCTGCCACAAGTTCAAAAGCAGAGGGTGCAATCATTGTGATCAGTGACACAACTACGCTTACCTACAGAACAGAAAGACGCCGCTATAGGGAGCCTAGAGACGATAATCTTTTGTCTAACGGTGTCACAACCGAAATCTCGTACCTCATTTTTTTCCCAAAGAGTCAATTCCTTTTTGGTGCGCTCTAACCTTTGGGATCGATCCACAACGAAGTAAATGATGTAAATACTTCCAGCAAGGGACAGAAGCACAAGGATGTTTGCAATAATCCTTAAGCTTATAGTCACAGCCCTGGAAAAGAATCACACAGCCAATGCAATTGGTTGTCTTTTGAACCCTGGTACCAGTATTCTATCTAACATGATTTTTAGATATATGAAACAAGCACAATAACACTGCTATCTGTATTGAAACAGTATTTTAGAAACTATCTCTGATCTTATATACATACAGGTTTTTGCTTTTCTTCTTTTCCTGCTCTTCCAATATAGCTTCCTTGAAAGAAACAGAGCATGATCATTTTAATAGCATTCAACACAAATAGGGAAAAACATAGCTGTTTTGAAATTTAAGTGGAAAGTATCTGTATTTAATTCAACTTCTTAACAGAGTTGTAAAATGTACCTGGACCATTTGTATAGAGAGACAGAATAAGATAATGCTTTTGCATTTTTAGAATATTTTTGATTCCATTATTCAACTTTGCATCACAGGCAAATTTATTTCAATGGGCCTAACTTCTTTTCTCATTTAGTATGGCATGAAATGAGACGTTTCATGAAATACAATGTTATTCTCAGGACAGAACACAACACAATGAGAGAGAAGGACAGTGTCAACAGACAGTCACATCAGAAGATGTCCCATCTCAAACTTAACTTTTGTCATCAGTATAAACAGAAATTCAGGGTCAAATATATGACATGACTGTGACACTGCAGAGATGTGATATGAGCTCTCTCCTAGGCAAACAGACCCAGAAAAATGAGTACTGGGAAGCAATAGGGAATGTAGGGGAATGAGAGGAAGAGCACATTTAATTCTCAAATCAACAAACAAATCAAAATAATTTGTCAGTCAGTTGCTCACCCTAATGCTATTAACTATTGCAGCAGCTTTGCTTTCTGCAGCCTCAGGGTTTCCTATTAAGTAGTCCCAAGCACAGAACAGTCTCCAGCAGAAAGTATAATTTTCATCAGAGGCACTTGCTAAGCTCATTCTTGAGTTCTTTGCCATTCTGTGAAAGAGATCAAATACTCATTGTTGTCAATGCATGAAGATGCACATGAAGGAAGCCAGTGGTTTGTTCATAGTTTTCAAATGTTTACTTCTTTAAAAACTATCAAAAATCTGTGACAAAGAGTGTCCTTGGCAGTCTTCTGAAGAAACAAAAACCAGGGTGAGGTTCAGAGAATGAACCAGCTTCGACTTCACTCATGCTCTAATTCAGAAGTGACTGACCTTGGAAGGGCAGTTTGATGACATTTGCATTTGTTATAGCTTGCAAATAAAGCAAATTAAGTCCAGGGCTCTAGTAAGGTTTAATATAATTTTAAGATCTTCAGGTAGAATCCAGCTAGAGAATACTAGAGCATAAGATCACTCTTGCTGTGATAATGAGTTAGCCTGGAAAAGCTTGTGATCATGCACAGGATCTGCTTGTTTTTTTTTTTTTTTTGTATTACTTTCATCTCAAAATATGTTACTGTTAAGCAGAATGACAGTGCCATTTTACAGAGCTTGGGCAGAGGGGAAGGCTTAGTCAGCTCAGGTAGGCAAGAATGCAGAACACTGCAAAGCACAATAAATGAAGATTAATAGCTTGTGAAAGAAAGGGCATCCGAAAGGACAAAATTAAAAGAACAGTAAGCAGGGATCTGTGTCAGATAAATAGTTATTGAAAGATGAAGGGAAAGAGAAAGGAGAAAGCATAGAGTGACCCTGCCCTGCTGCAGGGATTGCACATGCCCAGGTTTATGGCCAGCATTGGCAGCTTGCTCGCTCTTCTGGATAGCTCCTGCTCCCAGCCCTTGAACAGCAAAGTCCATGAGCTCACCTTTGAGCCGGATGCCACCTACCAGCTCGTGTGATGCCAGCACTGTTACATGTATGACAACACTCTTATATTCATATTCCAATAAACAGGAATAATGCTGGAAGCATTACATTTAAAAATCTAAATTCCTCTCATAATAATATTTATATCAGGAAAGAAAAAATAGAAAACACTTCAGTGAGAGTTGGTCCTTATTCTGCCAAAACACAGATGGCAGAGACCTGCCAAAGCCCCACGTACTGTGCAGTACTGCCCTCCCTCCCGAGGAACCGAAGAGAGAGAGAATATAAATGACAAAAAGATAAACAGCAAGCTAGATTTAAACTCAATCTGCCTCCCTGATATTAGCAGACTTGAACAGGTTAATTGAACTACAGGGAATAAATACAGAGGAAATGGAATAAATATATCATTAACAATTGTCTGTACATAAAAGCTTGTGAACAGCAATACAGGGAAATCTTACTTTTTTAAGAGAATGATAAAGCTGTAAGCAAACACTGCCATTCCAACAAGGAAGTAAGCAAGAGGCAGCCGGTACCCAGCCTTCCCAATCTTCCTTTCAGAACCGTAGTAGCCATAAAACAAAACTGAGTACTGGAGGTAGCCCTGCAAAAGACCAGAGTCCATGAATATGAGCAGCAAGCCCTGGCTGCAACACAACACGGACAGCAAAACAGTAAAGAGCGGTTTTAGCCTTGCCCCCAGTGACCAGATGGTGTCCAGATCCTGAGCGGATGCAATATGCTCCTTGGGAATGGTCTTGCTTTCTGTGCTGCCAAACGGTTCTCCGGCCAGTAGCTGGAAAAAAGGGACAAAGTCTTAGGAACTGCGTGGAGAGTGTGTGACCACAGCGGCTGCACAGCACGATGTGCAGAGAGCCGCCTGCGTGGGGACTCTATGAGGTTAGCAGGTATTCTGGTCATTCCTTGTTCCAAGCTACCAAGCTCATGAGAAATATTGCATTCAGTTTTGAGTAAACCAGATGACTTCTGTTTGAGCTCTACCTTTTAGGGAGTTGAATGTTCTGTAGACATCTTGGAGATAGCTGAAGAAATTACATTAGACATTAAGCATACTTAAATTAAATATGATGTTTGTTTTCAAAATGGTATTTCAAGTCTAAATCTACATTTACTTACAACAGTAAAAAGAAAAGACACAATGATAAAAATATCTTTTTTCATTTCAATTTTTTGTTACTTTTTAAAATTTAGATGATGAAAAGAAAAAAGCAGACATTTATGTGCTTCTGACAACATCATTAGAACACTGGTTAGGTAAGATAGAATTTATAAATCATTTGTTATGTTAACAGACATTATTATCTAAGGACAAGAGAAGGCAGGTACGTGGAGGGGGATTTATCTCCTTAAGCTTCTGGAAGTTAACCCACTTATCACTTAGGTGAATGGAGAAAGCTGGGTTCATGCAAAGGCCAGTCAGCAACAGCAACACTCTCCGACACCAATGTTCAGATGGAATCACTCTTGTTTTTTTAGAGATGTTTATCTGTTGTCGTGGACTACAGAAGGAAGTGTTGATAGTAAGCTCAAGATGTTTTCCATAAATTTCAGAGGTCTACTGTATTGGATACTGTATTAGATTAGATACTATTAAATTTGTACTTCACAATTTCTTCTTAACAAATGGCCTTATCTGGATGCAATTAAACATAGTCGAGACTTTTCAGAAATTCAAGAAATTTTAAGAAATTCAGTGAACAAAAGCTGATTCTGGAGAAAAATGTTATTTTTCTCTGTGGGTAAGTGACCTTAGCAGGATTTGAGCATACCCACTGCAGCTTTTGGGATTCGGTTCTCCATTTTAGTAATCAGAGAGAAGAAAAAAATATCCTGTAAAGCATTAGTACTTCAATGACAAATTATCTAATATTGTTAGCAAGATTCTCTTCTTCTTTGGCAGAAATAACTCCTGACAGTAGGACTTATTTTAAATAATTCATTTTAAAGTGTACCTTTAAAACTGATGCCTTTAAGCATACATTTCACAAAAGAAAGTGGAAGTGTAACATCACTTTGTAAATATTAACGAGAGGTTCTTACCTCTGGTAAGACTACAAATGCTCCTGTCATTATGGTAAGTACGATATTGATTCCAAACAGCCATCTCAAGAAGATGAAGTAAGAGGCCACTCCAGAACCAAAATGACCTTAAACCACAGAAAACACGTCTGAGCTACCCAGCACGTAAAAGCTGGTATCATTTATTCATTAAGCATTATTTCAAGAGTCAAAAACTCCAAAATGCCTGCCCCATTCATGCAGCGCAAACAGCTAGGTAGAAAAAAATCTAATTGTGTCAAAGAGAAAATACATTGGCAAGAAACTTTGGTGGGAAAGTCTGATAATTATCATCAGTATTTACACAGGGCACAGTTACAGTGGGTCATGTCAAGCATCCCTCTTCACATGCTGCTGCAGCACAGAGGTACGACATGACGACCCCCAAAACACGAAGGGCTGCTCTAAATGCTCCAAAGCCTCTAGGGCTGACCAGGCAGGATCATGCCAAACACAACAAATTTGGCCCAAGGACAGAGTCCTGCGGATTGTGAAAAGCTATATCCAAATCTTCCCATACAGTCATTCAAGTACAGTCGGACAAATTGGATTTTTTTTTAAAGTTACCCAATAGTAGTCTTAACTAAGAACCATGCAATGTCTAAGGAACCAAACAGAAAAAAAAGCAAGTTTTTAAATGAAAATCATGACACTGATGAAATTTTACACAACTCCAAAATGCTACATAATTCAGTAAATTCAAACATAAGCCATAAGACGCATAATTTCTGCACAAGGTTTTACTCTTCAGTACATTCAGTTTTTCTACTTACTTTCTATTTTCTTTATTCTCATTTCCCAAGGAATGAATATCACCACAAAATTATATGCAAGTCGAAGAAACTTCCTCCAAAGCTTAGAAAAGAGAGAAATGAAAGCTGTGTTACTTTTGCATGAGGATCAGAAAACATATTATAACCACTAATTACTAAGGCCTCACAGCATGTCTGTGATGTAAAATGGGTAAAACGAATCACTGCAGAGTTCAGAAACATGCAAAACACGGGATTTCCTACAAAACAGGAGTTCCTAACTGAGCTTATTAGCAAAATGTCCCCGAAATGAGACACAGAGAGGCCTTTACATGCCAAGGGTAAAGACAAGAACGCTCAAGCTACCTATTTTACATATGAAGGGTCATGAGGAACCCACAGAAGGAGGCAGACAGATGCTGCTCCCTATCCTATCCCACACCAAACCCCATCTGCAGAGCAACCCAAGCAACAAACCCAGGCAAAAAATCACAAAACAGTTCAAATCAACACAGACCCTTTGCAAAGGAAATGACAAAGTCATTCACAGAATCACAGAATGAGGTTGGAAGGGACCTCTAGAGATTGCCTAATCCAACCCCCTGCTCAGGCAAGGACACCATTTAGATGACCTCTGAGTAAAAAGAGGCATTTTTAAGCAAAAGCAGCAAAGGCAGAATTTTAGAGCAGGTGGATTCATGAGTGCTGGTCCTTGAAATGAATTGGGTAGAATATTTATTATATTCACTCTAAGTCAGAACTAATCATAGCCTCTATATAATTTGTGAAGGAATCCCAATACAGTAAATATATAAAATTGGATTTCTATGACTAACACAAGAACATGCAGAGCTAGCTTCACATTTAAGAGAAGCACAAACCAAAGAGAAAGAATGAGTTATCACATTCAAAAGCAACAATTTCAGCTACTGTAATTCCCAAGTCTCTCTATTACAGTTTACACCTGCAGAAAATTTGTAGTTATATTTTACAAAGTTTTTATTCAACTTCTACTTTTTTGCATCAATCTACATACAGTGGAGTATGCATATGGGAAGAAAAACACAAAAGCTCCATGTAAGGTCATTTTTTCATTTGTTAATTTAAAATAGCAACAGGAAAATAATATTTGTAGAGCATTCATTTTACAGGATCTTTCATCATTCAGACAGATATTTTAAGAAGCCAAACAAACTGTATTTTAGTCAGCAGCATTGTCAATATTCTATCACGAAATTTAATCTCTTGAAACCAAAGAGAAGTCACTTTTTAATTAAAATCTACTTCATCAATCTCTTTGGCCAAAGTTAATACATCTTTATGGCGATAGGGGGATTTTACTACATGAAATTCAAGTATTATAAGTTTTTTAAAAAAGGAAAACAGATGTTGTGAAATGCATGAGAATGGCTGGGATTGCTACTTTCATTTGAAAACGGGGTTCACAAGGCTGAGAAAGGAATCAAGCTGCAGGTTGTGCAGCAAATATATAGATTTTACAGAATTTTCCATGTCAGTAGAAGCAATACTGGTTAATTACATGAATAATGCATCTCTTTACTTGCCTGCTGTTTATCTGAACAAAATGAAAAATTCACAGTAGTTAAAAAGAAGCTTTTAACTGCTTTTTTAGCTCTTTGCAGACTTCTCAACTTGGAGATCAGGATTTTACAGAACAAAATACACTTCTGTATACAAAATCTACAGATGAATGCTGATATAGGAAAGAGCTGCAATTTAAGAAAATAACAGAAATACCTCTGCACCAGCTGCTTGGTACCCTCTTGTTCTAGTGAGTCTTCCTTCATACTTCAACACAATCTCTTTAGCTTGTCTGCATAAGAAGGAGAAACTTCATTTTACATTCTTTATATTACTCTGAACTCCTAATTCTACATAAGCAACAATTAGCAAAGCCACCAAATACTGTGAAATACTGACACAGGCTGTCCAACCATCAATTCCTAAATCAGGCAAAAGTTACTTTAAGAGATTTTTACTATCATTTTTAAAAGGAGAGAAAACTCAACATTCAATACTTGTACTTCAGGGAGAATTCGCTTTTTTTTTTTTTTTTTTGGCTCTGTCCTTTCAATTAATGTCTCTATTTTCCTTTTTTTTTATTTTTTTTTTTGAGGCACAACTTACCTAAATGAGTAAAATTAAAAAGGTCTTCATTACAAGGTTAAGATGCCAGATGAAGAGGAGAAATTAAACCGAGTTCCAAAAAGCCAAGCAGTGCAGCGTGACATACAGACTCCAGGTCTCACCAGGGAAAGGCCTGGCACAATTCAAACAGGCAGCCCCGAGAGAGACAGACATCCACACTGTGCATTGGAAATCTGGTACTGTCAACATAACGACTGCAATTTTAAACTGCAATGTGACAATACTACCTTTTAAACCTACAAGTGTGGAGCATTTACATTCGCAATAGCTGAAAATTACGGACCACTTACTATTCTCTTATTTCATGGAGATATATGTTGTCACATATAGTCACCTGTGCCAGTGGGACAGAGGGAAACAATTTAGCTCAAAAAGGTATCACTGCACATTACCAACAGAAGATATGGCCTTTTCTGGGGCCACTAAACAGCAGCCACTCTGCTTATTACTTAAACAGCAGAAGTGTGATTTCATGCTGGGACCCGTTCAGGATGGCTTCATCCCATCCTGGGGCTCCTGCCTCCCTGGACTCCTAGGAGTGCACTCGCAGTGTGATTTCCTAGCAATTATTAGTCATCTCTGGGCTCATTCAGTTCCAGCTTAGACTGAAATACTTTGGAGGCTGGAAACATTGCCCTGATCCTTGGCTCTGAAAGCTTTCATACAAACTCCGTTACCTGAGTGCCCTCAGTTTCTGCCTCATGGGCCATGGCCTGCAGCGGATGTTGGACATAATCTCCTTCTGGTACTGTATGTTTTGAAAGATCTGCTCCGGGTCGTGGCTGTCAGCCTTCTCCTCACCATTATCATTGTCCGAGTTACTGCAGCACGCGCCGCACGGGAGGAAAAACACAAGACAGATCATTCTGATTGAGATCCCCAGAAAACTGTAGACTTGCACATGATCTGGTCTGTCTATTAGAACAAGGTAACAGTGATGAGCCAGGGAACTTGCAGGATCTTCTTGTTTTACAGTCAATGAATAATTGGGATGATTTCTCTCTGTGATGCAACCCTCCCTTCCTCTCCCCGCCCTTGCTGCTCAGTCATAAATTATCCATGTTCCCCACTAGGAATCCAAATCTTTCCACTGCCAGCATTTCAAATTGTATAGCTTGTACATCAGGCTGTCAGGACACTTTATATATAATTTTTCTGGATCAAAGTGTTGCCTAAACGTTTCCAGGAAAAGCACTTAACATGCATTTATTTGCCACAGGCTTTCAATCTGTTACTTTGATAGTTATAATGTTAAAATATTTCTTTGATATAATGGGAGGAATACACGCTTAGAAAACCCTGGCCTTTTGTCACCTTTCTCTATGGAGAAACGGCTGAAGTGTGGGACCCCCAGGTCACCAAGAATTATACAAAAGATATGTGTAAAACCCTGCAAAAAGATACCTATTTGGTTGAGCAGATTTCTGCGGGCGATTATTAAATTGTTGTCACCACATCTGCGGTGACAGCTCTCATTTCACATTTGAAACAAGGTATTGTGTGCAAAGTGGCAGTAATATTCATTATTGCAGGGCACTGTCTAAAAATCCATGTCAATTATGTTTCCTCTCTGAATAAAGCAAATAGAGCTGCAAAACACTGCAAAACCAATGTCAACAAGGAGATTTTCTAATTGATGGCCGTATGTTTGTTGGGAAAGTTCCCTGCAATTGTGCTGAAAAAGCAGCACCCTTTGAATGACTTAGGAATAAGGCAGAGCATAAGCTACACTTTGTAAGAGAATTTGAAGAATATACATGGTCAGACCACAAAGTCATCTGCCCTGTATCCCGCCTCTGACCCCCAGGCATACCAGACAATCCCTGGAAATACATAAGCAGCAGAACAATAGAAAATTTTTGTTTGTTTTTATTCTATTCTTCCCTGAACTTATCTGAGTTACGCTGCTGACATTGGTAGTGCAGTATCGAATGTGACTCTTATGAAAATAAAATAGAGTTTTAAAATAAAACTAAAAAAAACTAAGACTCACTCAATTTTCTCACACTCCTGTTTATCCTGCCCTGCTGTTTAAACGCAAGACAAAGGCGAAGATCCCACCTTTAGCCCAGAGCAGGGAGGCTGGAGCCGCGGCGGTCGCCCCTTACCTGTGGGGCGGCTCCCGGTAGGTGTAGATGCTCGCGTGCCGCTTCACCGTGCGGGACTTCTTGCCGGACTTGGTGTTCTTCCCCGCGGCAGCGGACGCCGTTACCGCTGCCATGGTGGCCGGCCGCCTGCCCCAGTGGAGCTGCCACACTGCAAGGAAGCCGCTAGGTCCCCGCACAGAGGTCTCACGTGCGGCCGGGCGCTCTTATCTGGCCGAAGCGGAGCGCCGCTCACCGCTCGCCTCAGCCCCGCAGCCCGGCAATGCCTTAAAGCGGCAGCACGCGGCAGCCCCGCGAGGGCACGGGCTCTGGAGCCGGCTGCCGAAGCGCGGTGGGAGCACAGTGCGGCTGCGGGGCGGCTGCGGTCTCAAATTAAAAGCCTGACTGGAAGGATGTGATTGCATTTCTCCGTATGCCTCAGAGAGCCTTTCCCAGGGGATAACCCTGATGGCATCCAAGGGCAGTTCCTCTCCCGGGCCAAGGCCCCAGCTTCCCAGCGCGAGATACATGCATCATACCTAGATTTACATCTTTTGGAGGTAGCAGACTACCTGATATTCAGACATGTACAGGTTACCAAGCAATTCACTTTTCTGCATAGCTGTTTACAGAGTTTTCACTTGTTCCTAACTTGGTATTTTCTTTCTTTAATAGCTTTGGCACAACGCAGCACTGGTTTCACCTGCATAAATCAGTGGTCTGCAGTAGTTATCTTTTATTTGCAGTCTCTGACAAGAAAGAACAGTAAGTTCTCTCCACTAAATTTCCTGCAGAGAATGGTGCAGGCTTCGTTTTCCTTCTGCCCCAAACTAATCTAAAAGGGTGCTGCTTGCTCTTCCATGATTGCAGTCATGTCCATTGGACAGTACTTAGCTAAACGACTAATGAGCTAAGTCGACACAAGCCTCATTATCCTCTACCTGTGCATTGAGGTTTTACAGTTTGGAAGCAAGGCCATTCGGTTTAATTCACTCCACACTTCTTAGATGGTGAGGAAGGACTTGGTTAGATAAAGAATTTTCTGCATTTCCAAACTGTAGCCAATAGAAAAGCCCAGCTCCCAAGTGCCCCATCGTATTTCCAGCTTCTCCAGAAATTCTCCAGAAACAAGTTCCATTGACTTAAAGCTGAAGAGCCACAAAAGGGTAAAGAAATATCCCAAATTCATTAAAAAAACAAGAGATAGTGCAGCCTCATTCTGCACCACCCTTTTCATTCTTCCTTTTGCCACATAATCATCACTTCTAAACCTAGTGAAAATCTTTTGTGGAAACACAATTTGTCCATGTTCTACTTATCACATAGGGTTTTCCATGAACTGGATTTACTGGTCTCGGCTCCATCCTGAGCATCTACTGACACACCTCCTTCAACCATGTTAGAGACTAGGGGAGAAGGACTCCAAATTTCCAGCTTTCCAAGAAGGACAGACCAAATAATTTTACTTTGCTTTGTTATTTGTCATGCTGAAGTCTGTAAAACAGAGACAGTTAGTGTGTGTGTTAGAACAAACGGCAAATGAGATCAAACAGCCAAGAACAACAGATATCAGTCCAGAAACACGTCTCCATTAAAAGGCTTATCACCTCTTTCCAGCTGGAAAATCAAACAGAGGAACTACTCTGAATGCCAGAATAGCCCCTTAAAGCTTTGTTGCTCAGAGTACTGCAAGCAGCCATATCACCACTTTTTTGCCCTCTTGCATGATATGATTTCAATTTTGTAATTTAAAAGCACTCAAAGGTAAGTTCAAATAAATTTCCTCAGCTATAATTAGTTATTTGCCTTTTCATCTTGGCCAGTGGTGCCAGATTCTGCTGCCTCCGCCCATGAGCATTGCTGCCTCGCTCTTCAGGCCAACCTACTAAAGGCCAAGAGTTAGCTGCTTAATCCAGTTACGTTTACTCACATGTAGAAAACATTTCCTATAGACATATTATTTCAAGCAATGAGAAGTGGCAACGTAGCATCTGCAGTGCTCCATGTGTCCTTGTGCCATACAGAGATACATCCTGGGCCACCAGGGCAGGGTAGCTTTGCACCCGTGTACCAAGCCTGTCTCCTCAGGGCTAATTGTGCTAACGTACTTTCAGATTTTTATGATCAATCCCAGGTTGGCAGAACATTCACTATACAAGGTATAGACATGTCCTTTGAAACTCTCAGTGCATGTCTGTAAAAATTAAGGTTTCAAGCTAAGTCTGCAAGAAAATGGAATTGCCTGAGCCCCACTTTTCCCTGGACTCCCAAAACCCTTAATTTTCATTTGAAGAAGCCACTGGGAGAAATTATGCTTTAATATTATTGGTGTTTTCTAAGGATTGCAACATTTCACAGACAATGCAGTGTACTTTTTTATGTTGTTAACAACACGGTACAACACTACCAAAAACATTAGAATGCTAAGTTTAATGATTTACATAGATTTAATTAGTTAATATTTTCCAAGTTGTCAACAGGAAAGATACTAATTTCCTTTCCCTTTTGTTAGAAAAAGAGGCCTAATGCATTAACTTAAAACAAGGAAACAATTTAAATTTGACATTTAAATATTTCTAATACTGTAGCTGTGGAAGCACACATGTGAGTTACTACCAAACACTAAGAGCACAATGAGCACTGAGAGCCATAATTCCTCTGACAGGAGGACGCAGAGTGCTTTGTAAGAGAAAATAGAAAGTTCCTTCAAGAGCTTATCCCAAGCTGGCAGCGTCCTCCTGCTGCCCATGGCCCCTGCGAGGACGTTTCCAAAGAACCCTGGCAGTTGCTCAGAGCACAAAGTGCTCTGGGTTTTGCTTTTCAACTCAGCAAGCCCCCAGCTGCCTGCTTCAATACGGTGCGCACTGAATCCAGAAACGCACTGGAGCTTGTTTTACCCTCAACAAAGACTACAGTGGTCACAGATTTGATTCAATCGCCATCAGCTGGATGCCAAACAGGACTTTAAACTTCTACTGTGAAACATATAGTGGGCAGTTGTCAGTGCATAATGGGATACCTTACATTTAATCCATAGAACTATTTCATGTTTTCAAGTACTTATCTGGGAAAAATCCAGGTTGGTGAGCTCTGGTTAGTTGAAAGTTCAGGCTAATGGTTGGTTATCTTCTCCCTTTATGCCCACACCAATGAAGCTTTGAATTACCCAAATCTTTCAAGCAATTCAGTTAGTTAACTTAGTTAAACAGGATATACAGCAATAGTTGACAGACCTTTTCAAGTCTCTTAGCTTGGCAAAGTCACAACCCCACAGATCTTGATCCCAACATAGCGATTCAGAGACAACATTGTCTCCAGTGATCTCTGTAAAAAGAAAACGTTATCCCTTCAGATTCTTAACTACATAAAACAGATTGGGGGAGGGGAGTAGAAGAAAGTAATTAAAAGCCTTAAACATGACCAATGTGCAGCTTTAAATGGACTAATTATCAATATTGCCAAAACCACTTAATTCGTGTAAATTAGTGAACTCAAGATGTGTTTCAGCACGCAGGTTCCAGTGAAAACGCTGAAGCTCCTCTGGTTTGGCTGGAGGCAGAAGGCCCTTGCAGAGACAAGCCCATGCAGGTGTCCAAGAGCAGTCCTTACGGCCTGCACCACCGCCTGCAGCAATGCCCTGATGTTGTGACGCAACTCGCAGCTTGCTCCTTTTGGGTGGGAAGAAAGTAAGTAGGTGGCATAAGAAAACTTATTTGCCACGTGTGGCAGACAGTAGCTACTTCTGCTACAAGGGAATCTGGGTTTTGTGCAGCTTTGTCTACCCATCAGTCTGACGTGCATTCTACAGACATATTCATTTCACCAGAGACCTTTCTGAAAGCCCTGTAACCAAATTATTTTCCAGGCTTACGTGAGTCATTACCAGCCAGACCTAAGAGTCAGTGAAAACGCAGAAGATAATTTTAGAACATTGAAAGAAAAAAAAGGGGGAGGAGGACGAGAAAGTTCCATATTTTAGAAGAAAAGAAAAGAAGTTCAAGAATTTTGACAATAGTAACAGATTTTCTAGATCTTTGACGGCAATGAAAACCTTGAATTTGTGTGACTGCTTTTAAGAAGCTTTTGGAATCCATGAGATTCTCTCAGGAATCTCCAGCCAGGACAAGGAAGTGAAGAACTGTCAAAATCTGAAACACAGAAACTTTATGTCTCATTCAACTCTAGATGATTTAATTATCCTCCAAACATTAGATTTTTTTTTCCCAACATTTCTAATATTTACCAAAAACATACCTTAATTCAGAGTTTTGCTTCAATTTGAAGCAATCATAGGATGAAATCCTCCTGCCAACTTCTGCAGTTTTTTTCAGAATTACAGTCAAAAACATCTCAGACGCAGTCAGGCCTTTAAACCTCCTCTTCACCCCTTAGAGCTTGATTTTGCACCCAGATCTTCTACCAGCTTGTGAACGCAGAGCTGCTCAATACTTGTGCCTATGGCCCATGCTTAAGGCCCCCAGATATTTTATCCTGTATTTCTGATGTCATGGAACAACACGACAGGGATCCACACACAAGACCACCATGACCACCTTCATTTAAAGCAATATGAATATAATGATGATGATAACTTTGCCCAGCAACCCAATGATAAAGCAGTTGCTGAGGATGTTCAAAGCCTGATTTCCATTTGCGTGTCTCAGTCTGAAGGAATTCAAAATCCTTCTTTGTCCTACCCAGGGAAATGGCCAGGCCATAGACTAGGTAGAGGCAAACAGTGAGAAGAAGGAACAATGAGGACATCTCACTTTTACTTTGCAAAAATGATCATTTATCAGCTAATGATTCATTTAAGAGGAGGGAAGCAAAGTTTTTAGTACCCGTACAAGCTGTGCACAGAGAAGTCAATGCAGTTTATTGCCAATAGAATTATCCTGCTTGAGCTTGCAGCGATCTGAACAATTAATTCCTCGATTCCATATATCTATAAAGCCCAAATCTACCATGACAAATAAAAGAGGAGAACAATAGTACTGCATATTAAAATTGCACTGAAAAGTGCAGTGAAACATATAGCTTGAAATGTACCTAGTGACATAACTCCAGCACTATCCAACACAATAAAATGATAAACAGCAGGGAGACATCTGAGAGATCCACAAATGATAATGATTGTTCCCTTTAATTCAATACAGGATGCTCTCTGCCCTGCAATAAATTGAAATCCTGTGTTGGGGAAAAAAGACTGTAAAGGTTTCTGCAGTAAAATGAAATTCTGTTGAGAGGACATAATCTGCATTATGATTATTACAAGATGACTAGTTAAATTCCCAGTGTCCTAAAACTTCAATAAGAAAGAATAAACATAAAGCACAAAGCTTTAAGTCTCCAGTGTATGTTTTGGAAATGTTTTAGAAAAGAACTCTCAGTCCACATGGTGTTGGTTAATCATTCGAAAAACTATTTCCGCTCTGAAATTTCCCTGAATGAAGGGAAACATTAGGTGACTTAAAAGGAGAGACAAGGAAATTAACTGCAATAAAGGAATAATAAAATCAATTTTCCAGGCTTCTACAATTTCTGAAATGAAGATTTGCCTAAATCACAAAATCTTCCCCTTGCATCACACAGCTCAGTCGTAGAAAAGTCAAATTTATATTAGATCTGCAGAAACACAGTGTGCAAAGCTGAGCAAAGACAAATATAGTGGAATGCTGTGACCTGTGATCACTAGCTCTGAAAAATACAGACTAAGGGGCTGCAGGGATCTCTGGTTAGAGACAGGGAGGGAGGCAGACACTAGTGCCCCTTGCTGTAGCCCTGGCAGCAGGCATATTTGCATTGGAGGATGTAGCGGCAGGTTTTTATCCACGTCTACAAATTCTTATTCAAATAACATAAGATAGTTCACGCTGCTACATTAAAACTTCTAGAATTATTTGTTCCCAGTGCAGCAGAGTCTCTTACTGAAAAGAAGGGACTTCTGACTAAGAATGTACAGACTGTCAGCACTTGGGGAAAGTCTAACAAGGCAAAGGCTGGGGAAAGGTGGGGTGTGGTGGCCGGCGCAGACTGCCATAAAATCTGCGCTCCATTTTCCTTATTTTTTTAATACCAACTCCCACTTTACACTGTGGAATTGTACCTCTGTTTCAGAGGGACTTTGGCATGGAAATAAGAAGATCAGTTCATCTGCATTTATTAAATAATCTTTCCATATACCAGACGCTCGCAAAAAAACGGGGAGAGGAAGTCCAGACCAACTGCCCGAGTGATGTTATTAACTCTATAACTGTGTCACCTAGGAGCCTGTTTACATACACAGTAGTCATCTCATTGGCAAACAACAGCCATCTTTTACCCAAGAAAGAATCACACAGTGTTACAAAATATTGTCAGCAAACACGTGAGCCTGTTCCACTTGTTCTCCGGGGCATCACTCCAGTGCTTAGAGAAGTGGGGCGCATCAGGTTGTGCTTACACACATTGAATTTGGCACCTTTCTGTAACACTGCTGATAAACCCCTGCCTCATCCCACCTCAGCACATCCACCTTTGATTCAGTTCATGCACCAGCATAACCCTTGCATAACCCAAAGGAGACAGTGGGAAAGAACCACGAGGAAGTGGGAAGTTAGATGGGCTCTTCCGATAGAGGCAGCACAGGTTTAGTTCAAAGGCAAAGGTTGTCCTTAAAGGTTTTTTGAGATCGCTCTGCTGTAGGTTCACCCACAGCCTGTGTCTCTTACAGCAAGTTTCCTTCAAGCTTTAGCTGTCTCCTCCATTCACTGAAAACGCAACTACTTTCACCATACAACTTGTCTCCTCCTTTCCTTATTCTGGGCCAAACTCCTTCAGGCATCCCAAGGTTGGGCTTTAAAGGCTTCACCAAAACCTCTGAGTCCCAGCAGCTCCTTATTGGGAAGCTGGAGTAAACTTCTATCTCTTTACAGCAAGGATGCAGGGTGCAGCAGAGGCAGTGTATTTCTTAGCACAAAAGCACAGAGTAAAAATACACTGAAAGACAGTCAAGCATAGTGAGAGTTTACAGTATTAAAACAGGATTCATAAATTCAAGCTAGACAAACTCCACAAACCTCATCTAGTTAACAGTGCAAAATGAAGGTATCTAACATCCTGAAAAACAAGCCCAGCTGATTATCTCTGGATTCAGTGGAGACAGTGCAGAGATAGAAGGCTGATGAAGACAGGAATTGGCAGCAAAATGATTTAGTTACAAGAGTTTTCTAAGGGGAAAAAAAACAACAAAAGAAAAACAAAAACCATTTGGCATTTTAAAACACATTGGTTAAAAGGTATGTTTGGCACCATCAAGAAACTGTCAAGGGGAAAGCTTTGAAAGTGTAATAAAATAATATCTGAAAGTGTAATAAAACAATATAACAGAGCTTCAGAGACTTCAAAACATTACACCTTGGCACCAAAACAGTATTAATACTCTTCATGCAAAGGCAGCATGCTCATGGCTAAATTCTATAATAACACATCAAGATTAGTCATTTCTTCTTACTCTACCCACAAGACACATCTCAATATCTAGGAATAATGGTAAGATTGATGCTTATTAAAAGTAGGACTTTTTAAAAATTTATTTTATGCTTTCTCAAAGCGCTATATTGCCTGGACTCTCTGTATATTGAATGACCTTGAAATTGCTTGAGTCACAGAGAGTTTCTAGCTACAACCTAAACAACCATCTTAAATCTTATACATTGTCATGTTCTCATTGCACTTTTGTACCATGTAAGGATTTTCACATAAATTACACAGGAAGTGAAGCAAAATGTAATTACAGTGTCCAGCAGCTCCAAGGCAGATAGATAGCACAAGGCACGGAATGCAGTTCAGCAGTCAGCTTTCAATAAATGTCACCTAGTGGAGAGAAGCTAAATGAAACATACATCACTAAGCCACCCAGTTCTAAATTATGTTGTTATCTCATCATGTGAATAAAGAATTATAAGGCTGCAGCAATCTCAGCCAACTTTTAAGCAGATTTCTCAAAGGAACTGTCATTCTTTGCTTTTATACACCATTTGGACTTCAAAATATAACAGAAAATTCTATTGCATTGTATTAAATCAAGTTATTCAAATGAAAACATTTCTACTAAAGTTAACCACACATTTAATCATCTATTAACACTATCAGTTTTTCAACATAACTAATTTTGAGAGCACTAATAGTCTTTCAATCTCTAAAGGACAGGAGAGGTACAGAGGTTTTGAGTATTCTAAACAGATGAGGTATGATCAATCTGAACAGAGAAATACTACAATGATGACTCGTATTTATCACTTGTCTGTCTCTCATGGCAATAGAATTTTTGCCATTGACTTCAGTAGATGGTAAATCAGACCCACAGCCGTTACCTTAAATATGCACAGATTATTTTTTAGAAGAGTGCAGAACACCATCACATCTTCAAGGGGAGATATTTTCTCAACTCGTTATTGGAGAATAAGGATCTTGTGATTTTTGCTTTTTGATTGTTTTTTAGGGCTTTTGGGTATCTTTTGTATGTGTGTGGGCTATCCTAGTGCAAAAGTTTTATAAAATCAAGGCAAAAAAGCAAAATATAGTACACTAAGGAAAAACTAAATCGTACTATCTCTATATTTCATACAGCCTTTTCCTCCAAGGACCTCATGATAAAAATATCAAAGCTTTACTCAGCTACTGAATTGGATGTTATATCTAAAGTGCAGAGGTGGAGGGCCTGTGCCCCAGAGGTTAGAAGACAACCCCCAGACTGTACAAGCAGTGCAGAGACTTTCTCACGTGCCATGATGATGATGATCTCCTTACAACCAGCATCCATTAAACGCATGCTATTTTTCTAATGTTTATTGTCTTCACTCATTATCATGAGTAATTTTATATGCTTAGTAGGTGAACTGTTTTGAGAAAGCTCCACTATACACAATATGGGCTTAGCTAAATTAACTCATCTAAGATTTGATATGTGATATAAGGATTCATATGGGCAGCCTGCAAGGCTCAGCTCATGCAAAGCACTTTTAAGCCTTGGTAATAGGATTGTGGATCACCAATCTGTCATTAATATTTAGTTCTTTGTTAGTATTGTGCAAATAAATTAAGCAGATGAGCTTCATGTTTTGCTCCCCTTTCTCTTCTTTTCCCATTCACAGTGTGACTGTGAAGTTCTCTTGTGCTTAGAAAAGTAACTTTCACAAAATTAAAAAAAGAAAATAACAACAAAAAATCCTCTGTTGTCAAGGTTTTAAGATACCTGGTTCTATTCATAATTTAGAAATATATCCAAGATGAAATCTAAACACAGAAATTATATCTACAGTATTAAAATAATTGCTGTCAGGATTAAATAGGTGAGATCCCTCTGTCCATAATCCTCATAACTAATTTAACTGAAACTAATACGGATTTAATTTAATTAGGTAACTGGTTTAAATACCCAAAGAATTAAGCTGAACCAACTGAGGAAAAAAAAAAAAGGGGGGGGGGGGGTGAGAAGAAAAAAAAAGACTGTCCTCTGAGGCTTCATTTCCAGTATCACACAATCTTCTGCCATCACGAACACAGATGTTCTCTTAAGTCTGCACCACTGCCAAAAGCTCTTTGTCTTCACACAAGAGTTACTTATTAAGTAATGTTCCTGCATCTGCTGCTGTGCTCTTAGCCCTTCTCTTCAAATGGTCAAGTGACTTCAAGTAGGCAAGTGCTGCACAAAACAGTCCCAGAAGACAGCAAAACCTAGAACATACTTCTGCAGGTAGAAGTCCAGTGAGGAAATAGGATGAAAATGCTATGCTGCTTTTATTTTGAAAAATAAATGCATATGACTGGATTAAATTTATCCAGGGAAGACAAATAGGCCAAAAAAATTATCATCTTTATGTGAAAGCAGACTTAGAGTGCAATCATAAGGCTGGATAATTTCATAAACCCAAATCTGCTGATCTAAACAAAATACATTTGTAATTAAATTCATCAAAGAATCCATTTGCCAGAGGAGAAATTCCACACATACACTTCTCATCACACATATACGCCTAAATCCTCACATGAAGAATGATAGTTCTAACTTAATATCTCCTTTCTTCACCAGAGTTCTGGCACAGTCAGCAAACTCTTTTGACCATGTTTTCTTGTACAGAAAGCAGAAAGCTCCACCATGTGGTGAAGTTGCTTCCTTGTAAAATTGCTTATCACTATAGATAACTGATGCCTTTACTAAGTGTGTTTTACCCTTAATTACATTTAGGAAAGCTCTTGGGAAAGAAAATGAAACCCTGAAAAGATGTTTTCCTGTAAACAAGGAAATAGGTGGATAGTTCATTAGGACATCTTCTGACTGAGACATTTCTTTCCAAATACCACAGTTTCATCTAGAAGCTTTGCTTAAGTATTTTCTTTGGCTATGTGAACATCAACACTATCACCATTACAGCTCTTAAATTAATAATTGGTACAGTTTGGGGCTCTCTAGATGTGTGGTTCATCGAAATAGCAATAAACTTGGCTCTTCTGACTTTCTGACATTATTCCCCCTTGCAACTTAGTCGTAGTAGACTTCTAACCAGCTGCTAAGCAGCTCCAGATACAGCTAGGTATACCTTGTTTAACTAAACAGCATAAGAGATACAAGGGGAAGCTGAGAGTAGTCTAACAATTTAAAATTCATAGCAGAGTCATATGGAAGTCCAGTAACAATTAAGTATCCTTTCGAAATCCAGATCATCATCTAAAGCTAAAGACTACTTTTTTTTCAGCCATTAATGAGAAATGATGAAGGGAAAAAGAAAGAAAAAGAGATTGACCCTCTCAGATGTATGGGCTGCATTGCTTTCTCTTCTAGGTTCTTTTTTCTTCTTTACTATTGATATTGGAAACACCAAGGAAAAGTGATTTTAACTTGTCCCCTTTTTGCTGAAGTCTTCAGTAAGCTTTTCAAGCACTGCTCCTTCAGTAGAGCATAAATATTCAATGCCATATTAAGTGCTTAATATCTGCAGATGGATAGAGTTTTGAGAGCGCATTATCGTTATTACCATTTATCAAGAGGAAATCTAAGTGACAGGATATTGAGGCTCTGATTCAAAGTCTACTGAATTTTTTGGCAATTTTTCCAGTGCTCTCTAAGAGCTTTGAATAACACTCTAGTGAGACCAGATCCCCACGGTGAAGGACTGCAGAATGTTTTTGTGCATTTCAATAGGACAAGATTCCCCCTTCCACTGATCACTGCTGTCCTGGGGCAGCACAAAGGCTGGGGGTGGAACAGGGTCTTCTTCAAAGTCTGATCCTACAACACATCACCTGGAGCCAGTGCATACACATTTACTAAAACAAAAAAGAAGTTGCAGGAAACCTTAATATTGAAAGGATAAAGCTCTCAGAGAAAGGAGATGTTTTTAATGCCAAAAATTGGAGTCTGTTTCAGGTGATGACTGCACATACAATGTTTCCTAGAAATGTATAAGGTGATTCTACTGTACAAGTGTCATAAAACGAAATTCTCCTCATAATGATGAGTAACAGAAATCTATATGTGGTAAGTGACAACGTAAGAAGCCTGAGGTACAGACCACATTATGTGAAATGTTCATGGGATTTTTGGAAGTTAGTAAACGACACTTACATTGGGTACTACAGCAGTGTATAACAAAACTGCCTTCTCAGGCTAGTGTTTAATCCACTGTCCATTTACTATGGAAAGTCTCTCTGAAATAAATTTAAGGGGGTGATGCATGCAATGCTGAGCACCCCTCCCAGACATACAAACTAGACAACTTCAGTAAAATATAAATTTATAAGAACCAGGTCCAGACTGTTAAGCTCCTCTGTTTAAGAACAAGAGTCTAATCTGATTCTGGTGTAATCTGATTTGGAATTTGTAACATGACCTAATATGAAGAAACCAGATCAATGAGATTAGGAACCTGCACTTGCGAGAGAAAAAAAGCCAACAGACTAATACACAGACATACACAGAGACAACAGAGACAAAACAACTGGAATCTGAGAGGACCGCAGCAAAACAGTAAGATTTCATCATTTGAAATGGCATGTGATAATTTCCTAAAACATTTAACATTAATGTGATTTTCTACAGATAATTAGAAACCAAAGCACCATAAAAGGGAAAGGTTCAGGTCACTGCATCACAAATACCCATTTTGGATGATGAAAACTGTTGTGCACCCATCCCTCATGAGCAATATTCTTACTCTGACCAGGGCAGCACCTAGCAGGAAATTCACGAATGGGAAGAAAAGCCATAAAAGCAACGATATTCAGGGTTGTGAATGCAGCTCTTCATGGTCAGGTTAACAGTGTCTGACCACCCCTCTGACCAGAGCTGCCAAAGAAATACTTCAGTAGAAGCAGAAGGAAAGCTTGACCTGGAGTTTGAACAGCGCACGGGAGCAAAGTGCTGACTGCAGCAGCTGCATGGGCAGCAAGCACAGGCATAAGCATCTTCAGAAGGAAATAAAACCCTGAAAAAGAATTATCTCATTATTTGAGATCTCCATCTGCACCTCCATTGCTTTATCATGTTATCACATCTATCACTTAGGATAAATCTGTTCCCAAATCCACAACCACCAGAGAAAAATCTGTGCCATTTCTAGTGAAGACAGCATCTTTGGCTTTGGTGCCTCTTCAGCGAAAATTTAAAGATAAAAGAAACTGTCTATTATTATCCTCCATCCCTACTTACCGACACTTGCCAGTCCTAAGACCCTAGTGACACAGACACAGTAAAAACCCCCTGGAGTAAAGAAGTAAAACTTGCAAATTTAGATTTTACCACCGAGGCTACATGCTGCTCACTACCTAAGTTTCTCTCTCTGCAGCGCAGCCCCGGTGAACATGCCCGGAGTCCCCGCGAGATGGCTGCAGAGACTGCGATTGCAGGCTCAGACACCAGCCCTGCGGCGTCACCGCAGTCCTGCCGGCCCTGCAGCTCCCCGCTCCCTCTTAACACCGTCAGCTACAATCCAAATTCTGCCTCATGCCACCTGAATCCTATCCTAGCTTTATCATGGGCCATGCGACAGGGCTTTGTCCCAGAGAGATTCAGCCAGCTAAATCTCTAGCTCCAATTTTCTGAGGTCTGAAGAACAAAACCTTGATTTTGGCCTGGGAAAGATAGATACAGTTGCAACCAGGATCTCTTTCCCACCCTTGCACCTAATTGGAAAGTCCTATAGAGAAAGTCGACAGGTCAAGACTTCTCCCAGATGCATCCTTATCTCTGTTAGTCCAAATTTATCTCTTACTGGGTTTTTCAGCCATTTAAAATTCTTACATTTATTCAAACTTATTTCCTATCTCTATATTGAAGGGACTTTTATCTCAACATTAAACCAAAGTCAGACTTACCTATCTACCCAGAAAGGTTTTAGGCCTGATTACCAGATTCACGGATTCATATCACCATCTTATCACATGTTCACTTTCAGACTGATTTCTCCATGCTTAGGCAATAGACCAGGGCCTGCCTCAGCCATAATCTCAGCATGGAGCCAGCTACTGTTGTCAGCTTTAATTTTCATCTAGATCTAAAGAGCAAGCCTAACCTTATCCTCTAAATGTGGTCAGCTCCCCAAATTGGTCAAAAATCCACTCTTGCACACATGTTTGCTTGATACGTTGGCTTTTTTATACCCCTCTTCCTGGTTATGCAGTACTCAATCTAAATCTAAGCCCTTAATTTTCATGATTACAGAGTATGTAAAGTAATGCGAGTCACACAGATATCCATTGGATATGGCCATAAGACTTTGTTCCCCAAGCCCTGAATGTGCACATTTAACCTTCCGAAATCAATTTCTAGTCATTACTAGCTGCTGTTTCATGTTTGTGGATTTGGGGCTTGGCTCTTATTGAAGAGATGATTGATTAATTACAATAATGCAGTAACCTCATTTAGCTAGGAGACATTTCTGGAGTCTAATTTTCTAACTGAAAAAAAAAAACAACAAAAAGGTACATTAAAATTATATAACTTTGAAACTTTAAAGGTTTTCATGAGAGCCTGCATTTAAACATATCTCTCATTTGCCTCTTAAAAAAACTTTAGATCATTGAGAAACTGAAATAGATACATGCATAACTTCTTCCCTATTCTCAGGCAGATTCTCTGGTAGCCTGCTTTTAACTTAACAACCTTTGAAAAGAGAATGAATTGCATCACGCTGAGCTAATACTGAAAATGAGGTCCAGGATATGCCATACACTATAAGTCAAGGTCTAGGCACAAGAGAGAGATGCTGAACCAGACAAAACTATTTACTTTAGAAATATTTCACTATTAAAACAGAAACGATAGTTAATCACTTTTGCTTCCATAGGAAGCTAATACATTAATGAAAATTCTCATTAAGGAATAAAAGTCTTTCAAATCAGTATTTTGAAATGAAATGAAATTCTGACAATTTGGAAAAAAATTACAACTTTTTCCTTTAGTTAAGAGCTAGTTAAGGAAAAATGAATGATGAACAAAGACAAGGCTTTGAAGAGATGGCAGATGAGCAATTTTCTTTCCTAGGACAGTTTTTTTTTACTGGAAGTTAGTTTAGGCTTCCGCCTCAAGAACCTCTGGATACTTCTGGTAGCCCTGGGCTGAGGAGGAAGAGAAGTGCTACACGGCAATTATTTCCCATTAACATCGCTTAACTCAGAAATCAGCTCTTCCCCTGTATGGGTTTTTGCAGATCAGCTGATGGATAGCAGTGCCTTGGAGGTGGCTAACTCCTTGTATGATCAGAGAAATACCTGAATACGAAACAGTGAGGTACAGTCCATCTCTTATTTGGCTAATTAAGCAGAAAACCAGTATTAACAGCTTTAAGAAAACCCAAGGCAAATGCAAGCATCTGGTATTTTCCACTTATCTCTTAACTTGGGCTTTCTTGGCATATGAGCTGTTTTTTGGCCGTTTGCCACTACAAGCAGAGAGCTTGTCTTACAGCAGAAGTCAACAGGAGTCCTCACTTTCCCACCATTCGTTTTCTCCTCTCCGAAATGCAGTGATAAGGTCAATGCAATCTCTTGTTGCATCCCAGGCATGGCAAGATATGTGACTATCTTCTAAAGAATGAGTAGTATACACAGTTGCAATATTTTTGACATACTTTCCTTACACACCAAGTGCCTTGGGGATTCTTGATGGTCCTTTTGGCAACTCCTCCTCTTGTTGTCCCTCACTGCAAATGATGGGCTGCCTTCCTTGCCACTCAGAGAGGTATTTGTGGAAAAAATAGCCAAGACAAGATTGCCAACAAATCAGACAAGGAGGAAAAAAGCTTCAAATTTTCCTCCTCCTCAAATATTTTCAAGTATCTACATTCTGCAAGAACTATATGTTCCCACATTTACCAGGGGCTGCAAACATTACTGAAAAAGGAAAATGTCATGGTACTAATCTTCAGAATGACAGTGCTTGAAAAACATTCACTCTACACTCAGCTTGTTTCATTTCTTTCTCTCAGGAACCCAACTATACAATAGCTGCCGCTCAAAATAATTAAAACCTGTTTTTTGCACATAATGAATATAGGTTTTGCCCAGAGTCCCTCTAAACAGCTCCAGCTTTGGTTAAACACAGCTCCAGCAAATTGTATTTGGAGGGTCTCATATATAACACCAGACAAGAAATTACCAAAATATAAATTACAATTTGATCTCCAACATAAGCATTTGAACAGGGCATGATTCAGCAAAGCATTTAAGCAAACAGTTAGATCCCACTGATTTAAGTGGGGTTTAAGTACATATTAAATACTTAGTTGAATTGGGGTCATACTGTAAAGGGACTCTTAGAACAAGGAAAGCTTCGTGGGCTTAGGGGATCTTTACTTACAGTTCAGACATTTAACTTAGCAAATTTGTAAAATGCCAAAGGAGCCAAGGACAGACTGCAAAAACATTTGGCTGCTGGAGGTCAATTTAGGATATTGCAACATATCACTATGGGATGGATTTAGTTTCTAAAATACTTTTTTTTTTTTAAAGGCAATTTGCAATATATAATTTATAATTAAGGTGTGTCACCTTAATGCATCATTTGGTGCTTTGTTGTAAATACTGATTGCTGCTGCTGCTGCCAGATTTCTAGTCCTCTCATTTATTCCTCTCCAGTTCTTCCCTCCCACTTTTAACCCCAACCTTCTGGGTAGAGGGTAAGGAGGAGGCACACGACATTTGCTACCAGTCAGTCAGCTCGTGCTACATAACCAGGAACCAGAAAGCCAACAGTGCATCATCCCACAACATGACAATGTGGTTCTCCAAACAGGGCTCAAACCGACATTTAATCTCAGTTAACATAATGTAATTTTTCTTGTAGGTGCTCTGGAGTGATATCAAAACTATGTTTAGTCTATACATAGTTTCCTAACAAAAAAAAAAAAAAAAAAAAAAAGGCATTTTGCATATGGAATGGCTTTTAATTATTTACTTATCTTTTTCTTGGCTCCAGGTACTATATAAATTATCCAACTCTGCTGATATTATTGCAGATGGTTGAATTATTTCTATTAATCTTGCAGAGTAGGAGTTAGCTTTTGAGGACATTAATAATACTTGTTGTCATTTTTTCTTTGCAGGATTAAGCCTATTTTCAGGGCAGTCTGGGAAGCTTGGTTCCCTAGGTCTAAGAATAGCCCAACAGGAAGCAGAACCTTACATCATGTCCAAGCACTGCTGTTTGTAGTAAAGTCAAAACTCGAGGGACAGAGTTTATAATATGACCAAATCACACTTTTTAAAAGATTATTTTTGAGGTTAGTTTTTATTTAGTATTATGTTCTGAACCTTATTAGAAAATGTCTTTATTGACGCTAGCTTCATGACAGGCCCAAATCAAAACATGACCAAATTTTGAAATTTGATTTTTCACCTTTTCTGACTCCTACCATGGTCTTTTCAGAAGACTATTTTATTTCATGGCAATTGCATGACTCCATTCACAATGCAGCCACTACAATGAATTTATATGCATTTATTAATCCAACTCAAAAAGTGCCTCTCTCAAACAGTGCAAGACCAACTTAATTACATGTTAAACTGACCTTGGTATTATTGCCAATTGGTCATTTCTGGTAAATTTGCCAAGTAGGCTGCATTAACCGGTGAAAACACTGACCTTTACATGTGCATGTGTAGATGAGCACCCAGGATTCTGAGCGTACAAATGTTCAACCCAACTTGCGCTCGCCCGAGTGGGAGCAGAACGCTCTAATTACAGGGTAGAGAATTGCTTTGGGTTTCTTAGCACTGTATTAATCCCAGCTTGAAATTTAGGACACAAGAGTCTTTGAACTGAGGCCAAATGTGTTTGCAGCGATTAGCAGATAAATTAGGAAAATACTCTGCCTATTAAAATGAACATAGTTAGGACGTAATTGGATAGGGAATTAAATCTTTTGTTTAACACTGTTTAAAACAAGTAACATGGCATGATGGTTCATGATCTGACGAAGTATATGCCTGACATATCATATACTGCATATACTGTGTTAGAAAACAAAAAAGAGTTTTTTGGGTGGTTTTTTTTTTGTGGCATCAAAGTGATAACATTATAGACTAGTTAAATAATTAGTTTCTACTATAAACACTTAAAAAGCAATTTGTACTGTATTCAGAAGACAAATATTTCCACTGTAAATAGGCAAACTTCTTCCTCATTTTCAGTCATGACACAAAAAAAAAAAGTCCCATTTGCCTCCTCAAATGAATCTTTTCCTCTGAATAGTGTGACACGGCTAAAAACTCTGCTTTGGAAAAAGATTTAAGTAAACAGCTAAATAAGACTATTTTTTCAAAAGATATAATAGAAGTCTTCAATACCTTTGTTTTCACTTGCAGACTTTCCAAACTGTCTAAAAATCCCAAAGGGTAGAAAACTGCTTGGCTTGTATAGCAAAACAGTTTTTTGATATCTACCTTAACAAAATAAAGGCTTTCTCACTCAAGAAATACAAATATATATCCCATTTCAATCACCTCCGAGTAGGAACCTCAGCAATCACTGTTGTTCTGAAAATCGTTCTTGTACCGATGGAGCTAAAATACACTTTAAAACAATTTTCCAGTATGGATTTAAATGAAAATCAGTCTAACAGTCATAAAATATAGTATACTAATATGACAATGCTAACTGAGCAGCTAAATAACCAAACTAACACCAATAAAAGCCAAAATAAAATATGTGAATGCCAGGTTGTCCTATTCCCCTACAACTAAAAAGCAAACAAACAAAAATCCAAAACACATCAAAGCTTAGGATAAATTCTGCATTGAACTGTGACTGCCACTGCTTTATAGCAGCTGACATAAAGGTCATCCTCAATTACTACTGTATAGATTACTATATGTAATCAGTTATAGTTACATCCACATTGACAGGACAATTCTGAAATGTGGGAGAAGTTGGGGGAAACTGGTGGGAGCCTTTTTTCCACAAGAAAAAAAGATCGATTAGTATTTATAGCCTAGGATTTGTGTCCTTTATAGGAAAAGGAAAAGAATGCACAGCACTCTCATCTCAGGGTTTGCTAATCACTCCAATTTTCTTTTCTTTTTTCTTTTTTTCTTTTTGGTCATAATGAAAAATGATTTACAGTTTAGGATGACTGTCAGCATATCTCCTCAAGGGAGGGTGAAGTCTGGGACTGTCTAGATATTTGGAGGACTGATGAGCACAGCAGATTGCACTTGGCTTGAATCCTTCCAAAAGGCTGTGAAAATGCAAACCCACAAAGTCCCCCATTGCCTTCTACCCTCTGCCTTGTTACAGAACTGCTGGTGCTATCAATAAACAACTAAAACAGCAGTCAGTGGATATGCCTTTTTTCCCAAGGCTGCAGGACTACTTAGATACTCAAGCTAACACTACCCAGGTCTGCTTGAGCCTTTGGAAGCCATCCAGCAGCTGCAATGGAGAGATCAGGAAAGACTAATTTTACTAATCTCCTGGGTAAAATACCCTTTTTTAGGGTAAAAATAGCATGTTGATCCCATATTGGTAAAATTAGGCTGCTTCTGATACCAGAGCTATTTTAACACAAGAAACAGACTGCATTATAGCTTTTAGTGAAGACAAACTGATTTTCTCATGTCCTTGGTTTTGTGACTATCAGCTTAAACTGTATTTATAACTTCTACAGAAACATTTACAGGGAATGTACAGGCAGGAGCATCACCAAAGGTTCCTGGCAAGTCACTCCGGTGAGTATGGCATGGTATGAGCAGACTGAAGAGCACATTGTCTGGTTGACAACAATCTATCCTCTCACCAAAATGCTTCTTGCTTTCCTAGACTAAACACATCTATTGGGACTCTACCAGTGAGGAGTTTTTAAAGGAATGTGGTGAGAACTCAGCTTGACCTGAGGAAATTATCGAAGAATCATCCCAAATGAGGGAGAAATTTACTGAAGGGATCATCCAAAAGAGAATGGAAGGCTCTTAACAATGTAACTGGTCTTGTTCATTTGTAACATCTATGGGATAAATCATCCCTGATAGAAACTAAACCCACAAGTAGAGAAAGTTATTTGGCAAATAAGTCATGATAAACCACAAAGAGTCATCACAACTTCAAAAGCAAAGCTATTTTCAGGCTAAAGAGATGGAGGTTTCTATTCCCAGCTAAAGTGTTGAAATTCTTCTGAGAAACTCTGCTAGATCTCCTTGTACCTGACTAAAAGCACAGGCCTTCCACCTAATCCTCCTGTGTCCCTAATACTGGCACTGGGTAATTTTCTATCATTTGCCATTTAAACCTTTGTTTCATCTCAGCACAAATAACCTCTGTAAGGTGACCAAGGAATAATACCACAGACAACAGTTTTCCTTATAACTTTCCTTCATTTTTACAGGATATTGGTTCAGGGTTTTAATGTACTTTGTTAGATTCAAAAGGCAATTACTTACTTCATCTCTTATGAATTTTATAGCAAGAGCTATGATTCTATTATACAGATATTCATGTAGTATCCTAAAGCAAACTATAACTCACCACAAATGACAGAGCATATTCATATGAAATCCTGCTAATAATTATTTAGAAATGTAAATCAAGTAAATTAAACAACTGTCCCTATAATCAAAACCACAATGATCTCCATAATTACTCCCGTTTTTCTCTGTTTTTCCTTAATAGAGAAGCAAAAGACCAGGGCTTCTAGCACACAAACTGGAATCAAGAACAGAGAATAAGATCAAATATCTTTGTTTTACCAATATCTTTTAAGCTCAAAGACTAGTGAGTAGGTGGAAAAGTCAATACACAGAACTCACAGAGACCATTATATTATTTCCTGCTGTTTGCCAACGAATTGATCATTTAATGCAGAAATGCATAAAAGCAGTACTGAAGGCAGCAGTACAGTGACATCAAATGCAAACACACATCATCCAAAGACTATTCTCAAGAACGACAATAAAATAGTCAGCTTTACCTGTGCTCTACGGGAGCCTAAAATGGGCGAGTCTAACAGGTACCCAAGTCTTTCCCCGACCAAACATTGCTGACAGTCAGACCACAGAAAACACAATCCAGCCAATTAAACCATCTTTTTGAAGAAACTCCAGCATCAATATGCAACCAGTATCTGGAGAACCACACAAATCCTAGGAAGGAAACACAAATCCTGAAATGAACACACAGCCACAAAGAATTGGACCATAGGCCCAAGCTTTCCTGCCACTGGAGCGGCAGTAGCAGAAACGTGGGCTTTTCCCCAGAGTTCACTTCAACCTTTAAAACAGTATTTTCTGTTTGAAGGAAAAGAATAGTTGGGACTGGTAATATTATACCCAAGTGAGTTCAGACTGTAAAGTGAGCGTTGGACCATCTCTCTTGAGGAACTTGGAAGCCCATTGATCTCTCTCAGCCTACAGCTAGAACCTATATCATGAACCTAGATTCAAAACCTGCTCTGTCCTATGTAGTTAGTGTTCCAGGTGAAAAATAGGTGAACTATTTGTCAAGGGTTAAAGATTTTGGTATAAAAATACCTGCATCGCAGACAAGATGCCAGCTTCAGTACTTTTCTATCCATTTGTAAATGTACTCTAAAATCTCATTAGCTTCTTTGACAGCCACTGCTAGTTGTGTCCACGAAGGCACTCAACTGACAACTCCATATTGTGCCTGAGCTCAGCTCCTTCTGAAAACCTTTCTGCAGCCCCTTACAACAAATTCCAGCTGATGTCACAGTGCTCATTCAAATAGTTTTAACTTTTTCTATAGTTTATTATGTTTATTAAATAACCTCTACTGAACTAAATAATTATTTTATTGTCAACGCTCAAAATCCATTTTCCCTTTGTCTCTGTGTGTTACGCCCTAACTTGCATTTTCTGTCAAAGGGAAGAGACTCAAGATGGCAACAGAGAGCTAGAAAAAGCATATTCCAGGAAAGTACTATAAATATCCCCTTTGTTGCTTAATGTGTTGATAAACCTCTTGCTAGAGAAGCCTCTACAGTTAATCTGCCCATCAGTCTCTCAGCAATTCCCATTTAAAACTAACAGCAAATAATTTTGCTAGTATAGAACATTTATTTGTAGTTGTACTGATCTTAGCTTGCAAAATATTAGCTGCTTAAAACATAAGCAAACAGGCACAGCCTAGAAAAGCCAGTAGTGTGAAAATTAATTCATAATTATCTTTATCAAAATTCAGCAACATTTAACAGACATTGGACAATGCAAACAGGGGCAAACATTTTATTACGATTTTTTAATGGTTTTGAGAAGAAAAAATATTCTCAGATGATATTAGAAAATTTAAATGTGCATTTTTATAAAGCAGATTCTGATTCCACTTGCAGAGCGCTGCCCTACAATGCGAACTGGAAGCAGAGCTTTTGCATATGCCCCAAAACTGCTGCGGCGCCCTGCTTGACAGCTGCTGCCTTCCATCCCAGAGGTGGCAGCCCATAAATGATGAATGAACTTATTCATACACTCTGTAGCTATCTTTCTGCGTGTAAGAGATATATCTAGCATGGATTACATACATCTGTCTAGATGTATGCATCCACGAGCTAAATTTGGTTTAAGTAGTATTGGAAAGCCTCCCAAAAGTAAAGAATTTTAGAGGTATCACTTAACAGTATGCCCCATGCTAAATGTGTAAAAAAAAAAAAAAAGGCAGTATTTTCCTAGATTATCCTTAATTAGTATTTGTCCCTTGCAGATCTTGTAATAGCATGCCTGCTTCAATCTGTGCAACTCTTTGCTGGCCAAAGAACTTGCTGTCTTAAGGGCTGGGCCAGAGCTGATAAGGGTTTATCCCTTCACTTCAGTGGACTTCAAATCAAGTCCACAGCTCCTGCCAGGGGAGAAAAATGGCTTTTATAAAAAGGGAAAGAAAAATTTCTGCTTAAGCTCCTGTTTCTGCTCACAGCAAGTGTTGAAGGCTTTAAAGCTTTAAAGCTGATTACAAATTAAAATGTCTCTGTCCCCAAACGCTTGCCAGACTTCAAACAATTGGCTGCCAGCAACTGCTGGGCTGGAGCTGCAGGGACAGGTATGCTGAAAGGTGACACTTATTTCAAGATCAGAAGAGAGTACAGAGGTCTAGAGTACAGTCAGAGTAACGCAAGACAGAGGGAAAAATACCAGGGAAATGTGTTAGAAATAGTAGCACATTGTTCTGCTGGTCACTGCATGTGAGAGCGCAGCCAGGGCCGAAGCTCTCTTGGGACGGGCTGCTGTGACACCTCCAGCACAGCTAAGGGGCTGCACGCGGTCACAAACACTGACACAGCACTGACACCTTCAGATTGCTGCAATCACCCACTTACTGCAATGCTCCCCCTCTCCTATCCCCTCCAGACACATCTCTGCATGCTATTTTCTCTGTCTCGCTCTCATGTGTGAGCAAGCTGGCAGCGAGCGCGTGTTGTGCTGCACTGACAGCTACTCACCGTGACACTGATCCACCGAGTGGAGAAATGCAGGCAAGAAGGCCAAGCCATGTCCCCCGGGGGCTGGAGAGAGGTGGCCAAGCTCACACTGCACCTTAATAGCAGTAAAACACCTCACACACCCCAACACAAAGCCCTGGTGTGCTCAGCTCTCCTCACAGCTATGAAAGAGTAATGGCACTATGATTATTTTTTCTCTGATAAATCTGACGTTGTATTTTGATGCCACATCTGTTTTTGTTACAGAGGACTTGTCACACAGTTTGGAAATTCTATGTTAAATGCAGGGGTGATGTACGGGTTGGGGTCAGGAGAAATCACTCACTACACAGCTTATATCAGCCAGTTCAGCTACTTTTATTCCCTTTACCACTACCAGATAGAGGATTATCTACAGGAACAGATTCCATGTTAGGTGATTCCTCTTCTCTGAAGCACCTTATGTAGGAAATTTTCTCTCTCCATGAGTTCTACAGGGAGTTTTGAGAGAATCATAGCACATGAGTAGCTAGAATGGGTATACAGATATCCACTGTGCCTTAATAAGCCCCTATAAATCAGCAGTCAAGAGGCTACAAATGGCTGTGTTAGGATATGTCAAAGTATCTTGTGTTTGATAGCAGTTAATTGTCAAAGACTGTATTATTAAGAGGGGAAGCCATGCATGCCCAGCTGTGCTCTCCCAGCACATAGCAATTGAGGCCTCAGGAACCTTAGGCAGATGTCATGACATTTTGTTAAATATCCCTATATGGAATTTTCCTCAGTGGATTTGTCCAGTAGAGACAAAACAAAAGCTTAGAGGATGACAAACTGACTTAAATTTCCTTTGCATTCATCTATGTCAAAGAGCAGCCCTGAGATTCCTCCCTTCTAACAGAATTCAGTCACATGCCAGGCGGCTAAAGAAATATCTACTGGCTCCCGTAACTAGATGCTGCAGAGGAATAAGGTAAACATTTAGTCCGTATTACCTCTCCACTCATTATGTCCACCTTGAAAGTCCATGTTCACCCAAACCTGCCTTTATCTTTAGCTTTCTAGCACTTGGAGATGGCAGAGTGAAGCCCTATAAGAGAATCATCCCAAATGCAAACACTCTGACAGACCTGTAAACCTTAGAGTTTAAAATGGAAAGTCAGGTACAGCAGCAATGTCAGGAAGCACTAGGAGCACACAGGCAGTCACACCACAGACATCAGTTATTCCACAGTCACTAAAGATTCACTACATTGGCATTAGCTCTATCAGGTTCTGAAATATGGGGAGGGTGGAAGGGAAATGCATTTGCTGGGAAGGATGCAACCTAGGGATTTTTTTCCAGACATAATTTTTAATTGCCAAAGAGCAATCATTTGATTAATGCTCTACACCAAGATCACTCAAGAATTTGTTTTAATAAATCTTTCCTCAATCTTCCTAAGACCGTCCAGTATGGATTGCAAAAGGTTTTTTTTTTAGTGTTTGCTTACAGTATCTGAACTGCATGTATATTATACATACATTTACAAGGAATCTCATGGTGAGCAAAAAAATTATGCACTAAGTATTATACTATTTAGTACACATTTGTCTGTAAGCTAGAAGGAAAAAAAAAATGAGTTTATGTCTAGAGAAAAAGATGCTCCAAACCAACTGAGAGTAATTTAAATTGCATTATAATAGGAAGGAATTTTATGCACAAGAGCCAATTCTCTAGCCATCATTCTTCGGGTTTTTAAATGCTACATGTCTAAATGCAAGAATCCCAGCATAAGTTTATTTTCTACTTAACAAATTATTATTGCATTCTATTGAAAAGCAAGCAAATAAAAACTGAATTTCTCATGCTGTTTATAAGACAGAGAGGAACAGACGGGACTGGTACATTTCTGTGCAAATTAGGCAATAACTTTAGCAAAAGAATTAATTAATACATAAGGCAGAATGCAAGAAAAAAAAACGCAACAAAATGTAAGACTCTACAGGCTTATACACTGTGCTTCCTCCTATAGACTGACCCTGTAAAAGCTTATTAATATGCAATTTTCCATGGTATTTGAGTCTAGTGTATCTTATTTCATACCTTTTAGATCTTCTTCCAAACTAATTGTTACCCAGGCAGATATCTGCTGTTTCCAGTGAGAAGATGCTATTATTAGTCCTTTAAAACCCAGTGAAAAGATGCATATTATTAACACAGAAAATATCATATCATGAAGACATAGACATTAGAGAAAAGGAAGGAAAAGGCTGTGTAAGCTACAGCTTTATGGTGAAGTAAAGCTGCTGTACAAGTGGGCTTTGTCAAGGACCTAAACAACCTATTTTCCTTAGCTGCTGAATGTGTGTGTATGATGCCAATTACAAATCCACATCAGACTATGCAGAACTCCCAAAATATAAAGTTTATTAGCTTAGCAGGGGAGATATTGCCAGAATTTGCTAATTCCTATCTCTAGTTTTTCTTCTTACAATTGCCTCACGCCACCGCTGAGATTTTCCAGGATAATATCATAGGCTGGCTACCCCCTCACCTCCAAAGCACCTCCTTTTGTTTTGAACTTCGCCTTTCAAACTCATGCAGTTGACTGAATAGGCTAAAAATGCAGATTATCAAGCAAAAACAATATCATCTTTCATGTAGTCCATCACACGCCTACAGCAGGCATGACATCTTCATCCAAGGACCAAATAAGAACCTGTATCTTGCCAGATTCTTTCTCTAGTCTGTAATCACATCTCAAAATTAGCAAAGTCTGATGTATACCTCAATGAAGCATATTATATTACTGGACAGCTATTATTTTCATGAACAATCACAGACATGACAGCAGAGGAGGGTCTGATTGCATGGATTAAATATACGAACTGCCACAAAGAATTGAAAAGGCAATGACATGTTCCACAAGTATTTCCTACAGTTACAAGTCAAGATGATAATACCATTCTCTTGAAATGTCTAAATATGTTAGCACAAAAAGTGCAAGGAGATTCACTGCACAATCAGAAATACACTATTGGAGACATCACACTAAAAAAACAAATCCAAAGATTTGTCATTAGCCAAGAAAGAGTAAGAAAATATTTAAGGAGGAGATACTCCTCCTTACTCTAAACAAGATTACACTCTGGCACGTCTCTGTTCAAAAGCTGAAATTTGGTTCCCAGCCCCTCTGGTGTCCGGCTGGCTGGGGCAGAAGAATTCCTGACTTTACTGGGAAGAACTGGGAGACAAATTTGACCGTAAGTAGTGAATGTGTGGCTAGTGAAAGCAAACAATAGCAGCCAATGCACATGTTTATCACAAAGGTTAAAACCTTGAAGGGCAAACAGTCACAAAGCTGAGAATCAATAAAGCCTTAATGCAGATGGAAAGTAGAGAGGCAGAAATGAGTATTAATATATATTTTAGATGGGAATAGAACAAAATCATATTAATGCACAAGTGAAATAAAAAAACACTCACATCATTGGAAAAAATAGGATAAAAAGTGTGGCTGTATAGTCTGACTGATTTGCTGCTTGACGGTTAATATGAAAAACACCATCTCAGTACGAAAAAACAGGTCTGCTTAAAGGCAAACATCTCTAGTTTTATTGGCAAAACCCCAAAAAACAAATTTGAAAGCTAGGGCTGTTTTGGAGGGAATATAACATTAAAAGCAAATAATATGGGACTAAATAGCAGAAAGTGGTTTCAAACTTTAGAGAAAGAAGATAACACATTACAGGGAGTTGTCCCTTTCTCTTAGAAAGAGGACTCTGATTTTACACATCTCCCTTTAAATGAGACCGTTGACATTTTCACATACTGAATATGCCATGAGAAGGGGTTAGCAGCATTATGCCAGCGTCACTGGTATCCCCCATTTCCACCAGATCAAGCCAGTAGGAGACTGGACATGACTGCTTGGGATAAATTTAAACAGAGATCAGCTCTGTCTGGAGGAAACTTTTACACAAGGTTAAACACAGTCTCACAATATTTTGATAAAATAAGCTGACGAAAACAGCACAGAAAAGCAGAGGAACATTTAAGGCTTCTCTGGATTTGCAGAGGAAGGGAGTGCCAGAGGAACTGATAAAAATGCTGCAAGAATTGCTCTAACACATTTAGACCTCGAACCTTTTCAACACTCCATCCCCTAATGGGAGTACATTTCTGTGAAGATGTACAAATTATTATTCCCCGTGAAATCCTAAAGGCCCTCCCTGCTATTGTAAAGGCGAGCACAGGAGATAGGAGGACACGTCACGCTCCTCCTCACATTAGCCTTCTCACCAAGCACAGCGGGGATTTGCAGTGAGGGTTTAGTTTAGTTCCAGGTTATGCACAGCTCCCTGATAACCACCCAAGGCACCAGCGCATCCCAGGACTGTGTCCTTTTGAAGACAGGAGTGAAAATCCCCCAACTCTTCCAAGATTACAACAAAACCCTAGAGAATCTATTTTTTAAAAAAAAATAAACAGCTAATTTCTAGCAGACCAATGTTCTGTCTTTTCGCATCATTTCCTTCACTTTGATTTCACTTTTACATTATACTTTGAACCATTGTAAGTACCTCTCTGAACAGAGATCCCAAAAGCATTTAGAAAGGTGTCCATTAGTTTGGTCATTAACATATTGTGGTGGCTGTGTTTATTTATGTGATTAGAATAGTGAATTCATTTGCATGACAAATACTAAGATATTCAACAACTAATTTATAATATATTTTTTTCAGGCATTTATAATTAGCATCTTTATAAAGAAGGGTATTTCACTGCATGGGTATTTAGTTTTGAAGGACATCATTGCTTCTTAAAATCTCAGATGACGACATCTGAAGACCTCAAAAAAGATACCTCATTCTATAGCTGCATCATCTGCCTTCTAGTATTTAATGGAACTGTGAATAAAAGCTGGAAATGTTAAAATACTTAAGGAAACAAAGTGTTTTGCTTGGCTATATACACAAGGTCTCCATATACATCTGAACATAAAAACTACAAAAATGCCGATGCCCAGTAACCCAAGGGGAGTTGCTCAGATGTAACCAATGACAGTGTCTGGCCATGTGTGTTCTACATTGCTATTTTTGGAGAAAAAACCCTCCTAACTTCTGCTTCTCTGCTTGGTGATTTATTTGTACATGTTGAGAAATTTACACTACAGTAGTCACAAGTATAAAAACTAATTCCTCATGCACAGCACACAAAATAACCCTCTTCTAAGCATTTAAACTCAAGTGTGGACACGGTCTTGCTCAATATGCTTCTTCCATTAACCGCAGAACTTGCAACAGTCCACGGAACTTGAAATTGTGGTTTTACTGAAATATGCAGCTAACCAACAACTCTCTCCTAAGAAAAACTGATTACCCAAAACCAAAAAAGACGTGGAGCATGACAATGCACACATCTAAGAGCTAAATTTTTTCAGAAAAACTGACTAAGGAGGAAATCATGCCATGACCTTGATGGAACCAGCTAATTTTTACCAGCTGAGGAGCCCTGCGTCTGGAACAGTGCTTCTCCAGGGGGAATACAGCAAGCAGGACTGGTTTGTAATGCTCTTGGGGAGGAGGGCATTTGCAGTAACCTTGTGGGCTAAATTAACGTAACATAAATAATGCCAACAACTCAACAATGCTCAACTAAATGCTAAAGTTACCCTGCAGCTGCATGAAATGCCTGCAACATCTGTGGAAGTTACATGTCAAAAATGAATATTATCACATGCCTGTAACTTAGGAGGAAGAGTCATCTTTAAAAATACACGCACATAAACTAAACAAAACATCTGTGTCTCTATTGTATTTGTCTTTGATGCTAGTAAACAGAAAATGAAGAATACTCTAGCAATGCAAACCTCCTGAAGGTGAAACCGTAGCTACCCTGAGCCCCATACTGTCTGCATGCCACTTTGTTTAATGCTTGTAATGAGATACTGCGAAAACGCAAGCTAACTTGACCTCACCCTCATCTTTGGACTTGCAAAATGATCTCTGCTTGAAACTTCCTCACATTTCCTTTCATGTGCCAGATCAAGACTGAGACCAATCAAATAAAGCAGCGTGTCTTGAAGGCTTGACTCACAGCTGTCCAGACAGTTAACCTTAGCCATGGAAAAAATCAAACAATCTGTTTTGTTTGCAGGCTTACAACCGCTGCATCACATGATGTGACACTAATTTCCCAACAGTGTATACTTTGAAGTTGACAAGTGTTAAGCCATGATTAAAAATTCCAGCTGAATATAAGTACCTGTCACTTAGATGGGTCCCTTGTTTGCATTGGTGACCACAGGAAAACAACCAGGAATCCATCTGTCAACAATTTAGAGAAGGAGGAAGGTGCTGCAGAAACCTAATTAGAGGGTGAATTGGACAAGAGGTCAGCTTTGTCAGTGCTCTTAACACAGATTTTGACTCAAAAATCAACCTAAACTAAATATACTTAAATCTTATTTTATCACCACGATCAAGAATGATACAGTGAACATTAAAAAAAAAATAAAAATAAAACTACTGCAAACTCACACACACTGTGGGATGTTTTGTGTACTGGCTTTCACAAAGTCCAGACTACAGCCTGATTGGTTTTACTAACTAGTTGAGAAAAAATAGCTGTTTTCTCAATTAATTAAAATATGCATCCAAGCAACAGCTGTACCAGAAATGCACTAATTATAATAGATAGAGAAGAAGTGCAATTAGATAGCTTCAGTACCTGCAGGGAAAATTGCTACTTGTGAAGCAACCTTCCATCAGATTAAAAGTGACAACTTTTCACAAACAGTATGTCTTTGATAAGTATACTACAGCTTATTGTATATGCTTTGAATATGCATTTCAAATTAAACTAATATGTGCTGCCTTGTTAACAGGACATAAAACTGAGCTATTTTTGCTTCCTTGATAAATCACTCAGTCCAGAACCTTTTTAGAAGACTAAATTCTCCAAGTAAAATGCAGCTAACTGTAGAGGTTGTTAAATTGTAATACAGTGTTATTATGCACATTAAATACTAAGTGAGCACACTACATAGGAACACTACAAATGATTTGAATCAAGTAGCAGCAGCTATGAAATAGCTAGAAAAATTTCAAAACATTTTCAGTAATCAACAGTTACAGCAAATATTCCAAACAGTTGCTTAGTCTAGATGAAATCCTGATTTAGGACCTATTAGACTAAAAATGCCATCTGATGTTGCTTGTGCTGGCTTCCTTTCATGAAGGAAGGAAAGCAGGAGGAATGTGGGAGAGGAAGATTGACATTTTACTCTCAAACACTTACTTGTGTGAGTAATTTTAGCACATGAAGAGTCCTGCTGAGTTCACCCAGACTACTCGTATAAGAAATTCCTCCAGGGCACCGTCGTGCACAGAACTGAAGCTACGAAAAACCATTAACCCTCCTCTCTGGTAGTGACTTTATCTACCTGTTTCACTATGAGCAGGGCTAATCATTCAGGGGAAATAAAGAAAAGATTCCACTGCACTATGCAATTCTCAGAAGCGCTGTTGTTTAATTACTACATATGGCGAAAGATCTTGTTAAACAAGAAATCAAGCTTTAAGCAAACACTCCAGAAGGGCGGAGAAAACATCCCTGACACCACCACCATTGGCGACTTGTACATGTCCTGCTTTGATTACAGAGCAGGAGCTTCCAGGCCAAAATAAGTCCCCTCTCCCCCTTAGCCACAACAAGAAACGTGACATGCAGAAAAGCATTTTTAGAACAGCTGCCTTGTCTCTTTGCTTTGGCTTACAAAAGACCACACTAATTTTGATGAATGCAGAAGCTAAGTGGTATAACAGCTGGCCCTTAAATTCATGGGGGGAAAAAAAGAGCAGCCCTTTTCGCTGCCACAGTAATTTTCCTCAGGTCAGGGTAAGTGCTGTCGCTAGTGTGTGCGTGTTTCTCCAAGCAGGACCTCTGCACTGCACTCGTGCGGTGCCATGAGAGCCAGGAGTCTCCTGCAGAAGCCATGAACGTGGCTGGATCCGAACCCTGGGGCCTGGAGGCTCCAAGAGCTCCGAGGCTCCCTCGGGCCTGCAGCTCACGGCGCGCAGCACATCTCTCCTTCTGAAGGGTTTTCACTGTTTTCTTTTTTGGGTTGAGCCCAGAGACAGCAGTGGGAGCAGACAGGGTTAGCACTGAGCACCTCCATGGATCCCAGATCCTCCACACTACCCTCACAGCAAACAACAGTGTGGGGCACAGGCAATGAGGCTAATGCAGACTTCACAGCCAGCCAATTTGACATCCTTTTGCCATCAGTTCTCTTGCTTTTTAGCACCTTTTTTTTCCCCTTACCCTAGAGCAATAGGCTTTAAGATTCCAACTTAAGATTCCAATCCAGTGCTATTCACAACAATAAATATCTTGTTAAAAAAATGACCCTAAAATGAGGCATTTTATTCACTGAAATACTTAAGTGCACACAATCACAGTAATTTGCATGTAAATGTGATTACAATACTTTGAACATATTAATAAATATTTTGCAGATGAAATCTGCTACCATATTAACTTTTGAGAAAAAATAGTACCCTTCAAATTAAAGTAAATAAAGCAATATTACAAACTGTAATACACAATCATAAAAAGAAGTACCTGCTACTAAGTAGTATGTTACCTGGATGTGAGCAGAATGAGGCTGTACACATTTCTCTCGTGAAGACTTTTGGAAGGTCTTCTAGACAGGCGACAGGACTGTTCTCTGCTCTTTCTCCTCTTGACCTCACCTTTCATATAAATAAAACATTAAGGAACATGCAGCTTCTACAGACATTCTCTATCCATATAAATACATCCCAGGCGAGATTTTCTTGCTGTGTCATTCAGATCCATTCACATTTCCATCCTCACCCAGTAAAAGGCAAGACTAGATCATAAAACAATATATATTAAAAATAATAAGGGCCTAAGTTAAAAGAAAAGCAGTGCCAAAACAAAACTATTACTGATTACCACCACCCAGCAATCCCTTCTTCCTAGGGCATAGCGACCTAATCAAACAAATGCTATTGATCTTCCTTTACTTCTAGCAGACTCCAGGAAGAGCAGAATCAAGTGTCAAGAAAACAAATCAGGCCCCAGAGCCACGGGACATACTTCTGTCTTCTTTCCCAATTAGGTTTTTGAATTTCCTGGGCAGGGGTGAAATCTATCCATTCCACATTCAATCACTATTTTTAATGTTTTGCAGTAACAAGCCAGAATCCGCAGCACTTCTGCCTGCAACTTAAACTGGCATAATTTCAACATGTTGTATCATCATTTCATGAGAAAGGCTGGGATCATACTTGCTTTGTATTTACTGTTGGCAGTGATTTATACCAAAATGGACAGTGTGTCAGGGCACGAGGACAGATCAAAAACATCTAGGAGACTCTCTGTAGAGCATTCCTCTTTGTAGCTAGTTTCACATACAATGTTGTAGCAGTACCAGCTCATAGGGCTGAGTAACAAAGCTGAGCTTTGTTACAGGCCACCCTGACGGAGTCACGAACATGTGCGTTTCTAACTTAAAAGCTAAATTGGAAGGAGTATATGACTACAGAGAGAGCTTTTAAATAAATCCACAGAGTTGCTAAAACCAAAGTGAGGGGATGCAGGAAGATGGCAAAAATTAACACAGCTTGCAATTCATAATAAATTGGCTGCTGCTTTAATTTAAAAATAAAATAAAAAACTCCAGAATTATGCTTTTGTCAGTCTAATAAAAATACATGTTTGAAAGAAAACATTCCTACCAGAAATTCTTTTTATATGTCTTTCTATATATATATAACTCAAGTAAAAACACGTAGCCTTATAAAATTATTTTTGTATGGTTTCAAGGATTTCAGAAAAGTCCATAATTTAGAAAAATATACAAATTAGCCCCTTAGAAGAGGTCGGAGGTGGCATACTTAAACATAAATTACTGGACATTCATTCAGTTCCCAACACTTCCTGACTTTCTTCGCAGAAATGACCCTGTTATTTACCTGGGTTCCCTGCAGCTGAGCTTTCCCTGCTATATCCCATATTTTTTCTTTCTGGCTTTGCCTACTCCTATTTATGAAAGTGCTGCTCTCTCTGAAGCAGAGACTTTTATTTCTTATACGTGTACACAATAACTAGAACAAAGGGGGCCTAAAGTAATAACAGAAGATTTAACCACAATAAATCAAGTAAATATTATGGAACACATTTTACAACCAGATAAACTGAACTCAGTTGACCAACGTGATAGAACAAAGTAACAGCAGACCTGGAAATCAAAGCAAGAAATCTTATCTAGATATTTATTTTAACAAAGCCCACTGGATATAAGCAGCATACACATGACATACTCTTCACCGCATGTCTTCCCTATGCAGCAGATGTTTCTTGGAGAGAGAGGCTCATTGCTGTCCAGAATGCTCCTTGTTGCTTAATGTCATCTGCCAACACAAAAGTCATCTCCCTTGCTGGAAATGATGAATGTGCAGCAGAAGCAGGGCCAGAAATGTTACAGATTTTTTTTTTTTTTTTAAAGAACAAAATGTTGTGCTGCCTTTGAAAGTTAGATGGAAGAACCTGTCTGCATGGTGAGAGATAACCCTACCAAACAGGTTCCTTTGACTGTTTTACTACTATTTTTTTTAAATAAATGACCACTGCTGTCATGATTCACCCTCAAATAGCAATCTAGGACTTAAAGGAACACGTGATGTGCAGCTTCTCCTAAACTACTTTTGAAGTAGCAGTGCCCTGTACAGGATAGGAAATTATTTCTGGCTTCATGTTTCAAGTAAATGCACACAGAGTTGAAAGTCCTTTTGTCTATTTTTTATAAGGCAAAAACACTTCAAAATACAATCCCTGAAAAAGGCACAACCATATTTTCATTATGCCTTGATTTATTAGGTTGTTTCTAAGCAGGATGTGTTAAAAAGACTTGTTACAGGGTATCACACAAAATAAGTGCACATCCAGTACAGGAAGGCTGGGGTGTTCACAGGCAACATCCGTATGAGCTTCCCACAAGCGGCAGCATCAATACATGGCACGAGGCCAGCAATCACCATAGTCTGTATTCTGTCTCTTGAGCTCCTAGGGACAGCTCAAGACCAGCTACAGATCCAGCTACAGATCCATCTATAGACTCACTTGGCACCCTATGCTTTATCAATAGAGGACAAACATGCAAATGCTTCCCAGTCCATTAGCATAGCAACAATCTGACACGGAGCAGCCGACACACGGTTCTTGGGGCTAAAATCTCAATTAACCACTAGAGAAAGCTGCTAAAACTACACACCTCAAGTGGAAGACAGTACAGTGACTGTCTGTATTCACACATCTGGTTTCTTCCACTCACAGAGGTTGTTTCTATGTAAGAAACGTTCAGGAGGTGCTTTGCCCTGCACTGCCTCCAGACTAGCTCAGCGGGAGCGGCCGATGCTCCACCATGCAGCCCAGCGAGCTCCCGACCCGTGCAGAGAAATTCCTTATAAAGCTGCTGCCGAGACCCTTGTCTCCCACTTGGCAACACAGTCAGACCAATCAGTGCCAACAGACTCATCATGCTAATGACTGTAAAAGGTTCACAGTCTGTCCCTAATAAAGTAATTTAATAAACAATGACAAAGACCAAAATTATTCTGTGATATTGCCTTCGCTTTCCACAAAACAGCCACATGAGAAGGAAAGAAGACTGATCAACTTGATAAACTAAGGAATGCATTTAAATTAAAACCTGATTATTGTCATAATGCATTTGTATTTAGGAAGCCAAGCGATTAATTGAAAAGAAATTCAAAAGAAATGAAATGCGGCCTATAATGGAGTTGTGGAGGCAGTACTCACTAGCTGACCAGACTAAAAATGTACCTATCACTATGTCAGGCTGCTAGCAGATTTTGTTTTATTATTTTTTCTTGTTACGTTGAATGTGAAATCTAATTTCAGTGCCGATTAGTTTCTGTAGCTTAATGAAAAAATATATTCATAGTAATGCAGATTTCATGCATTTAGATTTCATTTGAATGTCTAATGAGGGAAATGCAGACAAAAAATCATTCTGCTATTCTAGGTTGCATGGAGATCAGCTAATGTTACTGTAACAGAATGTTCTTGCTAGACATTTCTAAAACATCTGCAGCTTCCTGAATTGAAAGGAAAGCAGGTGGAATGGGGTAGAAACAGGAGTAGTCCTAGATTTACTGTGTAAATTCTATAAACTTGAAATGTGGGCATTTCCTCATATTTTTTCAGGGTAACTGTATCACCACCAGTGAAGCTACTAACATTGTGGTTAAATAATATATGACCGTGTTGTGCTAAAATTATCTTCTATTAAAACAGAATCATATTGAAAATGTTTATTCATTTCTTATTTGAGAACTTTTCTTTTGATTTTCTGCACTTTTAAAAAATAATGTATATTTGGGTACACATACCATCTATCTTTTTTTCCAGGTGAGGCAAGTAAAAGAAGACTAGTATATGGCACTGTCACAGCAAACGAGAAACAGCAACTCAAATCACAGCTGAGGTTGCAGGAAGATAAAACAACCCAGACCTAAAAGACTGGAGGCACATGCCTTTATGTGAAAAATAAGTAGCAGGACAGTTTCTCAGCTGGATATAAAACATACTGTTACACAGAGCTAAGTGACATAATAAATTCTAGCTGTTGTGACACACTCTCCTCTCCAAAAATATTTTTCTTTCATGGAGACATGTAGACTCATCATGGTTCTCTTATTTTCTACCTTTAAACTAATGGTCATATAGCAATATATTACCATATTTACATTATATTATACATCATACGAAAAAAAAGATTTTTCTGGAAGAGACCGAGAAAGATGTGACACAGGAAGGCATGAGCACTGGAAACCGATCTTGCTCTCCTTCCAAGCAACAAAACTGTGTTATGAAAGTGTTTTGAGTGCCAAGGACATCATTCATCTGGAGACAAACCATGCTTCTCTCCTCTAAAACCTTAGAAGTTTGGTGGTGATTTAACACCTCTAGCCTTGACAGAGCTATCCCAGCTCAGCAATGTGATACTTGAAAACTGCAGCCCAGATTGAAGAGGTTTCATGAAAACCTTAGTAAATCCATGAAGGAATCCTAATCCCAGCTTGACATTCCTCCCTACTGGCCCCATAGGACAGCCCACATACGGAACGTGCACTAGGGTTTGCTAGGCTGGAGATTTGGGTAGATGTGTCCTTAACCATGACAATCTGTAAAAAGAGCAAAAAGCGAAGGTATCCAAAACATCATGCTACAGAAGAGCTGTAAAGGCAAGAACGTGATACCACCCACGGATCCCTAAACTTCACTGTGAAATGGTTGACTTTAAGTGTCAATGTAATTACTTAAGTCAGGCAGGAAAGAGTGAAGCCAAAGCTGCTGCTGAAGCTGGTAGCACTAATGAAATAGCATTCCTGTTATTTCCTGTGATGTAAACTGTCAGGCACACTTTTTTCCTAAAATGATGCAATATTTTTCACCTTATGTCTGTTATTACATATCCTTCCTGTTATGTAGAGACTTGAAATTTAGCATGTTTTTTACCACACATTCTGCCATTTTAAACCTAAAGTTAACAATCATGTTAGTTGTTATGTTATCTGCACAGACCATAGTCACCATGATGAGTACTAATATTTTAACCTAGACTAAAATACCTTGATTTATTAATACTTTACCCTTAAGTAAAATGCCCTTTAAGTTGATCAGCTCCAGAGCACTTGTACATGAAAAGGGGGTCAAAGAAAAATTGAGTATCAGAATATTTCTTAATTCAGAAAATAATTAAAAAAAAAAATTTCTCTCTCTGATGAGATCTGTGCCACTGTAAATGTCTTCCTGTACCTCCTGGCAAGACTCACTCCAGACCTTTACCCCTTTTAGAGGAAAGACTCCTTCAGTGGGTCAGTGCTTGCTGAATGTCAGCTTCTCTCTCCACATTTGCGCATTTTCTTCAGCTGATTTGAGAAGTCAGCCTCGGTCTGCCCTGGGAGATGAAGAAAACAAAGGGATGCTGTTCACAGCGAGCTGCTCTAGTCTCAGCAGCTCCCATGGCTGCTGGGGTTTGGATTTGCATGGTGAAAGCAGGAACATCGTGTGGGCAGGGTAAGCGTTCCTTACTTGTGTAGTGAAAAAAAACCCTAAAAAACAAACAAACAAAAAATCCCCCAAACCTGTTTCTGTTCTCTGGAACCCTGAAAACCACCAATATACTTCTAGCATGAACAAGTAGCCTTATGAAGCCCAGATGACTTGGGCAGCCTGGTAGCATTAACTGGGAAATAGCTGTATGCCAATAACATCATCTCTGTAAAATTCTATGATTTCAAAAATTAAAGCAAGCAGACTTTACAGTGAGAAAGGAAAAACTAGGTAATAAAGCCCCAAGCCATTCTCTCATTGTCAATGTCTTTTAGGGCATTTTGGGCACCTGACCGGAAAGAATTCTCCGACATTAGTGAGTGTGTTGTTATTGTTCAGGAACAGCTATTGGTCAGTTAAATTCTAAGCAACTGATTATTGCTACACATAACCCCAGTGCAGCCCTCCAATCTCCCTTGCCTTCGCAAAAAGCAGGGGAAAAAAGTATGCAACTAGGTAACAAAACAAACTTATATTACAGAAAATGAGAGATTCATGTGTTTTATATTGCTATTTCCTCCTTGGAAATGACTATCCTCTATCCTTTTAATAAAAAACAGAAGTATTATAAAATATATATATAAAAGAAAATCATCACTGCCAGATGAAAAGGATTCCGGGTAAGTAGCACTTCCAATTTTGCAGTTTATAAAGGCATAGAGTTGTTTGAAGTTGGAGGCCCATGCAGACCACCAGCTGCTTTCATATGCCAGCATCAGCCTGCCTCCACACTACCCGGCTGCCCTTTTGGAGACTACTTCTATAAATGTGACAAGATGGTAGATTGCCAAGATTCCAATTAGAATGTTCCAAGTCCTGCCATCTACTAGGAGAATCATATGGCCACAAACTTTCATCATTTCAGATATTTTGACCGTTAAGTCATGGGTAGTATCACCATAAAAAGGGAGTGCTACTTATGGCTTTTTTGCTTCATTGTAAGGTCTCAAATTAAAGATACGAGATCCCTTTGCTTCTTTTATACAAATAAGAAAAGCCAATGAAATAAAGGCAGTCGAACTGAATTTTCAGAGCAAAAGGAAATCAGCATTAAGGGTGCTGCCTTTTAACAGTGAGAGAGACTTTTATTCTTTTTATAAATATCATATTTATACAATGTTTATAAATATACTTGGCAAAGAAATTACGTCCAAATGCTAGCAATTTGAAATATGAATCTTTTACTCGCAGGATATCGACCCAGTTGATTTGTAATTAATTGCAGACCTTTTTTCTCATTAGTTTATTGATTGAGAGTCTGCAATGCATTCTTGACCATTTTATAAATTACAGTCTCGGTTCCAGGGCATATTCGGTTCTAGTTAATTTTGGTTGTCTACATTTTTCACATTGTAAGAGTTAACTGCTGTACATCTTGCCAATCTATAACCTTTACAGTAGAGAACCACAGGTGCTTTGTTATTGTAGATTCACTCCCATGACTTATAAATCCCATTTTCTACTTACTCAGATTTAAGAGTGCAACAGCAAGAAACAAAAAAGCCTTCATTCTTATGCTCTCCAAAAAGTGCCTTGGCCAAAGCCCATGAAACCTGCTGGAGGTTTTCCACTGCTTTCAAAGAGCTTTGGATCAGTCTCCCAAGTGAGTAGGCTGTTGCAAGCAGGCTTGAAGATCATACTTAAAAACAAAAAAAAAACCAAAAAAAAAAAAAGAAAAAAAACTGAAACAAGAACATAAGGAAAAAACACCACCAGATTATTAAAAAAAAAAAATATTTGCTGGAAGCTGAATAAACCTAGCCACACTGTAAGACCTAACAGAACCCTCAGATAAAATAAAAGCCAAAAAAGTCCATGGCTGATTTTGAAAGAGGTAAACTCCAGATTCATTCAAATAGGTACAGGTTTTAGGCAAGAGCTTTCATAAACACTTGCCAATAAATTTAATCTCTTATTAAAAAAAAAAGTGCTTGAAGAGCAGTTATTTGGCTTAACAACAGTGCAGCTCATTAGTATACATTAAAATTTGCATTTAATCAACAGTCTGGACCACCTTTTGCATTTGTGTAAGGAAAAACAAACACAAAAGTAGATGAATTTTAATGAAAACTAATTGAGTCTAAATTGAAACAGAAGAGGACTAAATTTCACTTGAAATAAGCAAAGAAAATCACAGCCCCAAAGCTTGGCAAGCTTTGAGCAACGATCCTCACAAGAATTTAAAGCCATTCCTTTTTCTGTTCCATAGGATGAAAGTTCAAATCATGGTTCATATCCCTGTCCCTGATGTGCATTTTCACAATGTACCATAATCCCATATGGTCTCAGCAGCCCATCATTCCAATGTGGTATTTTAAGGTTCAAGTTGGAGGCTGCTGCCCCCAAAAATGTATCCCAGAACTTTAAACAACCTAAAAATGAAAGGAATTCATTTAACTGAATATAAGCGTCCAAATTACTTAAGTGTTTAGCGCATTACGGAGCAAAAATGTTAATGAAAAGAGCGGGATGTTGAGGTTGGCCTCCGGGGCCAGGCACTGCCGAGCAGCCTCTGCCTCCCTCAAGCCTCGCTCGGGATTTCTGCCGTCTTGAAACGCAGTTTGCAGCAGGGGACTAATGCCTTGCTTATGCATGAAGGTGTTCTAGCAAACAACCTAGAATACAAGAAAAATTACACTGCAGCTTTAAAATAAAAGTTTGATACCAGTCATTTTGTGCTATTGCAGGCTAAGCCAGTTGCTAATTAGAAAACAGTCCAATACCAAATGGTTGTCTTACCACTTTTCCTGGCAAATGGCTTTTGCCAGGACAGTTGTATCGATTACAAACCCAGTTGTTTTGCCTCCCCTTCAACACAGCTACTTTAGCAAAAACTTTTATGCATGGGCAATGCTGGAGGTCATGCTAGAAACACACCATAGGCAGGTGAATGCCAGCTCAGGAACATCAAATCTGCTACGTGGAAATGCATTTTATACTCACAAAGCTGCATTTGCACCATCAGTTTTATCTGAGTCTCATTTATGGCTCGCTCCTGCCAAGCAAGTACATGTAGCATAGCGAGAAAAATCGCATCTGCTCTCAGGGCTTGTCCTAGCACAAATCTGCCTGACAGGGAGCACACCCCTTATCAAACCTGGGCTTGACACAGCCCTGCCAGCAAACATCTGTAGCAGAGACATGGCCTAAAAGCCACTTCTCTGAAGGGAAAGGCCACCAGCTGAGGCTCGCTTTCTCTTTGATCTTTGTGAATGCTTTTATCATTCCCATGCAAAGAGCCTCGCCAAAGCAAGTCTGCTACTGAACTGAAAAGAAAAAAAGCTGAGAGACAAGAGGAGAAGGATGTCAGAAAGAAAGAAAAAAACTTCAAAATGGGATCTTGACAACATTAACTTTATTGTGGAAGCCTGTAACTGGATATCTAAAGACCTACCATGCAGTTTATATAAAAATGTCTGAATGCATCTGGCCAGGGATTACATGTCCATCTGTGCAACCAAATAATTAATGAAATAAGTTATTTCTTTCCTGCCACTTATCAAATTTCTTTCAGAACTGTATCAGTTATAATGTTTGCACAGATGGAGGCTTCCAATAGCAAAGCCCAAATATCATATACTCAAGACATGCAGTGGAAAACTGCTCTGGCCATGCATTATTTTAAAACCATGCACCTAAGTGTTACAAGCTCTTGAAAAAGGTTATTGCTTCAAGTGCAATTTATGAATGGGCTTAGAGTAATCAGCAAGTGCAGTTAGCACCAAGTCATTGATCAGCCTGAACACATTCTCAGGGTTTTGATGTACATTAATGCACTGTGTGATGGGCTGGTGCATTCTCCCTTCTGGTTGCAATTCCAGCCCTGCTCAAGGATGTTACCTTTGCACTGCCCTAGCTGAGACCAGACAAAGACACACTGACGTGTGTTATTACGTGGCCTAAAGCAACTTGAAATAAGTATTCTTAATGTGTGCTAACACAGTTCGCTATCACACAGTGAACTTCGTTTACCTGGGGAACCTCTCCCCCTTCTCCAAAGCAAGCCAGACAGCCGGCCCGAGGGACTGCGATCCTAACCCATGTTTATCTGGAAGAGCTAAAAAAAACCTCTGCTGCATTTCTGCAGGAAACGGTTTGTACTGCCCACAGGTCTTAGGGGGATGGTGGGTGTCTCAGCAGCACCTTTGGAAAGCAAAAAAGTCGTGAGTGCCAAATAATGAAAAAAGATCCTCTAGGAAACCAAAGAAGAGACTGACTGGGTAATGTCTCATCTCCTCCACAACAGGCTGGAGGACCAACTCACACTGCCTCATCTGGGAGGGGAGAAACTCATAATCCTTTAAAGGAATAGTTGGAAAAACAGAAAACCCCAAAGGAGTTCTCTTGCACACATCTATTAGCAAGGCTAATCCCAGCCTTCTAGCTCCCTGATGATGTTTTTGAAGATTAAGGAAGAGAGGGTGTTAGCTTCTCTGCAGCCCTGCTGAAAGCTGCCAGGATAAGGAACAACCAGAAAAGGCCATTTTAACACAAACTTACAGAGTTTCCATTCAAGAGTTCTGAAAAGTAAGGCAGAGATTATGTGAAATGGAATGTGTGAGAGGGAGTTAATTCCTCCAGGAAACTCCATCCCAGCTCTGAGGATTTTTCCTTCAAATAGTCCCATATTGCTTTCCATCTGCATTCCCCACCAGTCTGGTGGTGTCTCTGTCCCTGACACAGGAACCAAACCTTGTGTGTACTGTCAGACATCCAGACATCTCTCTTTGATGAATGCAGCTCCCGAGTCTTATTTAAGTCATTTTGAAGAGCAGCATGTCCTGAGATCGCTTGTATACAGTGATTTCATAGTGAGTTTTTTATTTTAAAATATCACTTTTGAAACCACTTCTGAAAATCACTTCTGAAAAGCTACATTCCAGTGCACAAATGGCAAATGATTTTCTTCACACAGTGTTTCAGTACAAACACACTAGCCACTGATTAGCAGCATTAAGCCAGACCACTCAATGAGGTAACACGTGAGATGACATCAGTCACCTGGGTTTTAGGTTACATCTCTCTTCACCGGGTGAAGGGAAGGAGGAATGAGGGACTAAGTTTCAAGTTACTAGAAGATGTTGAGTGACCAGGATTGTGAACTTGGAAAAGACATGACAGTTCAAAAATATAATTACTAACCAGAAAAAAAGTGCTTATATTTTTTCTGTACTCGCAAGAGCAGCCTTATGTTGCTGCTGAAGATGCTAAGCCTCAGTTACATGCAAAGCTCTCTGCAAAGGTTCCTGCTATACTGATGGGAGAGATGACCTTGAAAAACTAGAGCTTCACACCACCTCCTGAGCACGTTGCCCAGCTGAAACCAGTGTCACCACTGTGGCTGAACTGGAGCATCCTCTGCACACGTTTATGGCTATCTTACAGGGATAGAGTTTGTGCTGGTCAGTCACAAAAGTACAAACCACAGCAAACTCCTCTAGCATTTTTCTTTAATCAGGTAACTGCATGGTTTAGCATAAAATATAGATCAGATGGATTTACTGTGGCTGCAAGGATAAACATTTAAAGATAAACATTGGTTTAACTGAATGGATTAGAAGCCAGATTTCAGTGAACATCATGCTCATGGACAAAACACTATTGTTTGTAGCCATGGCTCAAAGACAGTATGATTCAGCATTCCTTAATACTGATTTAACTGGTTTCCATTTTAGATTTCTGTTATATCAGAAGCAAAGAAATCAAGCAACAGGATGGAAAGGGAGGAAAAAAAAATGAAGGGGGAAAGAGACCTCTTCCCTCTGCAGGAATGGAGGGAAGAGGGAAAGGAGCAAAGTTCATGCTTTGGTTTTATAAACCTAGACATAAGATTAAGCTACATCCAGCAGAGCTGGAAAGTCAACACACAGCATTCATATCAACAGTGATACGTGGTTCACTTCTCCACCAGATGATTAAATGGGTGCAAATATCCACTGGGCAATTTTTCAGTGTGACATTTCTGCCATGACTTTATTCAAAACCTAGCATATCAGCTATCAGGAAACACACCACATTCTAATACAAAGGCTTCAAAAAGACTCCAGCGTTCCAGATAGAGCAGGAATTTCAGTGAGCATTTTAGTATGTAGCTGGCTCCATGGGCTTGGCATTCCCTGGGCCCAAACCATCAGAGAGCAGTGTCAAAGTTGAACCTGCTAGAAAAGATAAGGTCAGTCTGCAATGCTGGCTGATTTTTGCTTTTGCTGACACATGCCCTGCACAGCTAATCAACTGTATGTAAAATGAGAGGAAAATATAAGTAGCTGAACATAGGCAGAATCTTCTCACTGCAGCAGAAAGGAAAACAATATATATAACCAAGACAGCTGAAGCTGAGGGATTTCAGTTAATTAGACTTCTATTATTATAGTCTTAAGTGATTCTCCCAGAAGTGGAAAATGAGGCACAGTTACAACAGGCAAAGCCCGACTGCCATGTGCTGAAATCCGAGAGCCAGTGCAGCCACATCTGACCTACGTCCCACGTTTGGTGCGGCAATGGGTGTCCATAAGTCACTCTAATGGAAGCAGTGGGTGTTCGTCAGATGAGGGGATTAATTGCTTGCGTCGGATGATGCGTCTGCTAAAGAACCTTTAGTCTATAAAATCATTAATTAACAGAACTAATGTTAACAAGCTTGAGCACGTTTCAAGGTCAAGCTGATCATACCTTGTTTTGCTCCTTACTGCACTTACGGTTTTTACACTGAAGGAAGAGATTAGGTAAGGGAGAAATCTATAGGGCCTACGGGGCAATTTGCTTCTTTTTTTAGTACAGAAGGAAAACCCGAAGTTTTCACAGTTGATTGTACAGTTGTCCCTGATGTTTTTAAAAGAAAAAAATACTTGTCAGTCCACACATTATCATGAGTAAGGCTGATCTTTAGGTCCTGTTATCCCATCATAATAGCCTTTCTTCATAAAATATTTTTGAATGTTTTTTTTCAGATTAGAAGTCTTTGCTGATGAATGGTATAAGTGCAGTCTTACTGTGCTCTGGCCACAGCGCACTCTGCAAGAATATTTCTGCTGCAAGATAATCCAGCAGAATAAAACCAAGTCTCCCTGCACAGCTAGATGATGTTTTCATTTCTTAACGACAAGTCTTTGTCCAAAATCCTGTAAGAGCAGAGAACATGGTAAGAATTGACACCATAAATTCCAGATTTTTAAGGGATTAGCACTGTAATACTGGTTGTGCAGCAACCAGTCAATCACACAACTCTCTCTTCACAATCCCTGCCTTGGTACACAGGACATATTTGAAGACAGAATGGAGCACAAGAAGCTGAAAGGCTAGAATGCAAAACACTGAAACATTCATGTGGTTCACTTGGTCAGGAACACTGCATTCTGGTGGGGCAATGACTGCAGCTGAAAACCTTATCTAAAGCTCAGCTACGAAGTGCTTTGTGCACTGCCCAAGTAAATAAAAAAGATAACCACATTACCTTTTATGTAAAATTTTTCCATGAGAGACCTCAAAATACTATACAAGAGATAACAGTCAGGATACAGTCCTACAAGATATCGTCGATTCGATGCAATATGTTGAAAGCTCTGACATCCCAGAAATCTCACTATTCTTTGTAGCCAGAAGAACAGTGCCTTTATGAGAAGCTATTAAAATAGACAGTATTGTATTGGGTTTTGCTGAAAAGTAAATTTGATAACCAATTTAAAAGTGTATCCATAATTGTTATTTGATATTTACATAAAACCTTTCACCAATTCAAAAAAAAAATTAATCCCACGCAGAACAAAGACCTTTTATATCAGCTTTACAGAAGTATATGACATGTTCTCATCAAGCACACGAATAAACAGGAAAGAACAAATTATTGTGAATGGGGACTTTTGCTATAAATTAAAAGGCCATTCCCTTTTATATGTCATGTGTATTTAATTTCACTCCATAGGGTAATCCACTGAGAATTCAGAGAGTGCCAAGATCTACTTTCCCTGTTCCTTTTACTTCCTTAGGCAAATATCTAGAATTAGAGACAGAGAAAAGATGAAAAAAAGAGAAGGCCAAGGGAAATACAGAGGTCCAACAAAGAAAGTAAGACCAGTCTAAACAAGGATCTTTCCTGGACTATGCAAGCAGTACTGATTATTTATAACAGAGAAAGGCATCTGCCTTTGATTATGATTTCAAGTATACTGTGAATGGTGGAGAGCTTACTGTGTGCCAGAGAAGACTGTCATCCTGCAGTATGAAATTCTAGTGAGACAAACTAATCTCTCACAGGGAGACTTCTACCATTGACTTACTGAAGAATACAGTAAAAAAGCCTTTATGTCAGAGAAAAAAATAAACAAAAAAGATTCACAACTCTTGGCTATTGCAAAATACAAGGAAATCAGATTTAATTTACAGACAAAAGATAGAATCAAAGCACATGCATTCTAAATGAGTACACTGGAAAGATTAACTATTCAAAGGAGATTCAGTCAGCATCTAAATTTTGTAACAAATGAAGAATGCCTATGATCGAAAGATTACTTTCCTTTCTACAAATCCCTATATAAATAGCCATTAGTTTTGCATTATTTGAAAAACATGCACATAGTGGCCTTAGGGAATAAAAGCAATTTTTGGTCCCAGGAGAGCACTAAATAAGCACAGCACATGTATGCATGCAAGATACTTGTACACATCTAAATCTGCAGAGCTAAATGAGAAAGACACTCTACCATCTTTCAACTCACAACAAGATGCTTCAGTCTCACTATCTATTAAGCTGGCATGTAAAACATTAAACCTCCTGAATCCCTGTATTATATTCCCTTTCAGAACAAACTAGGAACAGCTGAACCTCTCCAGCGGAGCCAATTCACAAAAAGCAAAGATAATCTCAAGCAGAAGTACCTTGTAAGCCAAGGCTCTTCTCCAAAAGGAAAGTGGGTGCTAGTGCAATGCTGTCCCTCTTGAAAGGTTAGAAAATTATATACTGCAGTAACAACAGTAAGAACCATCAAGACCTGCAACATTTAGCAGTCTGAACAAACACTCTAAGCATCTTTCTTCTCTGGGCTAAGGAAAGCAGCTTCCAATTAGCCACTCCTGTCATCCAGGACCTCCACCCCTGTCTCAAACCAAACATGTGAATGTCTCCAGGGTTCCTTTCTTATTGCTTGGCTCATCACAAAAAAAAAAGGCATCTTCTGCTCAGCTATGCATGATCAGGATCAGGTCTGAGGCCCTTGCTGCAATCAAAATCTCTTTCCTGTCTTTAAAAAAAGCCACCAACCAACCTAACTACACTACCAAGATTGCCAGAAAAGACATCTGCTGCTGTGATGGACAAGCTACAGTTCAGAGTAGTCAGAAATCTGTACAGCCTGTCAAGAGGCAAGGAGCTGACAGTGTTTTGTTGACATATTTCCTCAAAGAAATGTGCAGACTTACAGATTTGATTTTAAAATATTCTGCATTTGAATGTTGCCAAGTGATAACAGCATGTCACAGGCACTGAAACTTCATCTCATCAGTTTCTCATCAGTTTGAGCAAACTAGAAGCAAGTCTAGATAAGATTTTTTTTTTTTTCTAAATTGTATCGGCAGGGTAACTACTGAAGTTTATCCACTGGAGCAGAATGCTGTCCAAGAAAAGCTGTTTTACTGATTGAGTAGCTACATCTGGCAACACAGTACATTAAGACTCTAAAAATCACATTAAACTATTTTTCTCATAGTAGCTACTATTTTACAGCTCCTCATTTAACACACTCCATTAACAAACCAGAACATAAATCACAGGTAGAATAACAGCCTCGGCCTCTCATCACCACTGGATTTCTTTAAATAATAATTGGGAGCTTCAGGCCTGAGTCTGCACCTTTGATGTAACTGGGAGTTTTGCCATTTCAGTGCCACTGGAGTGGGTCAGACTTGGAGTTAGTTAGTTATAATAATAATGATAATGAATGATAATTTCTAGCAGGCAGCCTAGGTTAGCAGGGAAGGCTGATACATTTCTTTATGTACCTGACACTGCGCTGAGAAATTACTATCTCTGCATGAGCTGACTGAGGACAAGTGTTATAAAAGAAAACGTCAAACTGAATTTAAACTAGTTTCCTATTCTCCCACTTCACCTCCCTCTTTAACAGGCTGTTTAACCCCTTTGAATTGATTTTTAGACCACAGCCTTTCCCAGGCCCATCATCCCTGCCATTTTTTAAACTGCTGCCAATGTTTCTGTCTTTTGGATTCTGAAAATGGCGAAGGAGACTGCTTGGAGGATGCATAAGTGACAGGGCATAAATACTAAAGCCAAGTTTTCTGCTTTTGTTTTTAATTACCAGCGATGTGAGGAGGTGACACTCCTAGAAACCTTAGTTTGTCAGGAATAGCTGTTCAGCATTTTAAGAGTATCAGGCTCTTGATTTTACCGTTTTGGGATCCTTAAAGACTAAAGTCCCCAAATTAATAGCATTTGAGCTTTTTTTTTGGGGGGGGGGGGGGGGGAAGAATACCTAGCTTACGTGAATTGTTTTTCCTTTTCGTATGTTCAAAATCTTGACTTTACATTACCTTTTCCATTCATTTTTGTGTGAGAGGGGAAACCGAATGAAGCTTCTGTTTCCTTTTTCAACACAAAGTCCCAGCAGGAGGAAGGCAGCATTCATCTTTTTTGGAAGGCCTTAGCTGAAAGGTTTTTATCCTATAGGGTATAGAAAAAGATATTTTCTCAGAAGACATAGAGCAGCAGCATTGGCTTCTTGCAGAATAATGAACATCCCTAGTTATCCCAGCAGTTCATAGGCTGCTACACACTTGCTATGTGTGGTAAAGTCAAGGACAAACACAGTTCCCAGATATAAAGGCCGTGGCTGAAAAATTTAGAGCTTAAATGCTGGTGTTCAGAGAAAGCAAAAGGTTTAACCGTGCTGAAGTCTCTTCCTTGCTGCCAAAGCACAATGTGCATCCCCATTTAACAAAGATCAGGCAGAGAAAGTTTTTTGTACTTGTACTTTCACCTTAATTCCTTTAATCATTTGTTCCTTAGTAATTTATGATATTCTAAGGCACTTAAATTATCAGGATGTGAAAAATATGAAAAGAATTAACAAAAATTAGTCAGTATTAATTATGTAATTGCGTGTAATTGTATAAACTGTGTAAGGAGTAATATTCTCCGGATCAATATTTGGGAGGATATTGTTATCTTGTACCTGCAGGTTTCTCCATGCATCACTACACTAGTGGAGTCCATCCCTCACGAGGCGAAACTTAGACTCACTAAAATTTTAGCTATTCCTACCAAAAAGAGCTATGGCTGTGCTCAAATACAACAGACTTCTTTTCTCCTCTTTTTCCTCCCTCTCCCAAGCAGAGTGTCAATTAAACATTCCCTCGCTGAGATACTGTATATTTTCTTAAATACAAAACTTCGGAGATACACCATAAGCAAACATGGAATGAATGTGATTCAAAGTTAATATTCATTCTTACTCATAAAAAAAATCAAAATCATACATCATGACAGGACCCCACAGGTTAGCACACGTTTAGTTGAATGAGGATGTCACTTTCCAGACTAGACTACATTTTCATAGCTGATCTAAAGAGATCTACTTAGTCACTCCCACTGCAAGGAGTATGTCTGTGTTTCTGCTCAGTCATATACTGAAAAGGCACACATCTTATTTTTCATGCAGACTTTGCACGAAAGGTAAGAAAGGACATGTGATTCCAGCAAAACCAAAATTGACTTGGAGTTGTACAAAATCAACATCTAGTCATTCAGTCATCTTTAGAACAACCAACTCAACGTCTTTAAAGATGATTAACTTCATTTAATAAAATGTCATTCTGTCCTGGCTATATAGTAACAGTCAAAATTAGGTTAACATGTTAAAAATTGGTGAGTTTTTATGAGTGACTTAGAAAACTCCTGCAAATCAAAGCCAGTTACAAAAACAGTGACATAGCTACAGTAGTATTTCAGTTGCATCAGTACCATAATGAGCGTTAATTACATAATTATTTCACACTTCAACTGATTTGCACATGTTGCTCATGATTCTAGCAGCCATAAGGAGAAGTAACATATGAGGAATGATGAAGCTACTTCCTCAAAGGTAGATGTTTTTAAGTAGGGGGAATAGCAGAAAACATGTAGAAATATTGTCCAAATTAAAACATCATTTTTCTGCAAAATCATGACAACTCCTACCAGTTTCAATCATGAATTTCCTTGATTTTCTCTTTAATAGGATGCTTCCCTGGTGAGGCTCAAGCTAGTCTAGTTGTCCACACTAAGATTTCCTGACCTGTTAGGATTAAAAGTGATGTTACTGAAAGCAGGAAGCACAGACAGTGGAATTCATTTTGAGGTTTAACAGTGAATGGAAAACGAAAAGGAGATGCTTTTCACTGAATCCGGCATATTGCAGACTGAAGATTTAGTGTGCATACAGCCATTTCCTCTGGAAATGATGAGTTATTCTACTTAGGTTCAAAAAATTGCAATTGTCTTTGCAAAACAAATCATTAGATTTGCATACAATCTTACTGTGTAACCACATGAAAATAAATTATATTTGCTGCTTGCATTTCTGTTGCAGATTTAATTGATGTAACAGTGCAGAAAACTGAGACAAAATTTTATTTCTTCTGCCTTTTAATTACCATCTGCTAACACAAGATTACATTTCTTAAAGTGACTGGGTCTACCTGCCAGCTGAATTTTTCGCCTGATTTCCTCAAGCTCTGGCAGCTGCCTTCATTATTGGTGAAAATGGCACGGCAAAGCTAGCATGAAAAATGAGGCTAAGCACCTGTCACTTCATTTTTCTGCAAAGAAACAAAGAAAACACATGAAACTTGATGCTCTGCACCATCTATACTCAGCAACAATTTGCTGCAAAGAGAATAAAGCATCAGTTTGTTCTTGAATACAATAACGAGCATGACATATAAAAGCACTTGCAGGAACCTACATATTTATTTATGATAAATGGAAAAAATAGATCTTTGAAACAATACAAGGAAAAAGAGGAAGGAAAGAAACCATGCATCAAAATCTCCTTTATAAGCATTGAATTTCTTTTGTAAAAAGAGCCACCCCCAAAACACAGACCTTCGGGGGATAAGAGCATTACCAATGAACCTCACCCAACAAGCAATAGTGTCAAGCCTCTTATTAATTTCCTCTAGAGTAGATGAAAAGCCTCCCGTTAGACCAAGAATCAGTCAGGTTTGAAGCACATTAAGCCTGTGAATAATCTCACCGCAGTTGCAACGAGTGTTTGGATGGCTTAGCACTTTCTAGAATTCAGGCCTTGATCCCTATGAAAGATAGCTCTCATCTGGTGCATTTTAAGCAGATCCAGGCCAGGGAAGGTAACTGTCTCACTGCAAACAGAAATTTAAGTATCCTCTGAGGACTGTTAGGTTTCAAGATAGGGAGATCCTGCCTGAAGAGAACCCAGGAATGGAAATTATGGAGGAGGGGGGAAAAAAAAAGACATTAAAAGCACATTGTAACAGTTTGTTTCTACCAAATTTTCTGCTTCATCACAAAATAAAAATGATTATGTCAACTGCTCTTTTCTCAGAGCAAAATAACCTGTTTAAGATGCCTGAAGCAGTGCTGATGCAGACAAATTAAAACAGAACTAGATGAGAACCCAAATTCTTATTTAACTAGAACCACCTGAGTCCAAGGTGAGTGCTCCAGCTAATCTGCTCTGCGGCCTCCTTCCCACTCTCATGTAAGTATGGAACTAGAGCAATTCCTGCGATTGTCTGGACAGCACAACAGTGGGTCCCTGAGACAAACTCCTTTAAATGAATGCAAAAACAAGATGAAGAGATGAGCAGACTCTGCAATGGTTCAGTTATAACCTTTGTCTAGCGTGTAGAATATCTAGAACGATCTGCCACCTAGAATAATTTTACCTTTTTTCAAGTACACCAATTGCAAACTGCATATCAAAGAGCACTCTTAGAAATACAATAAAAAGGACCATTTAACTACTAAAATAGTGGGAATTTTCTGGGTGAGAGTTTCCAGTATCAACAGACTACAGAGGTAACTACTTTGTGACAGGATGACTTGCTGATTTTGCTTGGAGATAGTTTTATGTCAGGTTGGATGCACAGAGCAGCACTGTGTATTTTGCAGTGACAGCTGAATCCTGCCAAAGGAGAAAAAAAGAAAAAAAGTATTAACAGAATGTTGAATCGCTATTTCTGCATTTGCTAGTTTTACATGTTTTTCCCCTCTCAAGCATGTTATCTTCTATTCTGCTAAATTTTGAGGGAGTGTTTGTAAAAGATTTCACTGAAGTGTGACAGGAGCTATGAATGATCTTAATCTTACAAATGGTTCAGCAACTGCCTAAGGGAAAGACCTCAAGTTGGCAGATGTCTGTACACAAGGTCACAAAGCGACTGCAACACAAATCTAAGCAAATACTTGATAGGAGTTCTTGACATAATTTTGCCCAAACAGAAGGACTCTCACTGTTCCTAATTTAACCTTTATTTCAATGTCAGTTTTTGCAAACCAGGTAAAACACAAAGCTTTATATTCTGGAAACTGGATTAGTTCCATGCAGTTACCATAGTCATCCTCTAACCCCAGTGATCCATGGGAAGTCAAAACTACCAACCTTGAGCAGAACTTTGAACATCCATCTGAGAAGCATCCAGAATACTCATTCCATGAGATTTTGCTTTTCTACAAAACAGAAGTCATCCAGTTTTCCTTTAGAAATGAACATGCAGATGTATTTTTCCCTTCTACTTTGCTAAAATAATGTTTTTTCCTTCTAAAATCTTAGATCTGCCATTTTAGACATGCTGTAATGAAGAGTTTATGAGATAAATATATACTTTATCCTATCCATATTTATGGAAGGATAATTGATTTTTTTTGCCTGAGAGACTTTGATGAAATGGACTTGGACATCTACTGGAAAACATTAAGAGTTTTATTGTTTTAATTTTTTTTAAGACACTTCTAATTTTTATGAGACTAAGACTGAAATACGGCACCAATTATTAGCATATTTCCGAAGAAATCATTAGCAGTATATTTTAACACTTAAAGCAGTGAAGAGTTCAAACCAGGGTCAGATGACAGTAATGCTATATGGGCTGTTATTAACTTCAATTTTACTATACTCTTTTATAATTAGCATGTTAAAATACAAAGTCCATATTGGGGGGGGGGCAGGGAAGAAAAGATGACATCTGCTTTACTAAGTGTCACATTGCAGTAACCTCATCCAGACTTGCAACATCACATATGGCAATGTAATGTAAGGCCTTGATCTTTTCACAGATCTTACACTAGGTAAGACAGGCAGGATTTGGTCAGCATTTTGGGTGAAAAATTGGCAATTGCAAGTGTTGAAAACACAGAATTTGCAATTCAGTAGGTGGCACTCTTCCCTTGGAGTTGGTACGGTACCAAAACCAGAGCACATTATTAGCTACCAGAGATGTGCCTGTGATGAAGCAGATACTGAAGTGAGACCTTTAATCGGACAAGGAGAAAGATCCCAGAGTATCTTTTCCACAGTATTAGTGCTAATCACAGCATTCTGCTCAAGTTTCCCTTTCAGTAGTTACAGTCCATCAGATTTCTTCCTGACGTTTCAGTAGGAGAAGAATTTGTATGATTTGTGCTGTCCAACACAGCAAATAACAAAAGGGGTGATTTTTTTCCCACCAGGAGACATCTGCAGTGCAGGCTGCTCAAGTCAGGACAACACCCAAACGCTCCAGCTTCCAAAGCTTGCTAGATGAAACTCTAATGAAAAGAAAGTCTGGTCACAACTTTCCTTACAAGTTAATACCTCCTTGAGTGGATTCAATTTTAATTACAACTTATCACTTATGGCATAGCTTTCATTCTTTTTTGATCATTTATATATGAAAAGGAAAACAAAAGAAAAATGCATTTTTCAATCTAAATAATTCTAACAAGGAAGTCCAGATTATTTTATCACCATAAGTAAATAATTTCTATTACCCTAGATAAGACAGGATGTGCAACTAGAAATGCATGTTAGTTTTTATGTACATGATGTGATCAATGTGTGTACACAGTGATGTACATTGTGGTCAATGTACTCAATGAGTTATATACTAGGAACTACTTTGCCATCTATGATTTCTGTCAATCTTTATACAAAATGTAATAGGGTAATTTATTTTATAGATAGCCTTATAGATAGGCTTATATTAAAAGACAGATGAGAACAATTTTTGTATGCAATGCAACAAACAATGAATAATCATCAAAACATAGCATGATTATTTTACTAAATTCAGAGGGAAAATAATCAAGTTTTCTTTATGTTTGCCAGCTGGAGGGTAAGCAAACTTCTTAAGTTTCTTGTAAGCAAGGTTCAACAAAGCACTGATATATACAAATACTGCCTGGAAGCTCTACATCTGTAAGCTTGGGCAAAAGAAACCCCAGACCACATTGTGCATTGAAGCTCTGTGATAAATATCCAGCCAGTGCAACTATATTGAAAACATCAGACAACTATATTGAAAACACCAGATGAGGTTATTACTGGAAGGTTAGCAAGAAAATTTTTGGTTCTGCTAGAATAATTTGCTGGATGAGAAACACAGCATCATTTTTAAACTTATTTTTCCACTGTTAAGGCCTAGAGTTCTGTTTTGTTTCATCTTTAAGTGTTTCAATTTAGCATTTTGCACATTTTTTTCATGTTTAAGAGTCTAATGTCAAAAGAATCCAATGTGCCTATCTGCAAGACAAAAATTACCAGAGTTCTTCATTTTATGAAGTAGATCCCTTTGGAAATAAATACAGTCATATAATTCTGAAGCCAGAAGGCACAATCCCTATCATTTAGCCTCGCTGTTACACAGCACAAGCCAAGGATGCTCTTCCAATTATTGCTGCATCAGGCCCATCATTCCAGACTGGACTATGGCAGCTCTTTCACAAGGATGTGCAGCCTTTGAGGGAAACAAGAAAGAACTCACAGAGAGAAAATAAGAACCTGTTACTGTTTCAATAGTTATTTACCTCTACAACTAAAAAACTGTGCCCTAGCCCTGCTTCCCAACCTAATTCTGGCCCAAGCTTTATCCCCAAACCAGTAGCCTCTCTGCCCCAGTCCTGGGCCCTAGCCATTCACCACTGCTGGTACCAGCCATCATCAGCCCTGATCCAAGAAGCCAAAACACCTTTTCATTTCCAAACCATAGGCACAAACCTCACACGAGCCTTAAATGATCCCTACTCGCTCCAGAGTTAGGATTTGGCCCTAAGCAACTGCTCTTTTGGGGCATCTTGTGGGACCTTCCATGATCCAGCACAAAGCAAAATATTCAGCCTGTTATTTGCCAGACTGTAGGGCTTACCCCAGTGCCACCATTTCCCTCATGCTGCGCTACTCTGTAAGGCCTACATGTCACACAGCAAAACACAAACTCCTCACTTGTATTGTCATCCTCTTGGGCCTGCAAAGCTTTCATTACACACTCCTAAATCATTTCTGTGATAATCCTAATATCTCCTAGAGTTGGCAGAGGCCCACCTCAAAACTATGAGGCTCTAAAAATACAAGATACCATGTTACCCCAGTTATGTGGACCATCACCCCAGGCAAAACACACAAAATCTGAAAAAGAGATGGTATTAACATGGGAGAATTGCTTATAGTCAATTCAACTGCATCTAACTGCGGTTAGAGAAAAGTTTAGGACAACGGAAGCCAAAAGACTAAATGTTTTCCATAGACATTGAGTATCAACGGGTAGTGAAAGACTGACTCACCAGTCTTCAGTGGTTAGCAGAGCTCTTCCCAGCAGAGCTGTCCTCCCTTCCCAGTTTTAAACACTGTTCCGGTATTCTCTCACCCTTTCCTGACTATTTTCATGTATTCAAAGAGATGCGGCCCAGATTCTGCACCAGCAACATAAGGCAAGAAAAAAATAAGGTTTGTTCTGCCCAGAGGAAGGTTCAAGCATTCTCTGACTCTCTTTTTGGAAAGATTTTGACTATATTTGCATTTTTTCTAACCAAGCTCCTAAATTGCAAAACCTGACCTAAAGCATCTCTCACTGAGTTACCAAGAAAAAGCCAACTAATTTTCTGAAATGTATCAGGTGCAGACCCTTCCTTTCAATAGCAAATGTACAGATACACATGTGAAATGTGCTGAAAATACAGCATGAAGATCAAAAACTGAGGAGGTCTTAAGACATTTGCTGTCCATATGCAACATGATTATCTAATATCAACCCAGTCTTTCCCAGAGAAATCAATTTTAGGCCGTGTGCTAAGTTTGTATTTTATTAATTACCCCAAAGAGCTGAAAGTGCCTATGTTCTACTGTGCTGAACCATTTAATGTCATTTTAAACTGATGAAATCTTTTAGATGTGAAACCTTTCTAAGTACGACAGACTTTTATAGCAGCTGTGGGAAAATTACTTGGTAAAAAGGACAGAAGAAAGATCTAGGACTCCACAAGTAATGTGAAATGTCTGTGTTTCAAAAGTATTTTCTGCTTCCATAAAATAGGTGGCATTACGAAAAGAAGCAGAAGGCAGGACTTATTTCAACACTGTTACATTGATAATCTGTATTACAGGAAATACTGTGCGCAAAAGAATAATTTGTCTAAAGCGGTACTGCTAAAAATTTGAGTGGAAAATTGTATTTAGGAGACTGCATGGAGCTTGGTGTAAATAGCAATTTATGTCAGGGCTTATATTGAAGGCCATTGTATGTGTGGTTTTTTTTTTTTTTTTAAAGCATAATCATACTAAACATGTTGACTTTATCAGTAGAGAACATACTAGCAATATTTAATAGCTAGCTATATTGTAGTCCTATGTCAAATTCAAATCTAGGAGGAAAGAAAAAAAAAGCACTTGTCAAAGATTTTCCATTAGCTCATTTATATAAAAGGTAATTCTGAAATAAAACAACTTTTGTGGTAGCTCAATCATACTACACTGCATATTTAGGTGTGTATCAAAAATTTGTGAAAAACTATAGACAGGCACTACATATCAAATCAGAATAAAGTTATCTTATAAAACCAAGCCTTTTCTGAAGCTGAGTGAAGGTCAGCAAAGTACCACCAACCAGCTGGCAATTTCTGGAGCAGTGCTTTCCTCTTCAAAGACCATTTTCTCCTCCTCCTTACCTGTGCATTCTTCACTCTGATAACTCCATTTTCTTTGCGTGTCTCTTTCTTCCAGATACTGCTGAACATGAAACACATGATAAAAAACACTTGTCAAATAACACATCATTTGCAGACTTCAACTCAAATAACGGTCTGCATTCAAAGTTTTGCCCCTACAAATAAGGCAGCTGAGGACCAGCTCTCTCTCAAATGACTTAGAGTTTCTTTTTTCTTTCCCCAATTTTTAATTCCTTCACATAACTTCGCCAAGATGTCCTCACCAAGTCCCTCAGTAGGAATGCTCAGCTGAGCATCAGAGGCCACCATATCACTTATCTTTCTGTCCTTACATTATTCCACCTGTAAGAATAAATTTATAAGCATACTGTGCATTCCTGAGAGGTAAATTCTTGTAACACAAAATATTATTTAGCACCATGTATCATCACTGTACATACTGCAAGGTTTATTTACTCTACAGTTGACTTTTAATACAAGATCAACACAAACTTTTTTCCAAACACCCTTTAAGTTTCTGTTACAAATATATCCCTGTATTTATACCACTACTTTTAATTTACAGCTGTTGTCTTTCACTGAAGTCCAACCTCTGCCTTGCTTTCTATCTACATGCAAGTCACTTTCACAGTTCTATAAAGCATTATCTCATTATTCTGTCTCTCACTACTGAACATTTTCAGATCCTCTGTGTGAAAGACGAGATATAAATTGAATTGGAATACATGATGCTAAGTCCTGAACTTAAACAGACTACACTCACAGTGCATATGTAATTTGACAGCTACGGGCTATACTTTCATGACATACTTCAAAAGGATTAATGTAAAGGAATTAAAGCTCCAACCACTCTGGGTAGCCTGACATAGACACTGGACTCACAGACTTATAGTCCTGGGTTGTTATTAACCAATCTGACAAAACAGAACTGGGGTGATTACTCGTTATATCATGTTGTAGAACCAGCCTTCAAAGTTTCTGTCTACTAAATCCAGGTAGCAGCCATGTCAGCTGCCTTCAGTGATACAACATGAAAAAAGCATTCGTAAAATCCATACATTTCTGTCAAAGACAACACCAGGAGCATTTCTAAGAAGGGAAACAGTATTACGGAGTTTTGTGTGTTGACCTTGATAAAGCTAAACTGAGTAAGTGTGAAACTTAGAAGTTCAAATTTTATTCTACGGCAAATTTGGAAGGAGTGGAAATACCGAAGATGCAGTTTGACATATGGAATAGGGAAGATTCCAGCCGGCTGTGTGCGGTTCAGCAAAACTACAGTACGTTCTCTCTGACTTCTAATTTCCACTGGTATTTCACTAGCTTAAAATAGGGGCATAGAGATACAAGCAACTTTGTGCATCAACCCTGCAAATACATGTTACGGTCATATTGTCAGAATAGCAAGTGTTACATCCTATATAAATGTTTATAGATTTAAGATTTATAATTGTTTTGCTTTAAGGGGAGGGGAAAAAAAAGCCACAGAAGTGGTTCAGATTAACTTTTGTTAACTTTATGTGCCAAGATGTGGTTTTAAATCTATGTTCCTCCATGTGGTCTTTAATCAAAAAATAAACTAGTATTAAACGAACATGAAGAATTAACAATTAACATTTTATATATTATTACTCTTTGTATCACTAATAAAGAAGTCTAAGATTTGAATATGAAATTACTAAAGCAACTTTTATTTTTCAATAATAAAAGAAACATTAAAACTGATCAAATTTTAGATAGTGAACATATAAAATTTTCAGAGACCCGCTAAGTCATCGTAATTGCTCAGTTTCACAGTGCGCCTTCTTCTGTGCTGGCAGTAACAAAATTTCACTTATATTCTGCCTTTTTGGCTGCTAGAAATGAATGTCTTGAGGTCTACATTAATACTCAACAGTGGTGAAAATTATTTTTCACTGTGGTAGAGCTCAGGAGCATAAATCTGAAAAAAATATATTTTTAAACACTGTGAAGCAACTGTATTAAGACAATCTCTGAGTGCCCCTGAATAGAGCTGTGGCATGTATCATGTATTTCCCCTAACCAATCAGCCTCGTCTCTTTAATGACATGTTGTGCATGATCTGCTCCTTCATTTTGCATAGATGAAGTAGTATGATTGGGAGTTATTCTGTATGAAGATTTAGATTACAAATTATAGATATTTTTATGCCAGAAAAGCAAAACACTTGTTTCTTCCTTTTTCTTACTCAAGACTGCATTGGAAAGTGATGTTTTATTTTGTTTTGTTTTCCCTCCTCTAGACTCCACTAACATAATAATGGTAAAGCTGTCTTAATAACGTAGGAAGAATTTAGCTAAGAGCAACAGCAATCTTGAAGTGGATTCAATCCTTTCATTGAACCTCCACTAAAAATAATTTAGCTCAGGTAAAGTTTGACATTTTACATCAAGCCTCCATTTAGAAGCTATTTACCCACAAGCAAATAGACTTGAAATCCTCAAAGTATATAATGAGATCCAGAACAGAATAAATATTTTTAAAAAGAACCAAAGAAAGATGACATGCAAGATGGAAAGTACAAATATTTCTAGGAATATTTAATGTAATTATCAGCCAGCTTTGTATTTTAATGTTCTACCTTTAGAGAAAAGCATAAAACACATGCCATAAAGAAACAATCCCATTTATTCCACTAATAATTTGCAACCTGCTTCCATTTTATGAGCATGCACATAAATGTATTCAGTTAACATGAATTACATATGCATATCTGAACGTTCATGAACCATTCCTAACAGCTTGAGATTACTGCAGATCTAATATCCCAGAAGTTATCCATAAGCATGTATATGAAAGCAGCAAAACTTAATGCTGTGCCACCTCTGCCTCTTTCTGCTTAACATGGCAGAGGAAAAGCAGTTTGAACCTTCAGTTCTGGTGCTCCAAATGGGTGGTCTTTCAGCTTGCTCAAGGACTGCTGCAAGGAACATGGGATCCTGCCTTCAGAGTCATGAGTGCCACTGAAAGATCATCCTGCATGCAGGATTTATGTAGCCATTTGACAGTTTCCCATGGAGAAATTAAAGAATCAGGGGATGCTCAGATAAGACAGCTAGATGGTCTAAGAAAGGAGCATGATATGAGAGACCTATGTTGCTTGGACAAGTTATATTTAAATATGCGTGGGACTGGTAAATAATGAAACACTAATTGGATGTGTTAGCTTCTAGATCCATTATTATTATTTTCTAAAACTCATTCATTTTGTAGCCTGAGCATTGAAAAGAGAAAGGTTCAAAAATTAATCTCTTAACTGAGTATTCAAGATAATTTATACAGATTTCTGGCCCTCTAGAAGAGCTTGGCAGATAAACCTAGTGTTAATCCTGCTCTACGCTGCACACAGCGCTCAGCCTGACCCACAGACACAAACCCGTTGCAGAGCTGCTCTACCCTCCCAGGAGCAGAGAAGCAACAAATTCAGGGGAAGCACAAACTAGAGGAATATTGTATCTTTAACAGTATCATTACTAACAAAAGGCAAACTGACAGATATATAGAGACTGTATCTGAATTGTACAAAGGCTTGACACTAGCGACCTGGATCTACACCCAGGCTGTGACCAACCCAACACCATGGACACATATTGGTGCGGACACATATTGGTGCCAGTCACCAGGAAATTACTACTCCCAGGAGTGAGGTGGAGGGAGGAGAAGAATTCTGGCAGAGCTGTTTCTCCAACTCAAAGTGTGTCTTTGGACAAGTCAATAGGTCCTGCTCAGTACCTGAAGTCATAGCTACCTCTTTGCATTTATTATTTTAATAATGTTATTTTAAAAGTTAATTTATTTTATGAATAGCGTAATATTTTCTCAAAAGCTAAGAAATATCCCACTTGCTCTCAATGAATGCATATGTGAAACTGAAATATCCCTGAGCAAACATCTTCCATTACAAACTTCCATATATTCACAATGAACATGAAGCAGTGTCCCACTTTCAGAGCTTGTCCTGTACAAGAAAGCTGATTCCCTAAGGGTTGTCCACATAATATGAAACCACTTTTATTTTTCTTTGAGAAAAGGGATAGCAGTGCATTTTAGATAACCGGATGAAGTACCACAAGAGCCGTTATCATAACCAACTCCTGCTGTAAGGTACAAGTAATAGTTAAAAATCTCTTTGCTAAAACAAATGTGGCCTCAAACTCAACTATAGCTTGTCACAGGCCAAAACAGGGACATAAAAGCTCAGTCAGGAATCTGAATTATGCAAAAGATGATTTGTTTGACTGGTGTGTGGGTGTGACAAGTAGGACAACAGAAGCACCACAGGCAAGCAGATTTTTGAAAGAAAATCCAGATGAAGGCTGGGCAAATGTGCGATGCAGCACTGAGAAAATCCTAGACAGAGCTTTTGGGCCTAAGTACCAGCTGAAAACAATCTCCTGCTGTTTGATCCTCCCATGCTTAAGGAAAAGGTACTTGGCACATCTCTTGAAACAAACAGGATTACATGAAAGACCTTTGTCTTTAGTACCAAATTCTCCTCTTAACTGGAACAAACTTGTGAAACTGAAAACTCCACTAACTCAAGAAAAGTTGCAATAGTTTTTGGAAAAGCCTCCCAGTATTCTCATTAACAACATATGCACCCTAGCAACTAAGTGGCCATTGAGTTTCGACAGTTGAAAAAATAAAATTTCAGACTAGAATTTTTACCAGGAATCTGTAAAGACACCCATTCAGGATGTAACTCCATGAAATTTCATAACACATTACAGTAAAAAAACATTTCTGGATGCCTATTCCATGTTGATAGCTCAAGACATATAAGCTCTTTCCTAAAAATCTGATTTCTGCACATCTGTGGGATATTCTGGGTCTGATAATGAATACAAAGCTATTTTAAACAGAAGATCACATTTCCAGTCAGGCAACTAAGTATACGTAATATAATGCTGCCACTCCAGTCTTTCTTTGAAGAACCTGGATGGAGAAGAAATGCAAAGCCATAGTCTAAGAAATAAACTGCGATACTTCTGAGTAACATGGTGAATTACGTAGCCAGAATGTGGAATTTTTTGATTATGTAACATGCCAAAGGTTGATCTAATTCACTTCCCATTTCAGATCGTGACCCTGCTCCATGAACGAGGTCTTCCTTGAAAGTCTTTCCTTGAAAGGAAAGAATAACCATCCTGGTTAGTTTGCTTCCATGTTAAATCTCATTTGTGCATCAAAAAACAGCCAAGAGTGGCAGCAGAGCCCACTCCATGCACACCCTCATGATCAGGTGGGCAGAATCCTTCTTTTACTTGCTAAAAGCTGAGCCGTCCTGACCCCTATGGAGGTGCACTCATTCCTTTCTTCTTAGCCTCACACTTCTATTTGATTTTGGAAATGGAGCCAGTTTTTCTTTCAGTTTTAATGGATTCTGAAATCAATAGAAAAATGCCCATCTGTAATAGCTGCTAATTTAGGTCCTAATCTGTATTAGTCCAGACAAGAACTTTCTTTGGCTGTCTTACTTTGAGGGAAACAGTACAAAACACAAAAATGAAAAAGGGTGAGATTTATCTAAGAAGTGGCAGCAGCTAAACTGCCTCAGCTAATGCAGCTGCTGACATTTCCAGCTATTCACTGCATTCCTCCCTAGGGAGGATAAAGCTAAAAGAAACTACTTAGTATGAAACTACTGGATGTCCATTAAAAATCATTCTAGTGGTGAAGATGAAGAGGCTCATTGGCAAAATACTCCTTGTATAAATCTAAAAACAACATTAAAAGCCATCCAAAAAGGAGGCAGTTAAATAGATTCTTTCACACAGAGAACCAGCAATATGGGAGGCTAAAATAGATTGTGTAGGGGAAAAAATTACCTTTGATTTAAACCACTGATAAAGAAATTTCTCAGTTAAGGTCTGCATAATGCTGGAGAATGACATTTTTCACACACACACACACACACAAAAGGAAAGAAAAGATTAAAAAAAATAGATGCTAGAAAATACAATTCAAAGAAAAGCTTTAGAAGCAGTATTCAAAGAATTTGAGGAAATGGTAGATCACTTCATACATTACCACCTGTTATGCAGGATAACAGAAAGAAAACAAAAAGCTCTTCATTAATGAAAGCTGTGATTTAAAGATTCACTCAAGTCAAACTGTATGGAAATTCTGGGATGGTAGCAACACCTCAGGCAAAGGAATCTTATTACGAAATTAATGGAGCTGTGGTTACTTATACTAATTGAGGATAAAGTTTCCTTGAATGTCTTTTGATATTCTAACAACTAACCTATGAAACAGGCTGTGTGGTTTTAAGCAGCAGAGATTTGTGAGATGCCAATGCTGCTGTGTCTTCCAGTGGACACTTGCAGCAGCATCCTGCTCCCTGGAGACACTGAGCACCAGGTCCACTCTCCTCTATCACATGGCACTGCAGTTTGGTAACCCCTCAGGAGCCAAAGCAAGGTCAGTACCCTCAGTATCCCAGGCTCTGTAAAGAAAAACACTGGTAGTTTTTTCCCCACAGAGCTCCAAAACTTCAAGCATATCTAGAAATTGGTCTTGTTTGGAATAACACTCCAAACTGCATGGAGTAAGAATGGACAAGTGCTGCCAGAAGGTCCTAATTTGCTTTCAAAGTAGATATCATCTCAGCCCTGTCTTTAATTTACTGGTTATCCCCTCTCTAGATATTTTACAGATTCAAACAAGGTAATATGGTCTCTTGCTTGACCAATTCTTCTTACAGCACGTTTCTAATGGGTGTTCACTGCCCACCATTTCATTGAAGTTTGGAGAATGCAACAAAGCTATGTGAGTTGCACTGTTCAGATTTAAAACTTGTATTACAGATCCATCCTCTACCCACCACCTCCATAACCAGACAGTTAGCGAGGGCTTTTACTGAACTATAAGAGCTGGACAGAAAAATATTTCTTTTAGCTCATGACACAAGCCTAAAGTTAAAAGCCAAATGAAAAATAGATTAGACATAAGCAGGGATCTTTGTCAGCACTTTGAATGCCATTTCAGCAAACTGAGCAGAAATCAGATACATATATATGGAGAACAGGGGTAAGGAAAACATTGCAATTTGTTTTCAAAAATCTGGTTTTCTCTGCTCTGTTGAAATGAAAGCACAAGCAGCAGCAACTCCATGCCTACGCTTGTTATTGCCTACTCAAGAATCAAGTGCTCTTTCAGTCAAGACGTGATTGTTGGAAAGAAAATAAACTGTCAACTGGCGAGGCTTGTTATCAAGCTGGAAAGTGAGAAAGGGTTGCTTGCTGCTGCTGCTACTTCGGGGATTTCATCAAGAGAGCTTCCAGAAGTATATTCTTCTGTTAGAATCCTTGAAGTAATTCTCTTAGAGGAATAGCATCTAACCACTGCAATGAGGTCTGTGTCAAGCAGCACCCCAGGCTTGGCTGTGCTAGAGCCCTCATCTTTGTAATTGAGACAACAAGGTCCAAGAGAGGCAAAATTGAGTTCCAGAAGCTCCCAGTGCTGCTCCCCGTTGGTCAGTGCTCTGTTTTGACACCATACAAAGTCACTTACTCCTTCGGCTGTTCAGTTTCCCCATCTGCAAGACATGACCAATATCACCCTTTTAATGACACACAATGAGGTCAGAGATATCTATTTACACAAGCTAATTTGCAACAAATTAGTGTGGCATTTGACCCAACCTAATGTTCTCTATCTCCTGCAAGTAGCCTTCCCTGAGCTGTAACCCATTTTCCCTCTCTGAACAGCAGTTACTCTTGCGCATCTTTTTTTACAGTATTTATGTTTAGAGGAGGACAAAGGAAGAGACTTCTCCCCCTGCCCATCTCAGCTCTTCACATAACACCATATTTGGAGCATTTTACTAACACAGCTAATGGTCCTGCTTTTTTTCTTGACTCTTTGCAACTAAAAGTATCTGTAGGGCTTCCTTCCATGTTCAGAGAAGATAGCAGGAGCAGCATTTGTTTTGGCTTGGCAGTCTTCCAAGGTTTGCAAAGCCGAAAGCTAAATGCAGGTATTAATGCCCAGGTGAGACCCTTTCAGAGTTACTTACTCTGTGGCAGTGTAGGGTGAGGGCACACAAGGGAACAGCAACCTAAACCCAATTTCCACACTTAAAGCACAATCCTGGTCCTGCAAAGCAGGCCCACACAAGCGGCTGTCCCCACATTAACAGAATGAAAGAAGAAAGAGAGAAACACAAGCACAGACAGTTCCTGCACTCGCTCATCAAAGAGCAACAAGACTAATTAGAGCCCTCAGTAACCTTCATAGCTACTTTTTAAAAACTGAATGCCTTCAATCACTGCAATTACTTCTAATAACAACAAAGATCAAAAAGGTGTGCAGAAGATATCAGAACTAGTACCCTCTTGTGGCATCAATCCACAGCATTTACTTTCAGAGGAAAAAAGTTAGAAAGGAAGCAAAAGAAAGAAAAGTGAAAAGAGAATGCAATGGTAATAACCCCAGAGTGAAGAAATGTATTCATGCTCTTGATATCTGAATTAGAGCTAGGGAATCCTTACAGACATACTTTTGTTAGGAAGTGTCAATTTGTTGAAATCAAGACACATCATAGAAAAATATACATTTCTATAAACTTCTCCTGAAAAACCCAGTGGAAAAGCACCTGCTAGGCTACCTCTTGGAGTACAGCAGAAGCTTAGCTTTCCACAACTTTAAAACTGAGATTACTATATTCTGTGAATAGCAATACACTTACATATCCTAGAGCTTGCAGGCTAGACAGGAGGAAGGTGGTTGCTCAGGGACCTCCTGTTCAAGACGAGGTTCACCGGCGCCAAGCCATGACACGGTGCTACACTGATTCTCCACGCTCGGACAGCATGCCACAGCATTGCTCGGAGGTTAAGTAGTCCTAGGAGCTGTTTTTTACTTTGAAAGAAGATAAAGCGTTTTGATTTTTACTGCTTGTGTTTTCAAGACATTGGAATTTCCCTCCAAACAGGAATGTCAAGTTCCTTGCATTGCATCTGAATTACTTGTCAAGAAGAAAACAAGCCATTAAATATAGCTAATGCGGTTATGAAAGCGTATTGACAGGACTAATTTATTTGCAGCAATGAGATTTATAGACCATGTATACTAAACATATATAGAGAAGATCAGCTATTCCTCAACGAATAACACTTGGAGGAACCAGCACCCAAGCTTTAAACTAAAGACCAGCCTGCATGATCATTGCTAAACAGCAGCTCCTTGGTCCGTAACTGTCACACGTGTATGATAGTCACCTGAGGATAAACCCCCAAAAGGCTAGAGCTTGCTGTGCCCCTGTGCTTACCACTTAGTTCTGGCTGTAGCTACAGCAGGGGACTACAAATGTTGCTATTCTAAACAAGTCAGAGTGATGGGACTGCAATGAAAACTACTTTGAACAGTGCAACTAATAACTCAAAAAAAGACAGGAGCAATTGCATTACATTTCTCTTATTAGTTGTTGATGAAACAGTCTTCAACAAGACCTACACATGAAGTGCCTACATATCAGTTACTAATTTTTCAAGGTTATACTAATATTAAAAATAAACCTTCTGAATAATTTAAGAGTATCAACCTCAGACAACATCCTTATTAAATGTGAAGGGGAAAAGAGAAAAGATGACTTCCATGGACCAGATCAACTCATACATAATATAGGTTGGTATCAGCATAGTGCCATATATGGAACACAACACCGAAGAGCCCCCGGGAAGAAAAAAAACTTAATTTTACTCTGGATTTAGCCCAATGCATTTTTTTTTGAATGTGTGTGATTAAATACTGTGAATGAGAGAATATTATATGCAAAAATTAGAATACTCAGAGCCAAAATGCAGATCAGATGCAGCACAGATTTTAGTGTAAAGCTCTGCATGGTTTAGCAAGAAGTCATACAGAAGGTTACACCAAAGATTCATTTATCCTGGTATCCTGTCTCTGGCAATGGCCAAAACGGATGCTTAAGGAAAGCATATGAACAGAGAAGAAGGCCATGTGCTGCCAATTCTCAGCAAACCTGCAGATAGAAACTTCCTGAGCTGGAAGTGGGTCTCACATTGGTGTCTTTAATGGCACTTTATGAACTGTTCTTCTATGTATTTATCTAATCACTTCACAAAACCATTTGTATTTTGGCATCTGCAACATCCTGTGGCAATAGCTTCCACAACTTAATTATGTGTTGCCTGATTATTTCACTTTTTTTGTGTGTGTGTCTGGTGAGAAACAATAAATTATCACTATCTTTCACTCTCTTCATGTCACTCTTGACTTCATGTAGTTCCAGTATATCTTGCTCCCCCCTCATTAGTCACTTCTCAAAACCAGAAGGACCTAAATTATCGAATCTCTTCTTGCACATGAGCTATCCCATCCCTCTGATCATCTCTGTCCCATTCTTTTGCACTTATTCAACTCCCATTACATCACCTTTGGGATAGGGTAGCTGCAATTGCACAGAGCATTCACAATGAAGTTACATCATTTATTTTATTCTAAATGTGGAAAACATTCAGAAGTACATTTATATGTCCTAATGCATTTTACAGCATGCCCCAGTTGCCCCTATTCAGCTGGCACAGTGTGGGAGTTGTGTGTGCTGTCCCCAGTATAGTTCTACACATCTACTACTCTTTCACTTGTGCTCTGACAATATCTCATCTTTCTTCTTTTCCCCAATACCTTTTGACCTCCGATACTAGATAGAAGATCCCTGCCCCACCTCTCTGAGTCTTAGGAAAGTATGTGTTTTTCTCTCCCCTTGTTCAAGTACCATGCACTTTCCCAGGCTTATGTGCTACATAATTTTTACTGTTGTCTTCCTATATCCTGCTCCTCTCGGCCTCAACTTAGCAGCTGAAGGCAGAAGTTCAGCTTCAGAAACACTCAGGCATTTTAAAATAAAGTTTTATTTATCAATATACCACAAAGCATTTTGTCTTAAGTAGTAAAGCTAAATAAGACATATTCAGATACATTCCTCCTAAATGCAGGTACTTAAATTAGGCATGCAAATTATGAGCCTAGTTATACACACCTCTCTCAACCTTATGGAGAAAATAAGTTACCCTCAGGGTCACACTCAGCTCCTACAAGGGTCAAATTACCCTTTGGAGATGCTTGCTTCTTATTCACTATATTGAGAATCTAGGACGCCTACGATCCTAAATATAACCTCTCAGTTAAGTGAGATGAGATTACTCTGGGATTTCATATTCCTAGGACAAATCAGGCTGGGGTTATATGAAAACAGAACAGAGATGAAGCCAAAACTGCTCCACCCCAATGCCCCAAATCCCACAGCCAACACTAAAATTTTAAAACAAAACCCATTTCCTATGTGGATTCTGCATAGCTGGAGTGAGTCCATATGAAAGTTATAGGATGCTGTGCCAACCAGTTCCCAGGGCGTTAATTTCTTATGTGAATAATTGCCAAATAGGGAAATTCTTTGGAACTTCAGCTATCAGCTTTCTAGTCTCCCCACAAACCGGTACAGGATGTGCTTTTCAAAATGGCCTAACTTAGGATCCAAAATGCTTCCTCGTGGCATGTCTTTCTTTTCAGCAGCACATAGCTGCAGATCCAGGAAAAAACAGCAAAGCCACCAGCATCTGCACACGCGCTCCTTTTGCTGAGTGTTGAGCAGTTCCTACAGTTGAATTTCATTTCTTTTCTAGGTTTGCCAGTCTTCTAGTGTTGCTTTAATGCAATTGCCTGGTTGTTAGCAAAACACTTATTGCCAACTGTTTCCTTGAACCAGCCTCATATTTCAGATTGAGGCAATAAAAACCAAACCTCAAGACACTCTCTCACACACACAAATATGCACACACCAATTGGTTCTAGCTAGTACTTGTTTCGTTTTTATTTTCACTTCATTTTTTCATCATGACTGTAAACCAAAATAAACCAAACAAAGGCAGTGAAACCACAAAGAGCAATGCTCATGCAAGACTTCACTCTAAGTCTCCAAGGGGAAGAACTACTCAGAGTTTCTAGGCAAGGGGAGCCTGATCTTTCACCAGCATGTCTATACACCCATGATAGCTGAGAACGCACTTGCTTGCGAGGTTTTACACATGGATCTGGAGCATTAACTCTTGTTAGAGGCTGAGGAAAGTTAAGACAAACTGTTTATGTCTTTCTTTTTAAACAGGATGACCAGAAAGAGATGAAAAGAGGAATTTAAATTAGTCAAAACAAGAGTCAAGGTAGTCTGCCTTGCAGTACTTTATCTGAGAGTACAGAAGGATTCAGTAAAATCTCAGATTCAAAAATGCTCACTCCAATGGGAGTCAACATCCAAAATTCTTCGAGAGAGATGCTACATGTGAATGTTTACCTTTCCTGTACTTTGGATATGAAGAAGGAACATTATGCATCCCTAGTTTCTCTAAGACTACCCTTACCATCTACTACTTGTTTACATGGTAGGTCTTTTTGTCATTACTGTGCTACCTTTGATTTACTCACACCACATATCCCAAAACTTAATTCAGAAGAAAAACACCCTTAGCATTTTTCCACGTCTCTTTCTCAAATGGATGTAGTTAATTTTACTCTACAATTGCTTCTTGCCAAAGGGAATTTGTAGTAAATATATATGCTCAAAATGAGGCTGAATTATTCAGTTTATTCACAGAACAAGAAATGACCATGTAAGCTTACCTGGTATACTGGGCCCTAGGAGTAGAGTTCCTTGAAGAATGGTGCTTCTCAGTGGGTCTTCAGCTGCCCTTAATACTGTGACAGTCAATGGTGATTCTTGGGACATGGGCCAATGTTTACTACAATTTAACCCAGGTCACACCACCTTGCACGTAAAAGGCAAGAAAGACAACATTGTTAATAAGTCATATGATGTAAATACTGGCCAGAACTACTATATATTTATTAATGTTACTATATCATCTGATATAGAAGATAAGATTTTTTTCATTAATTTTAAAACCTACATGCTTACTTTTTAAAAAATATATTTATTTATTAACATGTATCCCTAACCAAATCACTGGCATTTAATTTAGAATAGCAAACATGATGAGAATAGTGACATTAAAGTGTGACTCCAGATTTCTCTGCATTAGTCAGCATGGTGCACACAGAGACTAAATGTTAAGGAAAAACAACAACACCCCAGGTGCACAGCAAAGGACTTCGGCTGCCTCTTAGTTGCCTCTGAACAGGCAGTCAGTGCTTTGTTATAGAGCTTGTGTACAGCAGTCAAATCTTCAGTTTTTACAGTCAGGCCATCTGACTAACATACAAGTAACTCAGCGTGTGTCCTGTGCCTAACTGGAGAAGCCGACAACTCAAAGAACTTGTGCAGGGTGTTGAGGAGTCAAATCTAACTGCAGAGAAGCCATGATTGTCTCTAAACACGAGCAATGCCTGAAGTAGCTCTTAACAGTAGAAAAATAAGTGATTCACACACCAACTGACAGCACATTATCTCCCCTGCTAATGTCTGTGATCTCAACTCTTGGACTCATGCCTTCACACTATGCTAGAGGCCACTGGGACTCCAAAGCAAAGGAGCATGATCTAGCCTTTTGTGAAGAGTATTTTTTCCTCTTGGTAAGTAAATAGAAAACACACACACATATATAACCCCTTTCATTCTAGTTCAGAAAACCCAAAATTGTTGGTAGCATTATCTGAAGTAGCACAACACGCTCCTTCGCATATATATATTTTTCCTATCCCATGTCATCACCGATAGTCTCTCATCTTAAGTTATCGTTTCTCACTCAATTTTCCCCAAAAGTCAACAACCACTTTCCCTATCTTTGCTATTCCCTCAGACTCATGGTCCCATAATAGCAAAATCTTTAGAAGAAGCATTCCTTTCCCCCACTTTTCCTCGCAGGTTGGCCACAATTTAGTCTATTGAGCTATTGACAAAACATATTTGTCTTGTTTGTCATTTTGGAAAGTGCTTATGTGAGGGAATAGAGGAAGATGTAGCATTTTCTGAAACAGCTGCTCACATGTCCACAGATATAAGAGGTTCTTTCCTATAGTAAAGGACTTCCCCAGTCACAGCTTAACTGGTTAAACAGATTTGGATGTGGCTTGACAGGTCTCCTCTGCATCATTCTCACACAGCATTACAGAAGGCTCACTCCTCCCAGGCGAGCCCAGCAAATCCCTTTTCTCTACTCTGAGCCTCTTCTGGGAGAGGAACAAAGGTCTGGGCTGAAAACACAAACACTCAGCCTCATGATGTGCTGTTCCCACAAATTTGGTCCTCTCTCGTCAACACACACCAGTAGGCAAAAGCTGGATTCTTGGCCAAAAACAGAGAAATGCATTTTTAACTCCCTTGCCATATCCACTCCATCTATACTGATCCAACTATCCAAATTTGGATTTTAAAAGCACCTCAAAAGGAATGGATGATATACATGTGACTTTACACACACTGTGAATTTGCTCCCTTTTTATTAGAAGGCTGTTTCAAAAATGGCTAGGGCTAAATTCCAAGATGTATAAAACCTGATCTTGGAAGATATGTGAGCACATCTTCCCTAAAGAAGATTTATAACTGGGTAGGTAAATGCGTCCATTTAAGTGAGCACACTAAGCATGCAGATGAAAGGGACATACTGAAATAATTGAAAATGTAAGAAGCACGATAGTGCTTGGAGCAGAGCTTTGGACACACACTTTTAGCAATGATTAAGGCCGTGGAACTGTGCCCATCATAACAATAACTGAAGTCAGATGAGGGATGCTTGTAGACAGGCCTGCGCGTACAGTCTGGCTCTCGCACATGCACTAGATATTCATTCTGATCTCAGCGGGAAAGCATGTGTTTGCAGAGCTGGCTCGGGCTGCACAAAGTTAAACTCTTTATTAAATCTTCTAGTTGGCAGTAGTCAGCAACAACTTTCAAGTGTGCTAAAAAAGTTTATTTTTGAAATCCAGATTTATACAGCGGAGCACAGCACATGTTTTCTGAATCAATGTTTCCCCCTCCTCCTTCCCTGTGGAGACCAGGACTGCAATTTTTCCAGAGCTGTTTGAGATTAATATTGTAGACCCCCCTTTCAGAAATTCCAATTTTTAACTAGCTACAATTCCTGCAGTGCAACCATTTACTACTCCTGGCACTGTTCTTAATCTAAGTTTGAGTTTTAGATCATTCCACAGTCAAGTGAAGCACTTAATTCTGGATGAAGGGGCACTTTCAGCAAGCCAAGGTACATCCCACCATGAGAGACTAAAGCTATCTAAGTGCAGACTGCTATAGATAATTATATCTAGAGAAGTGTTAATTGCTTCACATCCCCGGTTGTTTTACATCAGCCAGGAATACCTAACGGAATTTCATTATGAGAGGGCATTTGCATGACAGAGATCTTCAAGTTGCTATATTTGCCCACGGCCTCTCCAAAACTGCACGTTTGTGCAAGCTGCAAGGCACTTCTGTCTAGGGTTTTGCTCTCCCCTGATAACCATTCATTTTTATACCATTTTGGTATCAAGACAAGTACTTGAGAGGAGGTCTGGCTGGCAATGTACTAGGGCATTCGTTTGCCCCTCGATCCTACTCCTGCGGAGTGGTGACCAAAGCAGCAGCAGAAGGTCCCAGCCCCAGCGGCTGGAGAGGCAGAAAGACCAGGAGCGAAAGGCTCCGTCCCAGCCCCTGTCACTAGGGCTGCTCCTTCCCGCTGCCAGGGGAGCTGCCAGGCAAAGCAAACCCTGCTGGGCACCGGTCACCGGGCTGGAGCGCCCTGAGCTCCTCACAGCACTTCACACTTAGCTTTTAAACTCTCATTTAAACAAGTTCCTTTTGTGATTGAAAACATGTAAGTTCAACCTGGTTTGGAAACAACCAGAACTTTTCTATTCCTTTTTGCCTATGTTCAGGGCACTCAGCCTTTTTCAAGTATCTGGAAAACATATATATATAGACTATCTTTTAACATAAAATTCATATTAAAAGTGATGTACATGTGAGAAAACACATCCAAGAATTAGTTACCTTCCTAAATAAATCAGTAAGTTTCTATGACAAGTTTCTTTCTATCAAGGCCACAGAATGCATTACTTTCTAGAAAGTGGTGGTGATGATTGAACTTTTGAATGCTCAGTGTAGACCAAATTATTTCTAACCATAGTTCGTGATACATCAATAAAGCCTATTTCTGTAAGAAAAATGATGATAGACATATAAGTTATCATGAAAATTTGGCAATAGAGTGTGTCATGCAATTTTTAAATAAGTCGAATTAAAAATAAACTCCCCAAAACTTTTCAGCACCTATAAACATAGACAAATTGACCACCCTTACATACATTCCTGCCAAAAGAAAATTACACACAAAAATGAAACAACTTTCAAACCTATCTGCCAAACCCACAGAGGGAATTCAAATCACTGCATCTATAAATGTCCATTTTAGCCACTAAAGTAGGAGTTCCAAATATAGAACATTTAATGCTTGTGTCAACTTTTAAAATCAACTCCATAATTTTAAAACTGGCTCACTCCACTGCTCAATTATATATTGCAACCAAATTCATTTTTAGCTGAAGCCCTGTGTATCAAGCTGACTCATTTTTGTAGGCTGGGGCACTGAGAAATTCCTACTAAAGAGAAAAGAAGGACTGTTGCTGGCATAGAGCAAAGTACCTCTATCAAGCAGTAAATTTAGTTTCCACACTGCAATTTTGTAAGACAAAAGTTTTGTCTTAAAACACACAGCAAATGTTTGCAGTTCAATCAGTCATGAAACGACAGAACACAGCGACAAGATTTTCAAGAAATCACTTTTCATAGTTGTGCCCTCCGGGGTTACATAACACGGTGGCACAGTGCAAGGAGCTCTGCACTCCACAACCTTCCAGGCCCAACGCTCTGCCCAGCACAGCGGCAGCCTCACTAACATGTCACAGAACAGCAGGACTTGTCCCCGCTGCCACTGCGATGCTGGAATCTCTCTGGACCAGCAAATCTTCTGCACTTCTCCCCTTCTTCCATCACAGGGAGCGTTATTAGGTAAGTATTATGTGCAGTCGTGTACCTGACAACTCTAATCTCACATCTGTTGCACGCCCTGCCCCTGAGGGTGAGTTTATGGCTAACAACACCGCTGTTCTCTCATGTGAAAATTCCTTTCTGCAAGCACACAAGCTGCTGGAGAGCAACCTAAGAGAGAGGCTCCTCAGAGAGCATTTCATTGTCCCACCAAACACCATGGGAAGAACAATTTACTGTTTTTGAACAATACTGATGTATTTTCTCCTACGCATTAGAAAACAAAACAAAAAAAATCCCCTTACATGCAGTCAGAATGAGGTCAAGTATAAATGATGAACCATTTTAAAGGAATTTAGAACTTTTGTTTATAGTTACATAGTAAGTGCAAATGCTGGAATTACCAACCTATTGAATGATCTTTCATTTGGAGAAGGAGGAAGCAAAGGGGAAAGCCTGTTTCAAATTATTTCACATGTATGTATTTTAACACTCTATGGGGGGGCGGGAGAATATATATATATACACACACATATATATATAAATATATATATATATATATGCATACACACACACACACAAATTATGTATATATCAGAAAGCAATTCCAAAGGGATTCTCCGCAAAAGAGAAAATACAGAATAAAATACTAGTCTCCACTGAATCAAGTATAATTGGAGCAATGAATCATAAAAACAGAAAAGCAACAGGTTCTGTATTACAAAATGCACTTAATTTAAAACAACAGAACACTCATGCAGCAACCTGGTTCTCTATTCCACTCCTGCAAACTTGCACAAGCAGACAGACCAAATAGGAAATATTCTTGGATAGAATATACAGCTTTTCACTTAAAGAATACATGATTGTCTACAAAACTCAAGATTTTCAATGTAAAAAGGTTGTTGTAGAGCCACGTGGTTGTACTATGCTCACACAAGCAAAGAAGAATCAAGTCATTCACGGACATTTTCATGAAAGCAAAAGGTCTTAAAATGTGTACAGGAACTAAAGTTTGATCTCCAGCAACTTGGCTATGATTTGGAATTATCAAAATTTGCCAAAGTGTCAAGAAGAGTGAAATGGATCCCAGGACATCTCTTTTGCTTATGAGGAAATAAAAGGACCTCTACCTGATATTTCATTTGTATGTGGGGCTGACTTTAGGCTCTGAATTCTGTGGTTGTTCCAGTTTAACTCTCTCTTTTTCTTCTCCTGTATACATTATTAACTCTTTTTTTTTTTTTTTTTAATTTTTTTTGGGGGGAACTACAGTTTTTAGAGTGGGCTTATGAGCAAACTACCACAACCACCCCTGTAAGATACGCTGTTGAATTTTCTTGTCATCCTCTGAACACAACCAAAAGATTTTTCTCTGAAAACCTAACAGCCCCCAGCTTTCAAGGAACAGAGGAAGGCAGTTCTTGGAAGCTGGGACTTTTGTTGGTTATACACGGGTAGATCACACAGAAGCTAAAGGAACCCTTAAATATGTCAAACTATCTGCTTCCTGCAGAGTAGCTTTTGGGATGGGGCAAAGACGGATGGCAGAAATACAACATAGCAGTGACAAGACTGCTGAGAGAGACTGACATCATATTAGCAGTACACCAAACTACCAGACTGGGAATCTTATCACAGATAAATTAATAACTCAAACATTTCAGCCTGAGAGTTGAGTTATATTAATTCTGGAAGCTCACAGCTACTTCTGAGCAGGGAAGAGTGGGATCTGGGATCAGGTATATCACCAATGCTTGGAAAACAAATCATACACTTGCTCTTATTCATTCAAGTTTCTTCAGATTGTCAAATTAAACAGGAAGTTTTATAGTGAAAGACTTACCAACGTTTTTGCCAAAGTCATCTTTAAAGCTCAAATAAGGTCGTGATGAGCAGGCTATAAAACCTAAGATAGGATTAGAAAGGCCAGTCGTATGTGACTAATACCAAAACTTCCTTTAATTCATTGCCAGAAAAAAAGAGAATCTAAGAATGAACACAGCAACAAATATCACAAGGAAGAGTTTTTCCAGTGGGAAAACAGATCTTCTATTTCTCATTAAAACTAACATTTACGAGAAAAGAAGCATTACAGCATTATTTCCTTAAAGAACACATAAGAGTGCAGACCTTCGTTTACTTTAAGTTTTATCTCTTTGGTCCTCTGAGTCTTCCAGACACACTGATATACGAAGTTGGTCTGACTACTCTGGCATCTTGGCATGTAGTCATTTAAAATAGAGACACTTCCTAGCTTGTGCAAAATTGAAACATTTGTTTGAGAATAATTAGAGCCTTAGTCCAACAATGCTTGGCAGACTTTTCTAATTAGTTGAGAAAAATGATTGAGGCAGGCAAGCAGGCAGACTTTGTCAGGCATTCTGTGAAAATAATTTGGACCACACACTTGGCTGCAGAGCCAGATAACGTATGTCATTCTTTGCTATCTTAACAGGTAGGGTAAAGTAAAAAATAAAAATATTTTAAAAAATACAGACACACACAGAGCAAGAAACAACCATCTGGGCACACGATATCTGAGTTGAGAGGACCACTCCCATCTCTGAATGTAGCTTTTTTGTGTTCTCTGTTCGAGCCACAATAGTCAAGTCATACTGAGTTAGGCTCTAACAAATTACTTATTTTCCTTTGTATTTCCTATTGTAAAAATAAGAACAAGAGTTGAAAATATTCATTGTGAGTCACAAGCTACGTGGGTCCCAGAACAATATTTGTAGAGCCTTCATGCTGGGATAACCAACTGTGCAACCTTCTCTAGGGATATTTTAACAGGCAGAGCTGGCTGCAGGCAAACTGTGGGATCAGGACAGTATCAAATCAGCACATACTTTAGCAGACTGTACAGCTTTCAGATACGCTTGCTTTTCTGAGCTCCTTCCAGAACTAGGCTACTAACCCAGGAAGAGAAAACTGAAGGTACCATAGGCAAAACTAAATTTCATAGAATTAATTTAATAAATACGGCAATCCAACTACTTGCTATTTCAAGTTCAGCATTCATACAACTAGGTTAAACACACTATATAATTAAGCTTTTTGACGCTAAGGCTTACTGAGAACTATTCACATCTGATTTTTACATTGTTCTATTTAGGGAGCAATCCACAGAAAAAGAAATCAGCCACTCAAATGATTAAATGTAAAAGGATAGATTGCAATTCAGAAACTCAGATTTATGCAATAATTAGTTGGACGGCACCATTTACATACTTCCCATGTCTAAGCCTTTACAAAGCAGCCATTGGCCTACGATGGCTAGATAACCACCTGGAACTCCTTCCTGGGAACGTTCCCAAGTCTAGACAGCAGCAATCACATATGCTTTCAGTTAAAAAAATTATTACTGTAAGGCCAACATAAATCTCCTACATCAACAATCAGTTGCCAATTATATCGCATTCCACAATAAGCCTTCTTACTACAACTAATTTATGGAATGCTTGGCTTTGAAAAATCAATAAAGTTTGAGAAAGGGAGAGGTAAAAATATCAGAACTTGACATTACAGTGAACATTTGAACCCAGATATTAGTTTGGTAAGGGAAAAAAGCTGCAATGTACTGGATCAACAGAGCTATAAATTGTGCAAGTTAAACAGCTTCATTTTGCAAACGATGATTTTTGTGGGTTGATTAAAACAGCAGGCTGTGCTGTCCACTGCATTCATCACATTCACCCCTGCAGCATTTGGTACAAGATTTTATGGAAAAAGATTTAACAAAGATACGAGTAATAAAGTGTTTTCTTCTTCTCTTGCTACAGTGTATATCCACTCAAGAGCTGGAAACAACAGTAACTTTTGAACAACATGATAAAACCAAGCTCTAGCTGTGCCACTTGGCATCAATAATTTCTATGTGTTTCGGCCACCATGACTGCAAATATCAACTTCCTAAATTGCCAATTTTAAGAAATTAGGGGGAAAAAGTTGATTTTAAATGAGCAAAGAGCCTTTATCAAAAACAAACTGCAGATATGAGAATGAAGAGACATTTTGTCACAAGAAAAAAAGACAACACAAAAAGGACTAATGAAAACACCTGAAAGTGTGTTTCATTACCAGAAAACCAGAAGCTATGAAACAGGAGAACATTTTTCTACTATATTTCCCACTGACTGATCATATTCAGCTGCTTTGTATAACTCAGCAATATTGACTTAGTGCTTATGGATTCTACTAGAGTAGCTTAAACACAATGAAGTTGTTTATATCGAATTTTTTAGTGTTCGAGTAGAAATACAGCACTTTGCAGTTTTAAACTGTGAATTTAGAAAGTTATCATTTCTACCAATTTACACACAGGTGTAAGTATTCAGCAATATAATAAAACACCGGTTCCAGCACCAATGACTTCTGAAGATCACAGCCCCTTTCAAGGCAAATTAAGCAGCATTTCAAATTTATCAGTGTTCAGACAGGATGTGATTAAGATATATTACGTGCTACAATATTTTTGCCTATGGTACATTCCAATGCTCCACTGATACAATAAGACAAAACAATCCTCTGTATTGCTATCTCAGTACTATCTCATAAAGAAAGCATTAACTGCAAGACAGACATTGCTTTTTTTATTCTCATTTAACATTTTGTTTTGACTAGCAAGTAATGCTATTTGTGTGGTGCATCGATTCTGAAAGGAAATTCCCAAGTCCAGCCCATACTTTTTTATGAGAACTTTCATTCCAGCATCAAGTCTGGAAATGTTCCTTTGCTCTAGATGAGAGGGAGGCTCTTTCAGATGAGTGTGGTGCAATATTTTGCTGGAATGTTTTTATTTGTGTAAATACACCAATATTCACTAAAAGAAGTTGCAACTATAGAAAGCAAGGAGCTGGTGCACCTACCGTAGATGTGGGAGGCCAAGGCTGAGCTCCCAATTGAACTTATTCCAAATGGAATAGTTGCAGCAGAATCACAGCAGAAAGATTCAGATCCTGTCAAGTCAAGAGTCAGGATGCTGCAGCTACCCACCTGTACATGGAAAAGCCAAACCTTACTAGGACAAAAAGTCCTTAGCCATATACGCACCCCAGCCAAGCCACCAAGTGAATTTTTTTTAAACATTTCATTTCACTCAAGTATGAAAAACTTAATTTCTGATGTTTAAAAGCCTGCAGAACATGAATACAACTTCTTCCTGTTCTTTGGTAAAGCCAAGAGGTATACACCTTTCAGCATATGCTACACTCAGTCATTTGTGACTTACATTGTTTTGCCAGCAAACAGTATTTTTTAGAATCATCCCAACAGAATACCTGGAAAGATGCAGCGAGTAGATCTGTAACTGCAGGCCAAGCTTTGCAAAGGTTAAGACGACAGGCTGTTACCTCAACTCTGAATGATGCCGTTCCTGCATGTTCCTCAGATCCCCGCTGCTGCAGGATCTCAGCATGCTTCATCCACTTGTTCTCACTTGAATAGAAATAGAAGATGGAGAGCAAAATTTAAAAGAAGCTTTGAACTAAAATTATCAAAGAAAATTTTAATATGTGATTTTATTCTTTTAAGTTAAGATAGCTGCATTCCTACTGTTGCTCAACAGGCTAGGAAAAATTTTACTTCATTAATTGCTTTTTTTTTTCTAAACCCCATGAACTGAAGTTGAACTTGGTCAGAATTTTAACTCTAGCAACAAATGAGAATCACAGATACATCTGATAGATGGAAAATGTACTGTTGTAATTGATTTTTTCCTTTCATTTACTACAAGAAATTTGTTCCTTGAAACAAAGGAATTAATCATCATTACACGTGGGCTAGAAATTACCTGGCATGAAATTTAAATTCACAATATTCCTCCTTTTACTATCTTTAATTATAGGATTTTCTACAAGTTGATTTTTTCAGCAAAACACAGCAAAGTAAGAAGAAAAAAATCAGATAAAAATGAATCATGTCAAATAAATCAGAGCAGCAGGGGCAAACAAGCCTCTCAAATGCTTTGTGAACTAATGCTGAAAGAGGATGGCATAAGCAATGGAGGGGAGCTAAGGCAAGCCACAGAAATCTAATAAAAAAGTATTAAGTATTCCTTAATAGCCTCTAGTGGAATTTTCTTTGCCTGGTTAGGTAGTGAAATGAATAGAAACGGGAAATCACTTGAGAACTTAAGAGCTGGGCAAGTTAAGTGGGATGCTGCAACAGATTTGACAAAGGATAATGCAAAGCTACAAGAAAAAATATAGACAGAAGAGGATAAATATGTTGTCATAACTCTTCGCAGATTTAGGAGTTTTGCTCCTATTGTGTTTTTACACTATGCCTTAAAAAGGAGGCATTGGTGTGATTTCTGTGTCTAACTTGTGTTGGGAGGCTGGGGAAAGGAGACTACTTTGGTTTTGGAACCTCCAGAAATGCAGTTTTCAGTAACAGCATGTGACAACTGCCTGGCTGGTGTTTGCAAGAACTGCAGACATGTGTGTACCTCATGCAGTGTTGTACAATACACAGCCCTCCTCCTCCCTACACTAGGGAGGGTGACACAGGCATCAGTTTTCAAAGTACTAAGAGGGTGTACTATAAATTGTACACCCTCTTAAAAGGTGATGGGATTTTCGCCTCTAGTTTGCCCTGAAGCACACAAAATGTCTTATCCCCACATATTTCTGCAAAGTACCTTATTCAAGTTCTCAGCAAGAGAACAATAAAAGAAGTACTGACTATGTGAACTGGAGTGAGATGAGTCATTCATCAATAACTAAAGCAGCAGCAAGAAAAAGGAGAAAGATACCCAGAACAGGACATAACTAAGAGGTAGATACAGAATATGAGTAAAACACACTTCAACAGCAGTGACACAATAACACACATTTGTCATATGAACAGACTCAAGGATCATGTAAGGGTTAAGCAGCAGTTGCCTGAATATTACTGACAGGATGGACAGAGATAAATAAATCGTTTGACCTGGTATAAATGAAGATGGATGGCTGACTATTCTGAAGATGGGAATATATCTTCCAGAAGACACTGAAATGCTGGCTGAGCATGGAGTTATACAATTACAGGTGCAGTCTTACTCAAATAAGTGATACAGCATCCTAAATTCTCAAAAAGAAACAAATTATCTCCTTCCTTTTCCTTCTCCTTTTTTTCCATCCTATTCTTCTTTCTTTTATTCCTTGATCCAAAACATCCAGCAACTGAACAGAACACCTCACAGCAGGAAGTGAAAAATGCGCCATCCTGCAAAAAGCAGGAGGAGAATGAAGACCATCAGACCCCACCTTGCTAATGTGGCAGCGGTGACAGGGTCAGGGGCTCTGAATTGCTACTGGTAAAGCCAGCACCCAGAGACCTCCAGCACCCAGGGCTCTGAAGTCAAGTAGTGACAGTTTCTGAATGGCGAAGAGCCACTTCTGCAGTTTCCCATGTAAAACAGAGAGGCAGCTGAACCTTTTCAATTGTTGCTCTCAAGCCTGCACACCTACAGAAGGGGTGAAGGGAAGACTAAAGGCAACAGCAAATTGCCTAGAGCAGATCACGCTTGCACACTGACAGTAAGACAAGCTGAACTCCACAGATGGATTCATTTCAACTTTCCATCCTTAAAAAGAAGCAGAAGCAGCCATGGTTGGAAGAAAAGCAGCCCTCTGAACAGGAGGGTAACTCCAACGAGGGTGTCTCGTAGCAAGTGAGAGACCAGGGAACTAACATGTCTGACCTTTGTTGCCAAGTGAGGTCAGACAGAGTTTAATAAAGATGTGACCAGAAACCCCCTGGAGAAATGGCCTCACAAAATTAGTTTCAAATACTTTAAAAAAGCAAATATTCTCATAATGAGATTTTATATATGTGTATTTATATATGTATACATATCTATAGATATGTATACATATCTATATGTATACATATCTATAGATATGTATACATATAGATATGTATACATATATGTATATATATACATATATATGTATACATATATGTATACATATCTTTTTGAGATGACCATCTGAACAGGCAAAGTAGAGCCATGAGCGTAATGCTCAGTTTCAAAAGGTATGTGAATTTGCCATTAGGACGATAAGATTAGCAAGACACCTTTGCCACCTTTGATTGGACCAAGTGGAAAGAAATCTGATTCCAATCCAACTGCTAAATGTACCAGCCAGTTGAAAAGGAAATTAAATGTGTATTCAGTAAGAGAGCACTTCATCTGACAGCTCACAATGTAATTCCATGTTGCTGAGGTGGGTGCCCATACCCAAAAACAGCTTCTCCCTCCTTTGCTCATGGCTTTGCCAGGCGTCCAATAGAGCTGTTGTTCACTCTCCTGATGGCTGAAAACAACTGAAACATGAACATTGGACAGAAAAAGCTCCACAGTACTGCACTAGCCTCAGGAACAACCTAGGTGAACTTCTTCCATGTGAAATTAAGAGTAGTCTGTGCCTTTAACAACATATAAGAAAGACAAAAGAGATTTTTAGTGTATTTTAAAGAAAATGCTGGATTTCAATGTTTTTATCTTTAATATTAAAATATAAAGACATGTTTTAAGCAGAAATATGATTAAAAGGGAAAAAAGAGAAAGGGTCAGGGAGAAGGATGTAGACAGGAGCAGAAACAGATACACCAAAATAACTTCCTCACAATAAAAAAAAAATCTCTGTATTATTCATAATCATATTTGAAATTGGGAAGAAATGCAAACATCATTTGTCCATGAGATTCCCTAGAACACATTGGAGCTGAGCACAGGATATCCCTTCTTACAACACTCAGCATTGGCACAGATGCTGGTGCACTAAATTGGCTGGAACGGCAGATGATGGGAGGCAAAAGGACCCTGTTCAAATGCTCTCTGTTAGGTTAAGACCCTGACGTGAACTCAAGCAGTTCGGAAGAAAGGAGCGCAAGCATCTGCTTTTGGACAGAACACATTCAACTCACTTTGAGGAACAGTTTTAAACTGTTCCAACTGAGCAAAACCATTTTCTGACAAGCTTCAACTCTTCTAGATAAATTCCCAAAGGGTAGAGGAAAAAAAACAACAAGAAAAACAAAACAAACAAAAAACCCAAACAAACAAAAAACCACACATCACAGTACTAGACCTGTATTCTGCTCGTCTCTGTCTGTTTGTTGGTATGGCAAAACCCAACGCTTTAGTGCTTGAACGACCCCTCAAACGGCTAGAAATACAGCTGGTAATCAGCTCCATTTTTATACCAAAATAGAGTTTGACCTGTCTTTAGACAAGCTTAAATTGGCTTTAAACAATTCTTTCCTCTTTCCAACTCATAGGTTGGAAGGTCTAAACTGGAGAGAAATTAAAGTTAAGCAAGTACAGTATAAAGTCAAAAATGGCCAATAGCATATTTGCACATGCTGCTCCTTATGGACAAACAATGCATATCAGGAAGTAACATAGTTTTCTGATGGATTTAATTTGATATATCACTGTCAGATTAATCTGTTCAGCTGTGTGGGGGATTGAACGTTTCAGAGGTCATTAATGAAAGAATGATGAACTTGCTGGAAATCATTTTTACAGAAAACTTTCTTTTGCAAGAAAGATACAGATGTTTCTCAAAAATATTTGTACATCTTTAAAAATGTATTTGAATGAATGATAATTTACAGGACTTACAGATGTAGACTAAGAAAACAGTATTTTCTGCATCCTTGGAACAGATTCAAGTTCATTCCACGGTCCCTAACGGCCATATGCAAGTACATTCTTTAGAGAGGGGATACCTATTATCCTCAGGACTTTGGGAACACGTAAAGGCTCAGGCCCTATAAGTTTGCTGAAAGCTTGGATTTATCTGTGAGTACTACCTGGACCAAAGTTCAGCCACTGAGATTTTCCCAGGACAGCTGCAAAATTACATCTGGCTACTCTCCACCTCAAACTCCTAGGACTGTGGCTGGCAGGAGACACACAACGTGCCCTCCAAAAATGTGCTATAATTAGGAAAATCACTCACAAGGTAGCAAAATTAGAGATGAGGGGTGGAGACATTCAAGCCAGTAGTGAGTTTCAGGACCATATGAATCAAGTCATTCATCAAACAGGGAAGGTGAGGAGTTAACTACAGACAAAACCCAACGGGAGAAAAAGAAAGAGTCATTTCAGCAAATAAGTTTAGTGATATCTCTCAGGTCATGGGTTTAGAGGCCTAGTGAACAGCTTTTGATATCAGCCACTATACACATCTCTCCAGATGCAGACATTTTTTCTCAAGTTTTACGCCAATAAATTGTAGTAGGCATTTGCAAAATCCACCTTCCTTATCAGCACTACCAAAAGTAGAGTAAAACTAAAATTAACAAGTTATACAAAATCTGCCATTCTAAATTAAAATTTACCTGCCAAATCTGTGTTTAAGCTGATGTGTCCACCATCATCTTAATCTTAGGCATTAAAAACACTTCTGCGATTTTAATTGCTAGCATTTGAACAAACAGTGACAGCAAATAAGATACCTGAATTTCCTCATGAATACAACTAATGGGTAGCAATATGAAGGAATCTATTTCAAGCTTAATCCTAGCAGGAGCATTTACATTGAGGGGGAGAGTGCAGGGGGAAGAGAAAGAAACATCCAACAAACTTGATAGTCACCAGTGAGATGACACAATTTCAAAACCTTAAAAAAAAA